>JACCIC010000087.1:765000-1365000 GCA_018907035.1 Sycobia sp. Sy_11
GTTCGCCTGTTCCTCGCTCCCCTCTCTAGCTCACTCTCAATGTCCGCGAGGCGCGCGAGTAGAGGAGCATACAATATGCGTATATCTTGGAATAGAGAATAAAGAGAGAGAGAGAGAGAGAGACAGAGAGACAGAGGAGGCTGCGCGTCTCCCTCTTTCCGTTTTATTAATATCCCCACACGTGCGCGTTCATCAGCCTCTCTATATACATTTCGAAAAAATGCGTAATGTAAAAACACACACGACGCTGTCCTTTCTTCCCGAAATCGCTCGTTTCCCTATGAAATTGTACAGATTTGTGTGTGCATGCGCCCGCGCGTGTGCGTTTTGTGTGCACGAGTGTGTTTCGGGGCGGATGGGCACACACTCATTCTTCTTCTCTCCGCCTCTCTCGCTCTTTCTCTCTCTCTCTCTCTCTCTCTCTCTCTCTCTCTCTCTCTCTCTCTCTCTCTCACTCTCTCTCTCTCTCTCTCTCCTCTCTCTCTCTCTCTCTCTCTCTCTCTCTCTCCTCTCTCTCTCTCTCTCACTCTCTCTCTGTTTCACGCACCAGGAACCCCAAAAAATTCGGACAATAATGCATCCAGCGAGAAATGTCCCCAGTCGAGCTGGTCAACATACATCATATGCATTAAGGGGTGTGTTGTCCCTCCCAAAAATGAGTAATCCTGAAAGGAAGTATGAGTGTATACTGCCCCCCCTCTCTCTCTCTCTCTCTCTCTCTATATATATATATATATATATATATATATATATATATATATATATATAGTTAGTCTGCGTATGTGTGCGCGCGCGCGCGACTGCAAGTTCTACACAATCAGACGCATTTACGGTATCTCTCGTACACACGGCGACCTTTAAGCACTCGGAAGCGATTCTTCATAATACGTGTGTGTGTGTGTGTGTGTGTGTGTATTCCATGAATCATGGAAACGTGCGATCGCGCGAGCGTACGCGTGAAATTTGAAAATAGCCACGCGCGCGGGCGCCTCATCGGTCGATTGGCCGATTCCTTCGGCTGAAAATTTTTCTCATTTTCAACGCGTAGAGAATCGATTTTAGCCGTATAATAGTTGATTGGCGTGTACGCGTGTGTTTTGTTGAGGTCGCCATCCAAACAATGCGGATTCATGAATAGTATATAGAGAACACTTCAGGACGTAAACGAGTATTATATATATATATATATATATATATATATATATATATATATATATATAATATAATAATATTGGCGCTCGCAAATTATCGATTCGTCGCAGAGAGCGCTCGCGCGATTTAATTAATAAATTCTGTGTATTTGACAGGGTTATATATCGAATGAGTGCAAAGGAATATCTCTCGGCTATAATACGACGACGGTCGGTGTCGTGTGTAATATCGTCAGTTTATTTTTACGTCAAATGTTGTATATTTGACTTACGCGGCACGGGCAAATCGATAATTCAATTCTCTCGCGAGCATTCGCTTCATATATGCGGCAATTATTGGAACGAGGAAACGGCGAAAAAATATCGAACCCTTAGTCGCGTCGCGCGAGGGGGGTGGGGATACAATCGTATACGTACGTATACAGATACTGCGAGTGAATAATTTAATCGCTGGTTTTTTTTTCATTGTTTTTTATTCCTTCAATACTTTATAGCGTATCGTCGCCGATTACAAAATTAATAGCTGTATTAAAACGGGCTGCGCGTAGTACGAAAGCAATTAAAATAATAATAATAATAATAATACATCTCATTAATTAATATCGGATTCACAGAAAGTGCCATCGTGGTATATCTTTTAAAAAGACTATTTAAACATAAAAGAAAGGACGATAAGAGCGTGCGCGCGAGTCTTTCTCTTTTAGAGACACATTCTCGTGTCGCTCACCCTCGCTCATGATAGAGACACTGCCTTTGAGGGAGAGAGAAGGAAAGAAATAAACAAATATATATATATATATATATATATATATATATATATACGTGACTCGCGGTTGCTTTTAATAAAGACGGAGGGAATAATTGGAGCGAGGGAGAGATAGAGAAAGAGAGAGACGTAAATGAAAAGAGAGAGAAAAAGAAGTCCCGTCTCTCCGTGCCAGGAAAAGAAGGGAGGGAGTCGTCGTGAGGGCGGTGAGGACACGGAGGGGCGTGGGGACGAAAAACTTTCGGCTCGGCGGCATGCAGAAGGACTGTGGTCGTCGACGCTACGGTCGCTGTATAATGCGTGCATATTATACGAACACCCAATTTCACACGCACGCACACATGCGCCAACGAAGGAGCCTCGGAAGCACGGCGTGCCTGCCCCAACTGCGCTTGCCGCCTCCGCGGGCGACGCTTCTGGTGGTGGCTCCTCTGCCGAGCCGCAGATGCAGCATATATATATATATATATATAGTGGCTGCGTAGACGCGCTCGTCTCTCTCTCTCTCTCTCTCTCGCTCCCTCCCTCGACGCGTCGCAAGTGCAGCATCAGCCGCAGCAGCCCGATGCGCGCATACTGTACGAATATAACGCGCTTCGAAGAAGAAGAGGACGGGGGGGGAGGGGAGGAGGTTGAGGAAGGCGAGGCGGAGAAAAAAAGTCGCATCGAGCCGGCCGGGGTCTGCGAGAAGTTTCGCTCGCACGCGCTGTATAATGCGCGCTCGTCCTCGTCTCGCGCGCGGATCGCCGCGGAAGGGTGGGCGGTGAAGGGAGGGAGGTAGGAGGAGGAGGAGGAGGAGCGGCGGCGGCGGCGGTGGTAGAAAGTTCGTACGCACGCACGTTGCACGCACTGGAACACGCGACGAGGGCGGGAGGGGACATGGCGCGGAAGGTCGATCGAGAAAAAGGGACTATAAAATTACGCACACGCGCGCGCCCGCGTGTGTATTTACGCATGCATATGTAATCTACGGATTCGGTCGCCGTTCCTCGACTAAAGGGACGCCTTCCCCCCCTTTGCACGCTCGCGTTAGGAATTAAGTGCAATTAATATTTTTTCCTTTTATTCGCGTTTTTTTTTTTTTTTTTTTTTTTGTTTTATACAAAATTTGCGTAGAAAACGACTCGTTACACGCCCTGTCAATGCCGCGACTATAAATATTAATAGTGTTATCTCAATCGTAGAACGGCAGATTTTAATTCTGTTAGCGAGGCCGTCGAGCTTTTTCGTGAGGGGCAGGGCGGAGGGTAAAAGCAGGGGTGTTGGAGCATTTATAACCTTCGCGTTTATATTTATTTGCTACTCGGGCGCACATGGTTCGACTGTTATATATATATAGTCAAAGTAGGGTCTATAAAAAGAATGTTGTTAAGTTTATGCGTGCATGTGTGTGTGTGTGTGTGTGTGCGCGCGCGCGCGCGTCCAGGCAATTTTCAGTTCGTCGACGGTGGCGGCGGCTCTCCGTGTATACCCCGATGTGCGCGGCGGCGCCGCCGGGAAAATTTTACGACTTCCCCGGAAAATCGCAATTGTAAAAGGACGAGCGCAAAATGCATTGGCGAGCGCGAGCGAGAGAGGCGGAGAGAAGATAAGATAAGAGATCAGTGGCGAATATTCGTGACTGAATTATCGATCCGCGAAACGAACATTGTGTGTCGCGTGCTTGCTACCTGCCATGCAGCTCTTTCTTTGCAGTTCCATCGCTCTCGCTCTCTCTCTCTCTTTCTCTGTGTTGAAAACGTGTAATACAGGTAGAGAACCTTGCGTTATTTTCGCTTATTGCGCTGCCGCTCTGGCGTCGTTCGCAGCTTTTCGATTTTATTTGGGAAGGTTTTACAAGCGCGAGTATGGGTTTTTTTCGAGGAGCTCTTGTGTGTCTGTGCGTATGTGGCTGGTCGGGCGGGCCTGGCGAGGGGAGCAGGAATGTGAATACGTCTGGCCGATGAAAATTTCCTTTTAAGGCGGGGTGGCTGATTTATGCCCGGCGGCGCGAATCGACTTGGTTTTCCCGCGCGCGCGCGCCGCGTCGCTTCCCCGGGGGCGATATTTTATTTCGACGACTGTGGAGCGAACCGCCGTCGCCACCGTCAACGCCACCGTAGCCCCCCCCCCCGCCCCGCCGTACTCGAGAATCCTGCATGTAATAATAACGCGCAGGCCAGGCGTGCGAGCGTAGGTGAGAAAGGCCCGGCTCTTTTATATTCACGATGATATTTTCTCTATTATTAGTTAGGTAATTTTCTTTGGCCATTAGGAAATACACGAGGTCTCCTCGTTTCCATGACCAGTCTCGCTATCTAAGGAGATGGTTGGTACTATCGTTTTCTTTTTTCATAGACGCTGGAAAATTTCTCCGCAGATGTCCCGCACGTGATTAGATATAAGCTTGCAAATCAATGGGTAAAAATTTCAGGAAAGCTCATTGTTTATTATAGTAAGTTATTGATTAAATTCATATCGGTCTATTGCAAATTTGTTATTAATTTGATAAGAAAAAATAGTATTGTCATAGTTTTAGAATTATTCACCTAGTGCAGGCATACGAAAAATATTAATGAATAAGAAAGCATGCGAGTAGCACTAAACCAACGGCCTTTTAGCAACAGTACCCATCAGAAACTTCTTATCGCTAGCGAAGACCAGTTTTCAGTGTGATAGAGCCGAATGACTATCAATGAAAATTGCTCAAGAATTAATTAATTTACAATTTCTAAATTAATATATCTTCAATGACGTTTAATTTACAATTATATCAAACTGTGCATTCTTAGTCTCGTCAATACCACCACCATCCAATTCTTATTTATAATACTGGAAACGACCTATAATGATATTTAAAATATTCGGAAAAATTTTAATAGTTCTAATATATCTATATACACATAAGAAACATATAATAATTTTATTGTAAATTCTGTTCTACGAAAAATACACGCGAAATGTTTTTGACTCCAAAATAGTACGGTTAGTACCGGAGTTTTATGCATAATCTAAGTACCGACGGCAATCCTCCCGATTGCCAATCCGATCTTCGTATACTTTTTTTTTTTTAACTCGCAATTTCACAGTTGCGTATATCGAATCCATTCGCGACCATTCCATAAAATGCGTTTAATGCTAAGATCGCCTTCACCATCAACATTCGTATGATCCAATACGATATCCCAGCATAACAAGATAAACTAAGAAGGGTCTCGCGCAAACGTATTTTCTTTCCTTTAATTTGGAACCGTAAAATACGTCGCAAGCACGATGCAATAACCACAGCCATCCGGAGTCGTAAAGTCTCCTCCCTTTCGTTATCCCAAGTTTCTCTCGAAAATGCAGAATTCATCCTCCCCCCCCCCGCCCAATCCACCGCCGTGCCATTCCATATATCCCACTGACAAGGGGAAAAAGGGGTCAATCGAAGGACCCCTATTATGCCCATACACCGAGGTCGCTGCGCGCGAGCATATCGGGGAGTGCACTGCCCGCTGAATGCGACTGCGAGCGCGGGTTGCGCGAGGAGTAGGAGGAGGCGGAGGAGTAAGAGAGGTCATCCCCCGGATTGCCGAGGGAGAGAGAGAGAGAGAGAAGAGGGAAGAGGGTGGGTGTCGGGTGGATGGGTGGCGCTCCGGACGACGGGAGGATTTTCGCTCGGTCGTTACCCGGTTATTGGCGCCGGCCGAGCAATGGCCGCGGCGAACCCGTGGCGCGGGGGACGGGGGAGGGGAGGGGAGGCGAGCTGCAGGGGGCTGTGAACTCCGCCAGCTGCAGCGGTGGGCTAAGCACCTCCGGGGGTGGGGTGGTGTGCGTCTGCGGGTGCGCGAGCAGCACGCGAGCTCGCTCGCCCCCGCGCGTAGAAATCGCTTTTCCGATATCCGATTCTGGGGGGGGGGTTGTTCTACACGCCTCCCTACCTGCCGCCGCTGTTTCATACGGAATAGTGCGACGGTGTGTGTACGCGCGTAAGGCCGCCACCACCAACACTGCGACCGACATCCCCAAAGTCGTTCTGGCTTGCGGTCTCTTGTTCTTGCTTCTTTTTTTTTTCTTTTTTTTTTTTTGGCCTGAGGATTTAAAAATTTTTGTAACCGTATTATTATATATCTGGAGCTCTAAATCTCTGAGAGTAGGATTGCATTAGCGGCCAGCGTTGCACAATATTTTTCGTTGTATATTTTTTAGTCAAAATTTAAATCCCCCCACTGATAGAGCATCAGAGATAAAACTGGTCTTTTTCTTTTTTTACATATTTTCAGCGAGATCTTTAGTTTTCCGTCAGTTTCGTGTCTGATATAAAATGAGGGGGGGGGGGAATTTTTTTAACACAAACTCTGCCATCTGGCTTGAGGCTTGAAGCGACATTTTTGACCCATACTTTGACGGTAGCCATGATATTTTATTGGTGAAAAAAAAAAACCTTAAATGATAGAGCTTATCTCAATAATATTAATCAAATCCGTGATACACAAGTCTAAAGCGCGAGGACAAAGATTTCGAATGAAAATAGTAGTCGTTTTTATAACGCAATATCTGTTCGTGACTGCCAGATAGTATAATACGGACCTCCGAACGATACTCACCGATTCAAGACACATGTAGGAAAACATAAACTGCTCAAAGTTGATGCATTATAATGGGCATTCGTGGGGCATTTATTTACGTAGGGAAGAGATTTATGGTTCTCCCGGAGGCTTGGATCGGGTCCAAAAAGGCAAAGATCTTTGTTGTTGACAGTGAAGAGGGAATTAATAGATTTTATCTTGTCTTTAAAAAGGTGGATCTCGTTATTTATATTTGGTCGCTCGCATATTTGTGGACGCATTGAATTCTTCGAAAGCAAAACAGATTGTATTATAAATTATGCAATAATTTTATCGCGCGTATTGATGTGTCGGTATCAATGATTTTTACGGCTCTTGCGCAATTGCGGCCGTCAATTTTTCCCACCTCGCGGGTGATCCCAACAATGAGACTCGTGCATTGCCCGAAAATTCAGCAGAAACAGCATCCAGTCGCTGCGGCTCGTCAAAAGGGAATAAATGTTTGACGATGGCAAACGAAGTTACGGGTCCGTAAAAAAGTCAACGATTATGGTTGTCGAGAATCGAGCGCAGCCGTTATTCTGCTTTAGATCGGCAATCGTACAATTTTTATATTATGTACCGTAACGTCGTGTGTCCCCTTATTATACCGTCGGGATCGAAATTTTGATTTTATGAAAAAAATTTACTGCGAGATGACAAATTAGGAGGGCATCGATCAGTTCCAATTGATTTCGGTAGCGGCGTCTATTTAAAGATTACGCGGAAACGAAGTTCTGAAAAAATGTCCCCGGGCGCAAGCAGCGCTTGAGAATGAGGGAGAAAAGGAGAGGGAGGGAGAGAGAGAGAGAGAGAGAGAGAGCGCGCAACTTTTGGTATCATTTAAGAATCACGCACCGGTTTTCGAGTTTGTCAAACGTACGTGACTTCACGCGTCTGGGTCGTACTGAAGGTGGGGCTCGTGTGATTAATAATGAATTATTTGTAAATTACATAATCCTGTAATCCGGGCGCGCGACATGGTATTCTAAACAAGCTAAATTTATCATCTATAATTTTGAAGATGTAACTGCTGTATAAATTTTTTTTATTATATACAAGGCTATATGGCCTTGTGTATTTGACAAATTCATATATTCCGTTAAGAGAGCTTGTCATTATTATTCTTCAAGACGATATAATATGCTAAATGACACAAGGCAATATTGGCCACAAATATGTTTATCGAATTATTTTCTTTGTTATTGGTGAATATTGTTGGAACTGTATAATAAATTTAATCAATTTCCGATTGGTATTAAAAAATTTTTATTCTAACATTAGAAAAGCTTCACAGTTTATAATTTTTTAACTTTTATGTCATTCGTAGTTCGACTGAAAAATATCTGCTACGCGCATATCTGTTTCTCGTATAGTAAATTTTATGTATTACGATGGGAGCATGTCGGTAAAGAAAAAGAGACTACCCTACTGTTAAATTCACTGCAAAGGCAATAAAGCTCTCCGACTTTCTCAAGCAGGATAAATTAAAAGACAAAGGTACTTTCACAATTTTATAAAATTATTAAAGATTCGTTTAGCAGTATCTGAAAATTATTTATATACAATACGGCGATAGCATTTCTTCCTACTCCCCTGAACATCTAATTATATTCCGACTTTTATGAGCGCCTTCGTAATTAATGCTCTTGTAAGCATCGTTAGTTGTGTAGCCCATTAGGTTGTCATAAATATACAAAAAATAATGTACTACGACGGCGCGAGAACGAGAGAAACATTGTATCAAAAGCGTATTATCAAGACGCTTCATTCGTGTCTGTTTAAAGTACGAAAAAATACTTAAAATTATTCGCAGGAAATAATTTAAAACGATCAGCGTGTAATTTTTGTCAAACGAATGCAAAAGGCATTAGTAATAGAATGGCAAATTGCCCTCGCGTGAAACATGCGATTCGATAATGATCTGGATGTTTTTTTAAAGGATTCTTTTTTTTTTCAAGAAAAAGGGTGGTAGTATTCAAAATTGTGGTTTTTACGATTCTTGCTCTTTGTTCGAAGCTCTGCAGAAGTAAATTGGAAGACGTACCCTAATTTTGAAAATTGGTTGGTTTTGTCGATTTTCAAAGTCGTAAAGTAAAAATACAATGTTCGCAAAAAAAAAAAGAAAAAGAAAAAGAGAACTGTCAAGTATCGTTGCAGAAGGAAAATTATTTTCGTAATCGTTCGCTTATTAATGCGTCAACGCGCAAAGAACTTCGTCCGGATTTTTCATTCGAAATATTTATCAACTTTTTTTTCTTTTTTCTGCGAATAAAAGGGACGCGACAACTTGATTCCCATCAACAACAAGAACAGCAATACAAGTTTCAGCTACTAATTTCTCAGACACCATTGAAAAAAGAAGACGCGCAATCGCTCTGAATTATATTATATTTATTATATATATATATATATATATATATATATATATATATATATATATATATATATATATATCACGAGTCGAGCAACGTACGAAAGAAGCGAAGGAAAAAGAAAGTAATTGCACACCTCTTAACTTCTCGGAACACTGGCCGGCATGAAATTCTCCGGCAAAAAAAAAGAAATACGGAATTATTACCGTCATCGTCCGGGTTATGTACACGTGTACGTGCGTGTATTTGTGTATGTGCGTGTAGGTGTGTGTACACTGTATTAACAGTCGTCAGTCCACTATTCTATATACATGACGCCGCGCGCGCGCACACATACACACACATGCAACTATGCAGTCTGGACATCAACGGCTGGACTGTATTCGCCATTCTTCCCTCCCTCTCCCCTTTTTCCGTCTCTCCGGCTTACCCAGCTTCGAACCCCTTGGGGTGCGTTCGTGGGCGAGCCGGGGGCGGCAGCAGCGGGGGGGGGGTCGGTCAGAGAGCGGTGGCGGCGACGACGACCACGATGACGACGACCTGACGCCCACGGGCGCGCTCGACCGTGTATACGCGCGCGTATCGTCGCAGCGTGTGCGAGTGCGCGGGCGCGAGAAAGTGGGGTGAGAATGTGTGAATACGAGACTCAAAGCCCGGTACACGGTATTTCCCTCCTAAATACGTTTTCTCTTTGCGAGCAACCACCTCCCCGCGGACTTGGTTCTGCTATATATATATATATATATATATATATATATATATATATATGTATGTATGTATGTATGGATGTATGTATGTATATAGTGCCCGTCTACACTGCGGTACCTAACGATCGAAGAAATTGAGGGGAGCTCTGTCCCCTTTAAGTTTAATTTTCCTGTAAAGACGAGGTTGAGTCTTCGGGAGATTAAGCATTGGGATTAATAGTTCTACAAGAAAAAAAAAAGGATCTCATAATTACCTGAATTGTCGCTAAATCCTAAATCTTTGCTGATTATTTAGGGACGAAACAAGAATTATCGCTGCACATTCAACGCGAGCTTGATAAATGTGATATTTAAAAAAAAAAATATTTCACGAATTTTATCAATGCGCGAATATTAGATTCAAGAAACTAAGAGAGAGAGAGAAAGAGAAAAAGCGACAATAGCAATAACGTAATATCCAATTTTGGAAGGACCGCGACTGATCCGTTAAATTTCATAACTATATTATGTTTCGTTACTAAGAACAATACTCCCACGTATATTATAATGTCGCATTGAGACGCATTACCAAGAGAAGCGCCGCGCGCCAATTCGTCCGTGAATGAAGAGAGGCAACTCGATTTTTCGAACAATGCCCGCGCGGAGGAGTCGTGATTTGACAGATTTTTTGGCATTGACAAACACGAATTATTACTCGGTTCTTCACTGGTTCAATCTTCTTTGTAGCGTAATTCGCTTCCTTTTTTTTGTATCCCGTTAGTGCCAAGTCACGTTTACACTCGCTAGGTGGATTACGTATGTATGTGTGTATATATATACTGACGTCCTGTAATATAAACGTTACTACACAATGCTAGTATCGAGGTTTCATTGTGAACACTTGGATTTTGTGCAAAATTAAAAAGCGCGCGCGCGTGTGTGTATCTATGTATCTGGATCTTGATTTTACTCGATACTATATGGTACGGTACGCCGCCACGGTTTTAATTATTTTTAAGCTGACTAGACGTATAAAAAAAAAGATAATGGAAGAGGCCTTAAAAAAATTTCTACTACACATCTAAGAATCAACGAATGATGGGTTTCCCTGTATAAAATTAAAAGAGCAAAAAAAAAACAGTGGGGGCCGTCGGGTGTGCCGGATAAAGAGAATTGTGGAGTGTTGTGCCTTTGCGAGGCGTGAAGCTTCTTTTAGCATCGGGGAGAGATAGAAAGAGAGAGAACTGGGGGGGGGCGGCAGGGGAGACGGTCGTGCCCTCTATATATCTCGGATTACACACCAGGTGCTGTTGTCGCATACATATCCAGTAGACGTATGGGATACGCGCGCGCGTGTGTGTATGGTAAGTGGTACCCCTGTTTGAATCCTTGCCCTAGCGCATGCGTAGTGTTCGCGCGGAGGGGTCTTCGACGATGGGGGCGTTTATATATCTATATAGATATAGGGAGTTTGCATGACTAACTTCTATATATATATATATATATATATATACAACGTTGTTAAGAAAATCACACTCAACGGTTTCTTTTACAGAGATTAAGTATGTGTACATGCGCGCGCGGGGAGGACATTGACGATGCGTGCCGAATGAGGCGTTGTCACGGCTGTGTCCCTCATTCAGGTCATTCATCGTCCCTTTTAAGATTGTTAACGCTTGGAGATATTATCTAGATATATAGATAGATGGATCGATACGTGGATAGATATGGGTAGAGATATGCGATCGGAATGCCACGCTGGAATTAGATAAAAGACGGGAGGAAAACGCTCGGGAAAAAGTTCTCTGTCGCTCTGAATAAGAATGCAGCGCTTGAAGAGATAAGAATGTTCATTTGAAAATTCTCCTGGGATCGGAAGACGATAAACTATGGCTTCCTCCTCGGTCGGTAAAAGTGGCTTAAATGCTTCTTGAAAGATCGCCAAATTCATAGGATTTTTCGTTAATTGAATTGCATCGATGATTGTCAATGAAAAGTTACGAGGTTTATTTTGAATAAATGAGAAAAGCTCATTTTAGACATTGTGAATGAAGCATTTTTCGAAACTGTTGCTTGTTTGTCGTTTGATTATTATAGCACGTTTTAATTGTCAATCCTCTTTATGCTTCTTTGATTTGGTTAAAATAGGTTGGTCACAATTAAAATCTGAGACTAAAATCGATTATCCAGGAACATTGATGGTACCACACAGATATATATATATACGGAAGTGCATTTTTAATACCAAGGCTGAGCATCGTTTAACTTTACACAAGTATACAATTATTGTAGATATATTCTGCAGGTAAAAATAGACTAGATATTGTATATAGATTCTAAATCTATATACAATCATAGCACATATAGTCATTATATTAGATAATATGATTCTTGGACATTTCTATCAAAATTCCGACGAAACCTATCTGGTCGGGAGTACTCCCTTGGAACATGAAAGTAAAGTAATTGAACTTTAGGATAACTTCAACGTTCTCTCCTGACATCGTGTCTTAAAGTGCCGATGTGAGATACGTCAAGAAATCGCATCGAGAAGAACGACCGAACGAGACGAGCAGTGAGACGCTGATGCAAGTTTGGGCGGAGTTATCAATCGATAAACACGTTCGAAAACTATTTGCATTCTATATATTATAATATTATATTATAGCGAGTTGGTGTGGCGACCGACAAATTTTAACCTCTCCTTGAGACGTGAATCGATAATATTTAACTGCATAATAATTGCGCCCTTAAATTTCATGAAGACGGAACTGCGTAGAAATTCAACGCTCTCTCTCTCTCTCTCTCTCTCTCTCTCTCTCTCTCTCTCTCTCTCTCTCTCTCTCTCTCTCTCTCTCTCTCTCTCTCTATCTTCTTTCGGTATCAGAGAGAATATGCCCTAGTCATTGTCCGCCGCACGTGGGATTCCTTTGTCGATGGGAGAATTCCCTCTCTCCTCCTGACTGACCACTTGGGCGTGCTTAGAGACGCTGTCCTGCACAACCCTAAGTAAATACCTGACCTTCTATCTCTGTCCCTCTGTTGTTTCTCGCCTTTCCCTCTCACCGTGTCTTCTCTGTCCCTCATTCCCTCCTCGTCACCATGCGGAATTCGCCGTTGGTTCGACGCCCCTTCAGATATACGACTATCCGAAGCAGCAGAGCCCTGTACTTTATTACGAAAAGCAGAGAGTGGGAGGTGGGAGGAGGGACAGATTACCTGTATTGGAGGATTTTCAATTTATACCTGACGTGGTCCCCCATAAGAAAGAGATTAAGAACGAGGGAATTGCGTTTCTTTTGATAATAATGGAGGAGGGTGCGGGCCAAAGTGGATTTTGGGCGTTTGCAAGGAGTTAATTTTGCAAAGGGGCTCACATTGTTTTGCGGACAAGCAAACTCTACAGGAGATAGGAATTTTACAACAAAGATTAAGATGCCGTATTAGATACCGATTTTTGGCCTGCAACGTCGTAATTTCAACAGTAGAGGTTATATTTTGTTTATATATCTATATATATATTGAACGACCAGAGCAGTTTTGAAAAATTTCCGTCGCAATTCAATAGAGATATTATGGAGTTATACATGTAGAACCAAATGTATATATGGAGAATTTTCCAATGAATATTTGTTAGGCATCTTGGTTCCGACTTTGGACATTTGCTCAAATTTTACTTTCCTCAATAAGGAATGAGCAGCTTTAATATTTCCTTATTGGCTACAAAGAGAAATTCATGTTTTTTTTTTTACAAAATCCTATCATGCAATGTTTACAATAAATAAAACAGTAGAGCATTTACGCAGAAAAGACACACATTGGTGAACCTACTCTTGGTAATGAATATAGGTAATGAATTGTAACACTGACTGGTTATATCTTTATACTGACTAGTTATTGATAATAAGAAACACGAATCAGTAAAGAATCCGTGTTTATTTTTTAATCTGTTCCTGTCATCACTCGGCTAATAAGCCGTACACTCACGTCACGCAAACTCTATCTATTTCTTGCCATACATGCCGCACCGAGCTTCCCTTATAATCCAATTACCACGGAAGAGCTTCCATGAAGCCACCCAAGATATTTACCGTGTTCTATACCAATTCTAAAAAAAAAACAAGCATTGCTTCCGGTGTCGCATGGCCTACTAAACTGCTCTATGTAATACCAAATTAACGTGGAGTATGTTTTTTTCATAGAACTATTGGGTTAAAATCAATTTTCAGGTTATGTCGCTCTGTGTTGACGAATTGAAGAAGTTACCCACAAAGAATTTAAAAAAGAATTTAGCCACGGACACTTTCGTGTTTACAAGAAAATTGATTGTGATTTAGAGAGCGACTTAAATCAATATTTAACTCTGTCGTTCCAGATAGTTGGTAGAAATTCATATTTGTCAAGCGCGGCAAAGATTTAAAAGAGTTAAAATCGACGTTTTCGTCTCCAGAAATCCGTGAAAGATCGTAGGATAAAATGCAATCAGAGTAAACGTTTTGGGGAAGTGTCCGGATTTCGCGGTGAAACTCTGTGATAATATTGTGTAAAGATCTATATATGAATTACACCCTTATTTGGTCACAATTCGGTTAAATAAAGCAGTCTGCTGAGATAATTCCCGTAAACCAGACAACACAAATTAACGACCCGCATTGGGCCTCGGGCAGTCGAGTCGCCGCAGAGATAACAACAGCCCACAAAAAAAAAAATTATCATCCGCGCGGCGATCGATCGTGAACTGTCCCCGGAACGAATCGTGAGCGTCGTCGTGGAATTTCACGGGCATGTCTCGCGTATCGCTCGTGAGCCTCGCAACATCCGGGGGCCCGTGGGCTAATAATAAACTCGCCTGTTTATCTCTCTCTCTCTCTCTCTCTCTCTCTCTCTCTCTCTCTCTCTCTCTCTCTCTCTCTGCGTCCCTCTCTCCTTCCCTCTAGATAACGATCCTTTGTGACAATATTATAAATAGATTTTATTGAAGGATCTGTTCGTGTGGATTTTTACGGACTGTGATTAAAGGACTCTGTTTTAAGGAAGGAAAATTACATGTGTGTATTACATTGAATTAGTTGGAATTTCAATTGATCAAAATGACAATTAATGACACATTATTTCGGGTAGTATTTTGTTGACTCCGAGAAGGCTTTTGAAAGATATGAGTGTAGACGGGGCGGGAATACATCTTTGGTAATGTGAAATTCCCCGGCGTTACTATCGAAGTCTCGCTCACGTGTCCACCACGCGCACGGATTTTTTCTCTCAGTGTCACGACTATTCTTGTTTTGTAAATTTGTCGTTTTATCGTCACGTGACTTGATTTATCATTTCGGCCGAGGCGCGGAAAACTAGAACTTAACTCCGCGTTTACGTGTTCTCCTCGATTTCATACCAAATAAATTTCCGAAAAAGAGACGAAACGATTATGTCCGCCCGAAAAATTATTAATTTAACAATGGACGCGCGTAATTATCCGTTGCGACCCGTTAATGATTCTCCGCGCGTACTCGACGAAGCAAAAAGAGGTCGAAATCATTGTCCGTAGTTGGTAATCTGCGGAATAATGGTTGTCCGAGATTTATGGTAGATTTTATCGCTGAAAAATAATTTCAGTCGGTGCGCCCGGTCGACAAAAAATCGAAAAAAAATAATATTAAAAAGGGACATTTCGATGGGGAACCTTGACTAATCACCTTGAACGCACGACTTCCTCCTTCTCTCTCTCTCTCTCTCTCTCTCTCTCTTGATTTTTATTTTATATTTTATATATATATATATATATATATATATATATATATATATATTAATATATATTTTATATACACACATGCATATTGTCTATAATGAATGTATGCGGGAGAGCCAGCATATATATGTACGTAGCTAATAATACGCACATAGCATGTGAAACGCGCCTTATAACCGCGCCGTAGTATAATATATGTACTCCGGACAAATAAATGTTAATGCTCTGTGTGCAGGCCGTGCGTTTGTTTCGCCAAACAAGCAAAATTACCGGCAATCTCGATGAATTTCCGGTTTTTACTTCTGTGTCGTCTCATCTTTTTTTGCTCCTTCCTGCGTTGTCCGCGCCCCGCTATATATATATATATATATATATATATATATATATATATATATATATATAGAGAGAGAGAGAGAGAGAGAGAGAGAGGAGAGAGAGAGCCAGCTTCGCTTCCTCTTTGCATCAGTCCGGGGCCGCCGGATATATATATAGTGCACATGCACTCTCGTTATGCTCTCGATCAATGTTCTAGCGTTGTTTTGTTTTTTGCGTAGTTTGAAGTAAAACAATAAACAAAAAAAAATCTTAACATTTCTGTCACGATATTAATGCATACTCGGGTCAGGGACTAATAAATACTTAATTTAGCTAAATAAAGTCAAAATTTTTCGCTAAAAAGAGGGGGGGGGACGTCAAAATGTTGAGTGGCTTAATTTATTAATATTTATATCTTGTGGATCGAATAAAATGTTTTTCATTATCGATTTTAAAAATTAATTTCACAAACCGTAGAATGTATATAAAGTATATAAATGTGGAGGGCAACTTCTTGGTGCAAAGAAAAAAAAATAACAATCCAATAATCAGCTTATCCGTGATCGACTGTTATGACTCTCGGCTCACTACTTTTTCTTAATATTAATCCTGTATACAAAATTTCCTCTTCTGTTGGCGCGAGTATAGGGCAACGGCGTTAAATCGTGCATCCCATTATTGCTGTTGTGCGAGCATTAGTAATCGGGTGTATACACGAACAAGTAGAGAGAGAGAGAGAGAGAGAGAGAGAGAGAGAGAGAGACACAGCCGCATACTTATACGCTAGATTGCACCGACTTTGCCGCCATAATAATGCGGGAAGAGGGATGGGCCTGCGGATGTTTGCGAATGTCTATACCAGACACGGGAATTGCGAGCATGTACATATCCCCCCCACCTCCAACTGGCTCGAAGAGCCGTTTGTACTTTTTTTTTTTTTTTTTTACCTCGCACGTGTGCATGTATACGTATTCGAGAAAGTGTTAAGCATTGCGTAGCGCTGTGTTGCTGCTGCTGCTGCTGCTCCCCTTTCTTTTGTTCTTGGCGCAGCACGGGCCAAAAGGAACGGAACGCGCTCTTTTGCGAGCAACGGCAATTTAGTCGGGAAGAAGGCGCCACGCGCCAGTGAACCCGCGCGCGCGCACTCTCCTCTCTCTCTCTCTCTCTCTCTCTCCAATACCTATCGATTAATACATTGCACTTTGCATACGTGTATCTGTTGCTCGGATTCGTCGTAATGGCGTGTATGAATAGAAGCAGATTGCAGTAAGCGATGTCGATATGGTAGATATATATATATATGTGTACGTAAATATGCATATAGTAATGTGCGCTTGCGTAGCCGCTGTTTATCTCTACAATCGTGCGTCCGACGAATTACAATTATTATTAGCCAATTATGTATACCTACTAGTCGTCCTGATGCGATGAAACTTTCTCTCGGGGATCGGGCACGCGCCCACGCGCACGCGCACGCGCACGCACACCCTCGCAGGCCGTCTCTTGAGTAAGCGTGCATGCATGCGCACTACCCGTGGCCGTATTATTAAATCGTAAAGTGCGCAGTGAGAAAGAGGGAAGAAAATTCCTCTGACGCGCGCGGCTGGGCATTTGGTCGCGGGTTCTGGTGGGGATCTGTATCTTCTCGCCTGCACTTCTGTTTTGTGTTTACGTATCGCGCCGGGCAGGACGCGCGTACGCGCGGCTTACACTTTTACGTACGCAGGGTTGGGGGGGGGGAAAAAAAAAAAGAAAAAATAACGACTTAAGGTACAATAATGCGCCCGAAAGTCACAGCCAGCCACCCGCGTGAGAAATAAAGGGCGTGGGCGGATATTATTATAGTGGCAGTGCGTGTCTGTGCTCGGTCATGTATAATACCCCTCTCACTCTCTCTCTCTCTCCCTCTCTTTCCATCTATAGCGACACTTATCCGGGCACTAAAGCGATACGATATATTACATATTTACGTGGCTTATGGACTATTTAAGTGCCTATGGATTTGTACACGGTGCTGCATTGTAATTTCGTGGTCGTGAAACGTTACTGGGGACGAATTATTAGCGTCGCTGCGGGGCCGCCCACTGCTGCGGGCGTGTCGTTCGCTGCTGCTGCTGCTGCTTCTACAAACCACTTTCTAAGCTTGATCAGGCTCTAGACTTACATACTCGTGTATTTCCATTTTATGTCATTGAAATTTCGATCGGCATAAGTAATCAATCGTAATCGATGTTCCGGATTACGCGAATGGGATGTGAACAATTTTAAATCAATTTCTTTTTATTTCCGTGGCAAAATTTCGTGAGGGTCTGTCGAAGACGATTATGATTTATTGGAGTTTCGTTTTATTTGTCTGTATTCATTTGAGATTATCCTGACTCAAAATTCACACCGCCTAGAAAATGCGATCAGAGCAATTGAGATCGTAGAACACGAAATACTCGAAGAAACCACATAATAATAAAGATTATCGTGCTAGACACAAACCTCCCCAGTAGTATAAATTTACCTTTTATTGGAAGGCCAATATTACACAATTTTCAATAAATTGTTTATCGCTATTCAGTTGTTAATGTTTATTCCGAATTATAGATTTACGATAAATTGCAAAAAAGTAATCATGTCGTTTAGACATAATTTAATCTTTCGATTAGTCAAGCTATACTATACCATACTACAGTTTGACTATACTGTGTAATAATATACACTATATTACGTAATAATAAAGTACTTTCACACTATATACTGTATTATTTATATATAATTTTTTTTATATTTATAGCACATTCCACTGATCTGTTCAAGTAATACACTTGGCATCCCCTTAAAACTATGCATTGAGTACGTGCGTCAGTACAGTGAAAAATTCTTTAATTGCAAATTAATCACCTTTTGCGTTAAATGAATCCTTCATAGCAGTTGGAAAATGGAGAAAACAATATTATACAAAGTTACATTTCCATGATAATGGAAATGAATACAAATTTTAACCTGAAAATGTTTTTTGTTTTTAAGATCTCTTCATTGTGAACATATTTATTTATAGTCCATCAGCGACTTTTATTGATTATACAAAAGCATTCTTTCCTGATTATTTGACCAACAATTCATTTGTTTATTAAAATTCACTACGTTACCATCGCCTGTCCATACGAACAAGTCGTGGACGTTGCGCGCATATTAAAGAAGAAAAAAAACTTTAGAAACTATTTGCGCACTTATGCAAATTACATTACTATCGTCAATGGAATGTTTACCGTGTTCAACAAAACAACGACAAAAAAAAAATATGAAAAACTCATAATTATTCTACAAATTTGAATAGGGAGCGCGTGGCGCTCGTGCCCGGCACCCGACACAAGGATGATAGCTATATACATTCCAATATCGCGCGGCCTGGGCACTGCGCGTACGCGTATCACCGATGGATGATGATTTTTATATTTATTTTTATTTTTTTAACTTGTGTGTGTGTGTGTGCGCGCGCGCGCACGCAATGCATAAATCTCCGAGAGAAGCTTTTTTCCCTCCCATTCGACCCCCGATCGGACTCGGAGACGCGATGTCAATTAACAAAAGAAAAAAAGGCACGCGCCACGTGGCTGGAAACAGCCACTTGCCGGGAAATTATTCGTCGCCCACGGACGTATCGCGGACGGATTTTCCTCCTTCGTCATTCGTCCCTCTATCGTCTCCCGTTAATAATGTAGGGCTGTCCTTACGAATTGTCGCTATTGCATACCCATACTGCCCCGATGACACATCTATGTTTTTTTCCTCGGTACCGCGCGATGGAACTATTCCAAAGATTGCGATCTGTCTAGTGAGAGGAGCGGGAGGGTAGGAGGGGCTGTGGGGTGATGGCTTTATATTTATATACATGGAAAATGAACCGGGAACGAGTTAAGGCTGAGAGGATGGATTTATTTTCGTCGAGTTTTGCGAAAGTCAGCGAAGCTCGCGCGTGGCTCCTGCCGCGATCGACGTGCTCGTTCGTGATGATATGCGCGGGAAAGAAGCATCGCGCGACGAAGAGCAAAAGTTCCTCGGGCGCGCCTTGCGTTCATACATTTTTCTTTTCTTTTTTTTTTTTTTTACAGCCAAGGCGAATTATACCATGGCGTGCTTACATTAACCGTTCCGGATCGGCCTTTGATCAAACTTCCACCGCGGATCCGGCAGGTTCTTCCGCGCTTCCGTGACTTATTATTAATTCGCGAGCGAACAGCGAAAAGATGTACGGGGCGGCGTATAAAGGCAGGAAGAACGTGACGAAAAAGAAGAAAAAAATGCCGCGAGAAAATTCATTCTTTTTTTTTTTTTTTTTTGAAAAAAAATTAACCGTTTACAGAGAAACGTAGCGATTGTTTTCTCAGAAATCCTGATTACGCAGTGTGGGTCATTCGATGAATTAATTCATGGAATTTCAGAATACTATTTCTGATATAAATAATACAATCATATTTGTCATATTTGGAATATCAGAAATATGTCAAGGCGATATCGACACCTGGCGATTCAGCTGATGAATTAAAATAAAAAATAAAATAATAATCTAGGGGCTCAATTTCATTCTAACGGTACCTTGAACCGATCATTTTGCCAATAGAACTTTGCCTAGCGTTTCGGCAACCAAAGAAACTTTTGACAACGTTTAGCTCATCCTCGTACTTTTTGAACCGCCTCGACAGCGCAGTCCTTTACTTCTCGTAAGCTGGCTTTGAATAAAAGTGGTGAGAGTATCCGATTAAAATAAAAACAACGGGTGCAGCACACACAGCGCCCCGTTCCTCCAGAGACCGAGGCGCGTTAATTAATCAAGAATTTAGCCGCGTTTTATTGGCGAGGCCTGGTCGTCGTATCTCGGTGAGTAATGGGGCTTGCGGCGACAATAATTCCGTTGGCGAGAACGGGAGACGGAGAGGCGCAAAACAAAGACTCGGCGATCGTATTTTTATAAAGTAATTGACGCGAGCGTCGCGGCCGATCGTTTTACAACGGGGCGCGCGTTTCCATTTGTTTTATATGTATATATTTTACACGCGTGCTCGTCGTTTAATTTCGCCGCGCGCTAATATGGTAACGACGGGCGAGCCCGGACTTTTTTCTATAACGTACTTGGGAGAAGGTGTTATCGCGTGAGTTTCGGTCGGTGTTCTCAATTCCCATTACTAGTAAGCGGCGAACACGCAACAGCGACCAGTCTCCGACTGATTAAAATTTTACGAAATAATGCATTTAGGCGGAGAAATGAAAAGTTCTTCGCAATTATGTATATCGTCTACACTTGTTTTTATTCATTCATATTGATGTTTTATGAAGATGTGCCTCATGAAATAATAATTATCTCGGCGAGTACACTATTTTTAATTCTAATTATTGGTAATCCAAAATTTCTGTTGCATCTTGATTCGTTAGCCATAAAGTTATAAACTACTAGACAACTATTGAAACGTTTATATTAAAAAAGAAAAAGGATATTCTCTTCTCAAGTTTATGCATGATATCGTCAGATATTTAATTTTTATTTTATTATATTTAGATAATTTACGAGATTGATTCCTGAATATCGAATACTGAAACCATTGCGATTTCTGAATAACCTCAAATTTACATTATGTTTATACATGATGTAAACGTTAATGAGAGAAATAATGTTGAAAAGGGCCGAGGAATGGGGGGGGGGTGGTGGTGAGCATTTTTACAAGTTTTGTTTGTCATTTGGATCGAACGGATTGATCGGATACTAAATGTTTTGAATACTAAATTGATTCGGCGCGAATGGTATACGCGAATGTAACGATAGCATCTGTGGTTTGTGAATTTTGAATTGATTTTTATTGACAAGAATGATTTTTATCAATAATCAATAACCATTGCAGGTCCCAAAAAATATTATTTATAATATATATATATATATATATATATATATATATATATATATATGTATACATACATACATACATCCATACATACATGCATACATACACCGAGTACGAAGCGTCAGACGATAGCGCCGCTGCGCGATTAATCCTTCTGCTTGATGGAAAAGCGCAATATAGGAGAGCGATAATACACAACAACCTCTTTGGATTAATCGACTACGCGCACGCGCGTATTCCCCCCCCCCCCTCGCCGGCAGAAGAATAAAATCGATCGCGAAGGGAATCGCGAATCCCTCGCTCTCCTCCTGTCTCTCAGCGCATCGCCGCTTACTTCGCGAGATTCCCTACGATGGATTTCGAAAGAGAACCTCTGCCGCATCTTCCAGGCTCTCTCCCTCTCTCTCGTTCCCGAGACGAAAGAGAAGGGCAACGATGTGTTTCGCCTCCACCTCCTCCCCTTTCCTCTTTATCCGAGCCTCTCTCTCTCTCTCTCTCTCTCTCTCATCCCTCGCGCGCCTGCCTCTTCTTCATTTCGTCCCTCCATCTCGCTCCCACCTCGCCCCGCGTCCACTCCTCCTCGCTCGTCGACCACCGCCAACCTCGCCCCTCTCCTCAACCTCCTCCTCCTCCTCGTCTTAACTTTTAAACTCCGCCGGGCGCGTTTTGCTATACTCTCGTCGGGCCGACGCCGCGCCCGCGCCGCCGCTGCCGCTCCTCTCCTTGCCGTTCGCTGCTTGCGCTGCGCGGACCTGCTCGTACCGCCGCTCTTACCACGCTGCTCCCAGCGTCCGCTCGCGCGCTCTCGGCCGCGGATAATTTCGTACCGCGGCTAGTGCGCGCTGCTGCTTCTTCATCGTCTTATTCTTCTTCTTCTTCTTCTTCTTCTTCTTCTTCTTCTTCTTCTTCTTGTTCTGCTTCGAGAGCAAGCCTTACCCCGCAGCATCTCCCTCCGCCGCCGCTGCTCCCAATCGTTTTCTATACGTGTACCGTTCGTCCCGTTCTGCCTCGTATCTGTTTTAATCTTTTATCCCGTGTCTCTATCTACCCCCCCCCCCTTCGCCGCAACTCTTCTCTCTCTATCTGTCTCCCTCGCCGTCGCCGCAGGCTCTTTATTCCACTATCCGTTTCGCCCGCCGGCTCTCCCGTATAGCATCAGCTTTTAAACGTAAAGTTTCTCGTACTCTTCACTGCCCCGTGCACCTTCTATTAGAGGGAAAAGAGGAAGCAGATTGGTTGTTAGCTATTTTTTCTAGTCGATAGGGGCTCCCATATACGCGGGGAATGATACATATTAGTCAGTATTATTTCGTAATTACACACACGCGCGCGCACCAAATAGTGCTGCATTATTACGCCAATTAAATTCCACCGGGCAACAGAGCGCACTCGATCGCGTATGAACATGCAGGTTACCCTTTCTTCCCACCGTACATATCTGATATATGTGTATATGGCAATCCGTAGGATCGTTGGTATGAGATCAATATATATATATATATATATATATATATATATATATATATATATATATATATATATGCAAATGCAAGACTTAGACCGGTGGTGCATGGTGGCAAACTTGCAAAAAGCAATAAAAACAAAAAAAAAACAATTAACATGGATTCTTTCGATTGTAATATACGCGAGGTAACTACCTACGCGCGCGTACATATATGTGCTCGTTAAATCGTCAATTTAGTTTGACAATTGCGGGCCGTTAAACGCAAGAGAAACCCTTTCGTAGAACCCGCGTCTCGGTGGGAGAGTTACCGAGACGAGAGCCCACCCCTCCCACCCCCCGACTCTTTATAAATGCCCCCCCCCCCAGTATACTCGCTCCCTTCCCATCTTGGCCCAGATGCGATCTCGCGCGGGCTGCTCGCGGGCGGTGTCGAGATTCGATTCGTTCCGATGCCCTCTCTCTCTTTCTCGGCTCGCTTTGCCCGTCCACCGAACTCGAGGTGGGGGGGGGGGTGTCCGAGAGTCTGGAGAGCTTTTTTCCCTCACTCGATACGATATATATATATATATATATATATATATATATATATATATATATATACACATGTATAGTGCAGTAGAACTAGTGCTCACTTAGGGGAACGGTATGATTTTTACGAAGGAGCGAATGGATCGTATCAACATTCGCGTATAAATATAGTCGGCGAAAGATAGAGAGAGAAAAAAGGAAAGCAAGAGGGGGAGAGATTTGCTTGCGGTCGTCTGCTTCTCTCTCTTTCTCCCTCTCTTTGAAGATCTTGCATTGGCATCCTCCTTTTATTTTACTTATCATACGAGATTTAACAAGATTAATCGATTGTCCGGGCCAAAGGGATTTACACGAGATTTAGTTTTAAATTGGCTAAAATTAAAAAAAAAAAAGGAAAAAAAGGAAACGGAAACGAGATAAATAAAAAAGCAGAAGTAGTCGCGCGTTTCGCCGAATCTCTTCTGAGGGAGTCGATGAATAAATTAAAAATAAATAAAAAATGTATCACTGAATATATATATTTTTAAATTACAATACACACACGCACACACACATACACAAAAGACAAACTTGTGATTTATGCTTGACTTTGGCCATATTACTCGGTGTTATTTTTGTCGAAGATTCATGAGTTATATCTTTCAGGGGCATCTTTTGAAAAATACACTTTCCCCGTATACATTTATTAATAACAATGCGACAGGAGAATTGAATTAAGAGGGACTATGCGCATATATATATATATATATATATATATATATATATATATTATGGTTGTTATTCTCGATACAGCCGGGGAAGTCCGATAAAGCAAGATATCGCGACTATGCAGCGTTCCCTATGAGGACGGGGGGAAAAAAACAATGCGATATTTATTCTTTGTCTTGCCAAATCAGCAACGACGACGTCTGATCTATACAAGTCCGATGAAACCTTCCGTCGTATTAAAATAGCTGTGACATTTTCTATCTATATTGTTAACTAAGTAGCAATAATAAGTCGTTCATCCGAACCTCCCCGCTGAAAGTTCGAACTACATTCGCATTGAATAAATTAGTAATCGTCGGTGCTGACGGCCCCTACGCCTCCGTCGTCGTATATATATTTTTTTTTACACGATCGTCCCCATCATCATTCCCCGGATCCGCGAGCATAAGTGCGATGACGACGATCCGCGAATGAGAGACAGAGATAAAGAGCTGCGAAGAGCGAGGAAAGGGAGATGCGAAGTTCGGATAAGATACCATAAAATACGCTCGTCGTCTCTTTCTCTCGCCTGTGTACAGACGCGTTCATGTGTTATTTGCACTCACGTACCAGCGTACTATATAAGCGCGCCTGGTTGACGCGGGCGAGCGCAGAGAGAGAGAGAGAGAGAGAGAGAGAGAGAGAAATTCCACGCGTTATAAAAGGTTATCGCACTCCCTCGATGTGCAAGAAGCGCTTGAATTGCAAAATCTATATACAGACATATATATCCTCTAACCATTGCTTACATATATTTGTATTTATGCATACGTGTATGTACGAATGTGTGTATGTCTAATTTTATCGGCATTCGAATTCGACAACGGTTACATTAAGGTTATTATTATTCAAAACTCCCGTTATTTTATTATAAAAATTGCAGGTAGAAAATATTGTATAACTGTAGGTACGAAGGAAATAATTGTTGGGGCGAAACGGCAGGATGTTTGTTTTTTTATCGTTTGCTCTTTTTTTATTGTTGCATAAAAAATTTCATGTTGATAATTATCGTTGCTTCAACACAATGTAACACTTTATTTTAAAATAGACATAAAATCAAAAGAAAACGTGAATTAATAAGATTGTTTTTCTTTCTGTTTCAGGTGAGTGTACTTAAATGTATCATCCACGGTTTAATTCACAGTGCATGAGTAAGTAAAAAATCTCTGTCACTTCTTTAAGTGGCTGTCAAATTTACTTAGAAGCCATCAAGCAAAAAGTACTCGTTTTAAAATAATATTTTTGATGAAGATTAAATTATTAAAAATTTTAATTGATCATGTCGTATATTTACGTATATATTCTTAACATTTATGCAAATTTCTAAGCAGTCGTCAAATAGTACAGACATGAGAATATTTCCAAAACAATATTGATAATTTTAGATATAAAAATTGAAGACTATAAGAAAAGCATACCATTAATTAACAATTGAAAATATTAATTTTTTCTGCATAATATTATTTAAAGGAGGACAGTACTTTTCGTTCTATCGTTCAAAATTAACTTGGAGAAATCCTGAAACCTGCTAATATGTACGTCCTAAACAAAAAATGTTAATATATGCTGTAAAGTTCAGGAACTGCGCGACACGTTCAGATCTACAATTTGCAATAATTTCGAGTGTCTCGAATTAAAAAAGTAACTTTTCGTGAGATTATGTCGAGTATGCTTTTCTCGTGTTTTTCCGTTCCTTCCCTCCAGTGCTTACGTGACACATATATCGCAAACGTAATGCGGTTGCCGCTTTATAACTATCGTTCATTTTTTAAAGGCTTATATATATATATATATATATATATATATATATATATATATATATATTATACGAGAGAACAATGCCGCGGCCGTCGCCATCGCGTCGGCTCATCCAACAAAACAAAACGTTTCAGCTCGTAAAGTATTATAACCGCATAGTTTTGCCCCTCCTTTTGTGTGTAACGCTCGCGTATATAGAATTTTACGGAGAGCCTACGGAGAAAGAAAAAGAGTATATATCTTGAAGAGGAGCTGAAAAAAAAAATGAAACTCTTATGTCAGCGGGGATTTTTTTGTACTTCGCGCTCGCGCCAGGATTGTATAATCTTTCGACGAGTTCTCTCGTTCTCTCTCTATCTATCACTCTGAAAAGTTTCATGTGCATCGTCTGCTGATATTATAGAGTCAAAACGCGACGGGTGCATAATTTGTGACGGTAAAATTGCAGCGGATAAACGGGCGGTTGATAAGCTGACAATTCAATAGAAAGGAATTTCTTCTCACTTTGTATATTTCAGTCAGCGGTTGAGGAATTAAAGCATGCATATATATGAACCAAAGCTCGAACAATGGCAAATGCTATAATGATCCATTTAATTAACCATAGAGCGAGTGATTATCAAAGTATGGAAAAACTAATGCGAATTCTTGACTTTTTCCGTGGATACGGAAATAAATTCAATTTCATTAGAGCCATTGTTTCGTAACATCGCGTACATCCTTTGTACAGCTATATTTAATCAATCCGGCAAAAAACGCGAAATAAGCAAAGAAATAAAACGAAGTTCAGTCCGGAGCGGCGATCGCAACGCCGCCGCGCGCGCGTACATAACCTCGAATCCAAGCGCAATAATAAAGCTCATTATGCGCGGTTGGTAAGAAGGGCGTACAATATATACCCACATATATAAGAGGCGAACCTCAACGAGGCTAAATTGCCTTTCCACAGTAACGACTGTATATGTAAAGAAAATAAAAAATAAAAACAGAATGAAACAGTGGCGAATATAATTGCGGGCGAGGCTCTCGATGTCTTTCGACGCATGGACCCCAGTAACGCTCTCAGCACTGTAGTATGCGAATGGAGGAGGGGCGGGGGATCTACTGCGCGTGCGCGTCTCGCATATATACAGGCAACGACAACTCAATGGAACTCTAAATCGCCGTTTTCTCTTGCCGAGTATTCATTGTTTTACGATCTCATATATATATATATATATATATATATATATATATATATATATATATATATATATATGCCGAGAATCGGGAGTGTATATATGTGTACCTAATGAGGAACGTTTTCTATTACTGCACTATTTTTTCCTCCCTTTCTCCATCCGTATGTACATATATATAAATCCGTTAACTGAGATAACGCGAAGTATGCCGGTTATTCTTTATAATACATCAGTAAGCGGTGATCGCCAACTATATTTTCATCGCTATAGATTTAGTGATTATACATCTTTTGTTGATCGGGATTTTTACCTTGATTTTCTCACGATACTAAATATCGGTGGATTTTTCGAAAAATTCAGATTTATGATTTGAAGCACAAAAGGAAATATTTTATACTATCCGTAACTTATTAAATTGACTAATATGAAGTATCTACAATTAACATAGTTAAGTACACTAAAATCCCATTCGTAAACAAAGGAAAAATGCATCCAAAAACGTTGGAAATCCGAAAACATATTTATATACATTTATGATCGTGCGGATTTTTCGAAATTTCCCCGTATGCAGTCCCACATATTGTGACGCCGATTTCTCCGGAACGGTGTATATAATACAAATTTCGACCGACGCTTTCCCCAAAACCCTCGTCGTCGACACGTTGCGAACATCTGTGAATTCGCATTGGCCAATATATATATATATATAGTGCGCATATACAAGTACCCGGGCGGCTGGACGCGCGGAACATTCATCTTGCAGCTGTTGGGGATAGTGAGAGAGAGAGAGAGAGAGAGAGAGAGAGAGTGAGAGAGGGGCATGAAATTTCTTGCTCGTGACACATCGCTCCAGTCTTTTTCTGGGATGTAATTCACGCGCCATCGGATTCTCTGCCTCCCTGCCCCCTTCTTCCCACGCCATCCTTTTCATCTTCTCCTCCCCCCCCCCTACTCACCCCACTGTCAATTACAAGCGAGACTATTTTGCCGTAAGAACTGTTCAAGGGGGAGGGAGACAGAAAGATATGATATAATTACAAAAATTCTTAAAAGCTGTACGCTTGGCAGAAATTAATTTTGTGCGCATAAATAACGCTGACGAGATCGTGTTCGTTAATTAATTGGTCGTTGAATTTTTAAATTAGAATATTGCCTTATATCTGAAACACGAGCGAATCATCCGCATAATACTCTCTCCGCAAAAGTACGGGAGTGATTTATTTTTCACGTCTCTCAATATATTAAAAAAACGTTTCATTAAAGTCATTTCCCTCCGTGTTATATATAATGGTTGTCAATTTTGAGATTATGAATTATTGAAAAACACTTTGGTATTTATATGAACATTGCTGTGTTATTTTTTGTGCATAAAATGAAATTCCTTTCAAAATATTAATTTCCATACTCCTGGAATAATTTTCAAGAATGATTAAAGTTGGCAAATATGTACGTGATATTTATTTATCAATGTGGAGCTCGATAAGAATAAATATTAAGAAAATTACTAGGGTGAAATTGTTGTTCAACCTTGTCTATTAAAATTGCATACTCGTAATTTAATTCGTTTATAATGTTACTCCACAAAAACAGCTCCGCCTACCTTCATTACATTCATTGAAATTCAGTATTGAAAATTCAATCAAGAATTCAAAATACGAGTCGCACTTACACAAATTCCTTTTTGTTATACAAACGCAATTCGTCGTCTAGATAAGCAAGAGAGAGAGAGAGAGAGAGAGAGAGAGAGAGAGAGAGAGAACCGACAATTTTTCCATACCGTCGTTTCTCAAGTCCGTTCGTACGGTGGTACAGCGAAACCCAGCCTCCGCCGCATGATTCGCCCGACTTCAGCCGGACCGAAATGCCGTAATTATATAAATGAACCGCTTAATGCCCGTATTGATATCGACTTTCCGCTATAGCCGCGTGCGTCTGGTGTTCATTTTCCGTTCCGCTGGGTGTGTGACACGCTCGTTCTGAGCTGAGAACGAGATTGAACACTGGGCGAGACAGTGAGGGAGGGGGGGGAGATGAGGGCGAGGTTGGGGTTTGTGACACAGGCCATATTCGTACTTTTGTACTCGGCTGCATTTTTTTTTGAAGATTTAAGTGACACGCACACGCTCGCGAAATCAGACTTAGGTGTCTATAGAAAGCATGATAATCTGGATAAGCTGTCTTCTTCTTCATATCTCTCTCTCTCTCTCTCTCTCTCTCTCTCTCTCTCTCTCTCCCGCTTCCATCTCACTAATGCATTGCATATAGAAATTACGCATGTATTTTTGGCGCTGACACAATGACTGAACAAATCTAGATGCGCGTGCGTTTGTGGCAAAATGATAAATTGTTTCGGACTAGGCCGGCCATATAAGGTCCTCTTGACCCTGGAGAGGCACGTGAACGAACGAATATAATATGCTGAATTTAATCCGCTACGTATTGCGGACAAGTGCGAAGAGCGCGAAATTTTTATTCGCCATAGATGAAGAAGAGAGAGATGAATAGATAAGAGAGATGATAGAGAGATGAAAAATCTGTGCACTTCTCTCCCTCTCTCTTGCTGTGCATGTGATAAAGAAGAATTTACTCATAAAACTCCCCATCTACACCCACACGCGAGCTTTCAAGAAAGAATGAATTGAACACGCTTTTTGTTAAATGTATCATTTCACTTCGTCAAACGATAAATAAACGAAAAAATATATGAACCATGATTTATTTTCTCTTTACTCATCCAGACAAAAAGAAAACAAAACATATATTTTATTTTAACTCTCACCTGGAAGGGGGAGACTTGCAAAGCAAAGCATATCAGTAACAGTGTGCGGGAATCCTTACCTCTTTATGCTACAGGAGTGGCGGGTTATTCCCTTTCGCCTTTTTGCCCGCATCCTGCAATCCCGCCCGCCGAGCGAGGGAGAGAGACTATATAGGCGACCGACACAGCGGCACGGCACCATGGCACTTGGCATTGTCGACGCGCGATGATAATAATACGCGAGAGAAAGAGGCTCCCGCGCGACCTTCGCGTCGATTCCACGTTCCAGTCGCTTGGCGCACGCGCGCATATATAGACTCCCACAGAAGAGTTAAACGAGCATCTTCCCGCGGCGTGCACGCAAGAGGACAATATTCGCGAAGAATGGCAGAAAAAGCGCCGGAAGGGCGTGACGGTGGCGCGCGCGCGCGTGCGGGCGCACACATACGCACGGGAAAAAGGAGATATAAAGATAGATGCTCAAATAGATCTCGGTCGCTCGGCTCTGACTAAAAATGGGAGTTAAGTTTATTTATGGGATATTTTTGTCCTTCCGATGATCGTATGGCGGCTAGAGGGACTCCGGCTGCTCTTCTCTGCCGCTTTACTTCATTGCTTTCTCTATATAACGTTCGGTCCACGCGTTTTTTTTTTCCTGTTGTCTTTGAAATCAGTTTACGACCCGGTCTGGATTCTTTGGATTTGAGCGAGACTTTCTTTTACTGCTCAGCGGGGCAGGGAGGGGGTATATTAATTGGCAAGACAGGGGCAGGGGGTGCGGGAATCGAAAGCGGTCGGTATTGATAAAAGGTCCAGGGAGATATTTCTGTTCCTCAACTCCCTCATGCTCGTAAGAAGGAGCATCGAACGTATTACAACAACGCACTTGCCGTTACTGCCTCTGGTGGGAAGTAGAGGGGAACGGGAGGGGAGTCGATAATAAAATCACTGTCGGGACTTGAATAGCTCCGCTGTCCGTTATATATATATATATATATATATATATATATATATATATATATATATATATGTAGGCCGGTAAATCGGCCGTGTCGTCTTCGATGAGTAACTCCCTGTCTTGGCTTTAAAACTGCGTATGTGTAAAACCATTGGCGAAGGCTCCGAAAGAGCTCTGTCCGTCCCTGCGTTTATTGGATACGCCGCCATAACTCGTCACCTAAATTATTATTGGTGGTCTCTTTCTCGCTCCCTCATTTATTATTATTGCCGGGGCGAATCGTCGCCGATATGAAGAGTGAATTAGTCTCTCTTTCCCTCCCCCTTCTCTCTCTTTCTCTTTCGCTCTTTTCTCTCTATCTCTCTCTGCTTGATTTCATCGTTTTAAGTTTCGAAGGAAGGAATGCTGAGAATGTTTCAAATATCGATTATTACCTGAACCATTTGATGGAACTATGTTTGTTTTATTGCATTAAAATATCGACGAACTGAAGATAAATGAATTGAACAAACTAAAGATATATTCAATGCTTTAATTCTTTTTTTTATTATCTTCTTTTCGTAAAGAGTGAAAGTGGTATAGAATATTTTTTTAATACCAGCAGGTTAAAAGTGTCAATTCGAAAACCGTATATGTCTCTCATCAATCTGGAGCGTTGTAGATAGATGCCGCTTTTGTTTCACCTGACGCGTCTCTCTCTCTCTCTCTCTCTCTCTCTCTCTCTCTCTCTCTCACTAAATCCATCGTCCGGTCGTAAAATAATAGGTCTGAAAACTCGTTTTTCCAGGCTACAGGTTTGGTGGTGATGTTTACTGCTCGGTCTAAAAATTTTTATCATTTTATCAATCACGAGAATATGAACACGATAGTGTCTACGATGAGACTAATCTACGTGATACATATATTGTTCATATTTCAGAAATTGTGAATTAATCATCAGTAGTATTATTTGGCAATATACAAACGCATCTACCTAGCGTTATAAAATCGGAAGAAGCGCAAAAATTTATACAGCGACTATTTCTTGTAACCCAAGCCCCATCATTATGACGCCGTATACCCTCAGTCTAAGAGTTTTCACAGACTCATATGTACGACCTGGTACGGCCGTGATTCACAGGCTACATCTATCTCTTCTAAACGAGCATAATCATAATATACGTAATTCTTACAGAAATGCTTGAATGTTTCGCGTAAACCAATGCCTTGGCCGCAAAACGGCCAACGCGAAGCTTTTTCGTTCGCTCGCGCGGTCTTTTTCGCGGAAAATTGCCGCGACTGACACGAGTCTGCGGTTATATATATAATATACGGGAATAGTTACTATAATACACCGCGGAAATGTATTCCGTCAGAAAGTTTTGAGGATAATCGCGGTAACTGCTTTTGTTTAGTGCGGTTTCGCGCCGTGAACGGAGAAATACAGGAGAGGAGTGGTGGACACGAAGAGAAAGTGTGCGACATCGGAGGTCGAGGGCAGTTCCAAGAGAAATAATTTATATCAATCTTATAGACATGAATTTCATACCCCAAATCATAACCCCAGTTGACTCTGAAACGACTCGGAAGGTTCAAAGAGAAATGAATTCATTTTTGTGTCCTCTACAACATTCTATTACTGATTGCTGTAATACACTACTTTACAAACGTAATGAAGAGGGCAATGTAAATTCTTGGGCAATAAGATCGTGCTAGTGGCTCTCTTAATTTTATGCACTCATTGTACGAAAATAACAGTATAGATTTAATAGACTGGCGTTGAAACTTTGGGTTTAGAGAGGTTCTAAAAATCATTCGTCAAGTATTAAATCATCCTTTTTCTCCCACAGAAATAGAAATTTAGAAATCCTTTACGAAAGAGAGGGAGGTGAGAAGAGAGATAGAAGAGTGTCGCACAGTCCATTTGTCGGATGTATTTAAACGTGATACTAAAGTTCGTCTTACTTCGTTTTCTTTTTCTCTGCTTTTTTTCTCCTCGTATTGTTCAAGCGCCGCAGTGGATGGACAGAATTTATTATTGAAATACCGCAGTACAGTTATAGAAAACTCCGCCCTACGTAGAGTAGCAACGAGTTGAACTTCCGTACGAATGTGCGGATGTTTAATGTTAACTACGCGGAGAGACTTTTTGGAGCAGCTTAACATATTTGAATGGCTGCTGTACAAAATCATCTCAAGCAGACAACGCGCAGTAATGCAACAAACTTGGCGGCACACTGATGTTCAAAATAGGATAGCAGCAGTCGGCTAGTGACGTTTCAGCGATACAAATGGAAAGTTTAGCATTGGTACAGCACTGCACCCTGACATTTATATTCGCGCGAAAACAATATTTCTTGTTGCGATGCGATGCGATCTAAGCTGCATCGTAAATTTTTATATCAACTGGAATGATTATCCCAGATATTCAATCCGAAACTTCTCAAATCCTTCACCGATCATTATTAGTACACGAATTAAAATTATCAAACGCTAGTGTTCTCACTATTATACAAGAAAATTTTTTAATGAAGAAAGCTTTGCTGATAATGGACACTGTACATTCAGTGATAGGTAATAAAAGAAAAAAAATCCAATTGTTCAAGCGAAATATAAATGACATTTATCACTATGTATACTAATCATCATATTGATCCATCACTACGTTTCAGAATTGAAAGAAACATCAGCGATTGGGTAGTAGTTAATTTATTTCAAAGCAAGTGAAAACTCAACTATTAGCTTGTAAGGTTGTTCTAATTTTAGTTCGTCTTTTATGGTACAATGTAGAATTTTATTCATGGATTACCTTGAAAGCGCCAAAATTCAATAGTGAACATTACATGGTATTATTGGATCAACGGAATGAAAAAATAAAGAAAAAGTTTTGAAATGAAAAAGAATGAAAATGCTGTTTCACCAGACCAGTGCATGGTGTCATAAGTCCATGAAAACGATCGTAATATTGAATGAATTAGATTCCCAATTACTTTCTCACATTTCGTATTCCACAGATCAGCCCCTCCCCAACCCCGTGGTAGCTATTTGCAGACCACAAATAATACTTTGGTGAACTATGTTCGATTTAAACGATTAAGAGAATAAGGGAATGCCGGCGTTGAAACCTATTCATTATGTTATAGTAAAATGTTATTTTATGATTCGAGTGTTAAATAATATAGTTTGACAGCAATGCCAAGGATAATTTTCTCGATAATTTTTTAATTTAGGAGACTTTGTCCCAAATTCAACTATAAAGCATGCGATGTGAATTTGGAGACCCGATACTTTTTAAATGAACGGCTCCTGACATAAACTTCATGTTCAATGCGTCATTTCGAACTGGAAACACGAAAGGGAACGAGAATTCCCAGCAACTGTATGTAAATAAGCTCAGATTACCCAATATCTCGTCTAATTAACGTGAAATCCCCGTATTCGCGTTCTAGAAATGAATAGTATTTCAATCTCCCGTGGGCGACTTTTACAAAAAATCTCTTACTAAGGCCGTCCTCATAGGAAAAATACGTTTTACTGCATAATCCTCGTTGCGAGCCTACAGACATATAGGCGCTTATTTTCTTAGTCACGCGTGCCTCGTGTACTCCATATCCACCTGTCGACTTCGGACGATAGACAGACAGGCGGGCCGACAGTTCAAGTAGAGTCGCGTACACGTAGGAATTCCGGTATGTAACGGCAGATTATGCGCCCAAAGCGATAGTGTACTCGCAATATCAATCGGTCGTGTGCACGTGTGCTTCCTTATATTTTATGATTATTTTTCCGCTTGCGTACATGGACGCATAGACAAGACTCAAGATCTCAAAGTCTTACCCCCCCCCCCCGATGAACAGAAGGACAATTTTGAGGAAGATCGCGAATTTGAGACCTTACGGTAGGTGTGAATTCTTCGATTAAAGGTGCTTTCGGTAACGTTCATTAGTGAATGTGAGCGCTCGTGCGCAAGGTTAAACGAGGCGACTTGGACGGACATTTTTATGCGCGTAATACGCGAGAGAGCAAAGAGAATCCCGACGAAAATTATTTCAATACAATAGAAAGTTACCTTTCATTTTAGAAAGGCCTCGGGTGCGCCAGCGCTCTTGCTATACCTACGATTTTATATTAAATTAAATTAAGTATCAATCCACTTTCCCGGCGGAAGAAAGAGAGGGGTACCGTAATCAGTTTTGCTCTCAATTTGTGCATACTTCGCTTCTCTCGTTTCTTTATCAGATTCAACTGCTCCCGAAGAATTTTCCTAGCACTATTTTTTTTTGGAAAGCTCATGATTACCCATATTCCTCACTCTAAAACCTAGGGAGTTATTCAGTTGCTCCTAGAAAAGGACTTTATCGTTTTATCTGAAATTTGAGTCATTTCCTAGAGAGGGTACTTTCTTAAAAGATACATTCAAGGACTTTCCATATGAGTGAACGAGTCGCTCATTAAGGTCATATCGGAGTAAATTCTGACGGTTAATTACGTACGAGATATGGCGGAAGGTTGGACTACACTTTTTCGTAATATAACAATTTGTGCGCCTTGATCATTAGCATCTATTAATATTTTATGTATCCTAATATGATGAATCTCGAAAATAGTAATATCGTATAACAAAAAGATTCCTAAAAATGTTGAAAGTAATACCAGCTTCACCTGACGATCTAAAAAATCATCGGCTAAATCGAAGTCTTGAATAGAATACCGACCCAAGGGACTGGTAGGATTCTCAGTAGATTTCTTCGTCTCGAGAAGGGGACTCCTTAAGAGGTCTTGGATTCTTACCATGCGACACCGTCTCCCCGCGATGGTATAAATTCTATACGTTCCACTTCTAATTAATGACAAATTAAAATTAAAATTGGAAATGTTAGAAAAAGCTTTCGGAAAGTGGTGGTCCATCCAGTTACAAAAGATTATTAGCGTTTGGAACAACATGGCGTTCTGTGAACGAAGAACGCCAGAAGCTTCTTTACGTTATTAAATAACAATATAGTCCAAAGCGATCACAAGTTGATGAAAATAGATATGATTAGGTTGCAGTCATGTACGAAGCAAGAAATATTTGGCTACAAGGATGTCACAATTTATGCACGTCTGCCTGATGCTGGCTAACGCGTTAAGTCGTATTTATACTACCGTCTATTACTAACACTGAAACAATTTGCAAGAAAAAATATAACTATTTATTATCCCTTGAAATTTTTGCTTCACGGTTTTTAAAGAGAGTCAGAATTCCAAGCTCCTTGACCTTCCCAGTTCTGTCCGCATATCGTACGCCCAAAATTTATTCAACTGATTGCCAAGGCTAATTTACTGGGAGCACGGAAGGGTGAAATAAATCTCCACGCCTCTGATAATTATTATCTATTCCCGCGTGCGTATATAAATACACATATAAATATGTACAGGGGCCAAGCCCAGATTTCCCGAGACACGCTCTCGTTTTGTATATGCCTTCTCTCCGATATATACTGTAGTAATTTTTATCATCGCGCCGCGAGGCGCAATTACAAAATTTATGCCGCTGGATCATAAATTCTCTCTTCGAGTTATTTACTGCCGCTCGGTGGATGATAATAATAATAATTTCTCGTGAAAAAAAAAACGCCTAAACAAATCTTATACGGTCTGCGCCTCGGAGAAATCCAAAAGTCATCTCTATATATACATATACTATAGATAAACGATGTTTCAGCGAGGAGGCGAAAGGATTATTTACGACGAAACGTACGTTAGTTTATTTGTAAATTCTAAAAATTGTGGGTTTTCAGTGCAAACGTGCCAATTTTCGTTAGGGTAAGGGTGAGGGGAGATAATGCTAATCTTCAAAAGAAATACTTTTAGCTCTCTGTCAAACCACGGGAGTATATAAGAATTACGAATATAAAATTTCTGAATTGCGAAGTGAAGTCACACACGTACGCACGCGCGCGCGCACACACACACACACACACACATACATGCAAAAGCATAATCTTCAATAATGTATCGGTTTAAATTTCACGAATAGCCACGTACCTATACTATGCAATATTCATAACCGAGGCCATTGATACACATATATGCATTGGCACACGCTCCGCTTTCGCGTATACGCCTGTGTCCTATATCTATGTAGCAACAGGCGGCGCCTCGGCGAAACGGGATCGTTTCCAATTCGCGTGAGCGAAATCGATATGCATCGTCGTTATCCCGCGCCGGTCCGAGGACTTGATTAACGACGCATTTAACGCAAATAACGAAAACAAATTAAACGCCCCACCGCGGGCGCCCGCTTAACTATAACCGCCCGGCGCGGGGACGGGGAAGGCGGATGAGAGCGCGAACGAGCACATCCTTCCCTATATACGCTACCGGGAGGCGCAGCTATGTGGGTTAAAACACACACGTACACGGCGAGTTGGGAGGGGGTTGTCATAGTGTGTGCGAGAGAGAGAGAGAGAGAGAGAGTTATCAGAACTCTTCATAAAGCTTACATTTTACATCCGGGCGCGAAATATATCAGCGCGGTGGCTTATCGCGCGGGACCGCTCTCTCGCTCTCTCCGTTAATTGCCGCGCGACGGAAAGAGGCGCGGATCGAGGCACCGATATTAAGGATTGGATTCGCGGTCTTGCGGTCTGATTTGGAGCTACGCCGCGCGCTCTCTGGGGCTTTCCTTAATGATTGCGCCTCACTCGATCCGTGTGTATATAGTTCGTGGGTTCTTTACCGTCGTGCATTGTGCGCGCGTATGTGTGCGCGCGCGCGCCAATTTGGGAACAAACTCTCATCAGCCCGTGGAGCGTGAGTGATTTCACTCGCGCTCTCGTTATGACGTTTTACTGTACGTATGTAGGCGTGAGATGAAAAAAAAAGAAAAATTTGTCGAACTCCAACCAATTACGAATATCCCGTGTTGCAGAAATTGAGATTTATTATTATTATCGTCGTTCTTGTTGTTATTTAATTAGACGACCTCGTCCATTGATTAAATATTAGAACTTTGAAGTTTGCGTGCTTTTTGTAATCGGTAAGTTTGAAGAATATCCGGTTTTGAAACAAGCTTTAACGAGGTTCACAAGGGGTGTATGTATTTATGTTTGCAAGCCTTTGCACCGAACTGCGGAAGAGCTATTGGGTAAAATTAACTTTTGGTGAAATTGGTTTTACCTACGCAATATGGTAGATATCGACGTCCTGACTCTCAGCATAGTTTTTGCCATGATTTTGACATGGACTGTAAATTTGATGTTTTCGGCAAGCAGTTATACGAATAACAGCGTTAGTGATTGAATGATAGGAATAAAATTCAGTCTTTTTGAAACAACTTTAAAAAGCCTGTTTCTGCTTTGCGCTTAACAAAAAAAAAAAAAGAAAAAAGAAACGGTATACGTATATGCTTGAAGTTCACTAGACTTTAAATAGGTGACTTACGTATGGAGTATTTCTTGAACACATGCCAACTTAACCCAAGCGCTAGATTTTTCTGTTTGCCATTGAAAACACTAATTACGGCACTGTCGCGGTAAGATGAAGATGTAAAGGTCATTATCGTCACTCGTTAGAGAAAAGAAGTCAATGAGTTAAGCAAAGACATGTGAGAACCACGATAGAAATGTGTATGAAAAACGTCGATCGTTTGCTTGCTTTCACTGGTATAATAGCATATATTAATATGCTTTTCGGTAAGTTTGTAGAAAATTGTGTGACCCACATTGAGTGATTGGTTTAATTCAATTCGAAAAAAATTTCTATTAAAAGAGCAGCTTGTGGAGATAGGTGATCAAATCATTGGCTAATACTTTTCAATCTAATATAGTAGAATTTTTTTTCTTTACGTTTTTTCTTACACTTTATGTTTAAAAATCATTTTATTCGATTTAGAATTATCGAAGTAGAGCTCTGGAAAAGCAAATAATAGAAGAATCCATCAATTTCATAAACGTCTGAGCAGATCATTCAATATATAGCTGTTCAGTAAGAAATCGCGATTACTCATGATATTGGAATACGATTTGAAGAGGCCATTTCCACTTAACGATAAGTTATTCATCTTCATTGTGTTCTTGCACACATACATATATATAGACGAAATCGACTGTTCGATCCGAAAATATTGAATATTTCCTACGTCCGGACTGAAATAAATGTGCTTGGAAAATGAAATGAATATACCTTGTTTGGCGATAATTGGGAATGAAATAACGAAAAAAATACTGTAGACTTCAGTCTTGTGATATGGCATTAATGAGACTCGAACGTTATTCACATTGCGATAATGAACTCGCGTCATTGAATGTAACATTCGATTCACTTGTTTTACAGTGCGAATTAATTCTTTCATCACGAGGTATACTATAGCATTATAGTTAGTGGACTGGTGAACTAGCTCCGAAATTATCACTGAGAACGATAGTCCCATGCACCATTTTAAAAATGCAATAATTATATCGCGTATTAAATTAAATTTGTAGACAAATACGGCCGCAAACTTGGATTGGCCAGTGCACAATCCGTCAAAACTCGTCCTCGACTTGATCAGTTTTATTAAAGTCACGATTAATTGTATCATCCCTCCCTTCACCTCCTATCAACAAATGTACATCGATTTTATTATCGACAAAATAATCACCGCCCTCTGCTCCCATCGAAAGTTAATCGCGCGGTTATTATGGCGCGAGGCGCCAGCAGTAATTAAACCAATCAATAAACATCGCCCTTATCTCTCTCTCTCTGTCTCTCTCTGCATATATAGGCGTGGAACAATATTTCCTTCCTTATTTTTTCCCGCTCTCACGCGCCTGCGCTTATCTCGCGTGTAATTTTTCTCAATTATAACGCGCTCCGACAAAGCGGCATTAGAAACTTGACTTTCCGCTCGCGAGCACCTGCGCAAGAGCGCGCATGTGCCGCGAAAAATGAGACGCGCTTTTACTACCTCCTGCTCTCGTCCTGTCCTCGTTCCTCTATGCACCGACGATAGATAAATCGGTTCGCGCGCGCTCGGCGGCCGCCGCGATTTCTCTCTTGTGCGCGCGAGTCTCCGTTTAATCAAGAGCGGATCTGATGCCCTTTTTTTGACGTTGCTGTTGCCCTTGCTGCAGCCCCGGTAGCCGTGTGCCGCGACGCTAATAAACGTTTATTTCGCCGTACGGAGGTGTATAAGCCAATGCGTCACTTGCGAGGTTCCTTGTTTTTGCTTTGTCTCAGCATCGTAAACAGGCGGATGGAGGGCGGATCAGTTAGGAAGACCGATGGAAAAGTTATTTGGTATATTAATTGGATGTGGCTTTTTCACCTTATAAAATCGAATTTGTTCGTTCATAAGCACCTGTTGAAATTTCGAATTGACTGTCGCCTTGCATTTATTCATATTTTAAAGTTTATTATAAGCACGGACAAGCTTTATTGCTCGCTTGTGAATCTAAAATGAGCGTCGCTTTTGCAAAATTTCTCTCCTCGACGATATCTTTACGCGTAAAAGCTCCATAATCATCCATTCAATTTTGCCAGAGTCTCGCAAAGTAGTCGCTGTTCTCGCTCTGCATTGTAAAAGAGCAAAGGGTAAAAAAAAAAAGAAGAAAAATCTTCCGTGCGATCGCTATATATATACACATATACGGGTACAACGCGCGCTTTGCATGTAGTATAGAAGAGATTCTTCGGCGCGATGGTGATACGTGCAAAACTGAATTTTAAACGACTTGAGATATGGGGGGGGGGGATAAGTCTCGTTATGACGTAGCGCGCGTGTATGAAGGATTCTATGTTGTCTCTTCGATCCTCCATGGAATTGATTAAGAAAGAATTTCGATAAATTACATTAATCAATTTGTTTCCTTTCGCATAAAGATTTGTATGCGTTAGAGCACATGGAACAGAGTTATTTTATATGGAATATTTTTGTTTCAATAGCGAAGGGAGAGCCTCTCACACCTTGTGTGACTAAACGAGGCGTAAATTTGAATAATATATATATACATATAAAAATGTTTTAAGCTCCGAATCGTCATGAATATTAAAATCAAAAACAAATCGATTGCTCATTAATTCATATAAAATTTCCTACATGTTAAATTATAAATTTCAAAGGTGCTGTCATTAATTATGTAATATCTGCGAAAATTTGCATACAAACTCTGTCCATGGGACGTGCGCGTTTGCCCAATGCCAATTGTATTAAAACCGTGAATTTTGCATATATCGGTGATCAATCTTATGAAATTATGTTCACAATTCGGTTTCTACATCAAACACCAATAATGAACTGTAAATATATTGTAATTTCAATGGAAATTGATTAGCGTATAAATGGACGTTAATTTCATATTTCAATAATGGCTCCAAAAATCTATGATAGCATTCTATTTACCGGTCCTGATGGCCACATATTACTTTTGTGATTTTTATTTCTAAATAAAGGGGAAAAAATAATGAAAATACTGCAAATCATAAACAAACAGACAACAAAACCATATACGAACAATAAACAAACGGACAAACAGAAACAAGCAGATGAACAATAAGCAAGAAAATAAACAAGAATATAATAAGCAAATAATTACCAGTAAAAATTTATAAAATAATTAACGAACAAATAGTAAACAAACACGAACAATTAACCCATGAAATTTTCAAAGAGGCACATTGTATATGCGCACCGCATCACCGAGAAAGCATATAATATAAATATAGAGACGCCGAACCTTGATATTTTCACCAGCGTTCGATTTCGGTGTCAAAGCCCCCTCCCCCTCCCATTCTCCGGTACATGTCAACCTGTCTCGCACGTCCTCCAGTCCGCCGCGCGTTGGGCATTTAATAAAAGAAACGAAGCCGCGCGCGCGCGCACGCGGTAAAAAGGAAAAAGGGGGTCAGCGGACCGCTTGCGCGCGAGCGCACCTTTGTAAACACTTGCATGAGACGGATGCTATATATATATATATAAACTGCAGCGCAAGTTCGAAGGCCCCTCTTCGTTTTAACGACGGCGCGACGCTTTTTAATGCGTGCATATTCGCTCACTTTCGCATATATAAGTATAGATGAGAGAGAAAGAGAGAGAGAGGCCCCGCGCGCATGTAGAAACGCGCGGCGCATTCCACCGGTATATACATATAATGTGCACAGGACCGAGCGATTGGCATTCACGGAGGCGCGTGCAGCTTCGCCGAGTATAGGTGTGCATATATGTGTAAATGTATACACGCACCTGCCTGACGTGGACTGCCTCCGGTGTTGCCTTCTATAGGCCTGGCGGATGCGCATCGGAAACTGCGCAGGCACACACATATATATACACACACACACACTATCGGTCACCGCCGCCTTTTTGCGCGCGTTATAAGTGTGCACGGGGCAGTACATGGCTTATTTTTATAATAAATGGGGCAACTTCCCCCTCCCCATCCCCATCTAACCCCAGGACGGCTTCGTCAACGCGTGTGGGCTTGTCCCTTATTTAAGTTTTTTTTTTCCGCAAATTTTTCTTTTTTATTGTTTTTATTGTTTCTGCTGTTTTGCTTTATAATTATTTGTTGGAAAAATATGTATGTATAATTGTATGTAAATTCCGAGAAATGGCGAATGCGAAATTTTTATTAATGTAGCAGCTGAAAGTTAGCAGCGTAGGCTGTGAACGCGCAACGAAAAGAAACTCGAGGATGAAACACTGATGATTGTCTGGTTCTATTATATGCAGTTAGCGCGCTTTGCACTGCGTTGTTTTGTATATAATATGGGGAATGTGGAACAAAAAAGCGAAAAGTGAAAATGTATGGGGCTGAGGAAAGATTAAATTTTATAAACGAGTGATTAAGATAATTTTAAACTGTGACTTTTAAAAATTTATTCAAAGTTGAGTGTTCATCGAGGTGTTCACGATGGGACGGATAAGCGAAACCGGAGATGATATCTATCAAAACGAAAGCCATCGGAATAGATTGCTTGATTTTACAATTTATTTTCAAATAAACCTTTGCATTATGGAAATCACAAATGAATATGCAGCTTATTTGAGTTCCCTCGAAAAATGGAGAGAAAATTTCAGTTATCTTCGACACCTCCAATGTTTAGATTAAAATAATTTGCAATTGTAGATTAACCATCAGAATCCTACATTTACATCTGCCAAGCATTTGTAACAAATACCCGTTTTCTAAAGCTTACAAATATCTCACATTTTCATAATATTACATGTGTATATGTAACACAATACATTTATCTGCCATTACGTTGCGTTGTTAAAAAGCACGAAAATTACAACCGTAATTATCTTTTTGTTTTAGGTAAGCTTGCTAGCTGTGCATGTCAATGTCTATTCAATCGCGTTTGCAACAATTGAGCTAAAGTATATCGACCGCTGTACGTAAGTATTTGATTGCGTCAAATTACCGTGTTATTACATTTGAAATCATAAAATTTGATTGCATCCTTTGAATTAATGCGAACGCGAGTGCGCGCGCCTGCGACTATATAATCTATCAATTATATATTTTTTTTCGCTCGATCCCGTTAGGGTGAAGGTTGGGTGGGGGGGTTCGCGATATCGGATTGATAGCTATATATATATATGTATAAAGAGAGAAAAATGAGAACGATATATGCGTATTTATTATAGGGTGTTGTTGATCATTCGGATCTTTCAGTATGATTTTTAACACGTACTGGCCTTTTTTTTATTTTGCCTATTTCATATTAACTGAACTCGAACGGAGGCGTGGAATAATGGAGGTTTAGGAGAAGCGGAAAGGAAATTGAAAAATATGCGCGCACAAATGAAAATATCTTATGGACAATGCGCGCGCGAGCGGCGAAGTGAGGAGGTCGCGTTCTACATTCCTGGGCAAACTTCAATTAGAATAGAGCAAAGTTTCTATGGAAGGTAAATGACTTAAAGACCTTCTGTACAGAGAAAAATGCATCACCCACCTTATTTTGCAATGGTATACCAGGATAACGAAACATCGAGGACTTTTGTGCGAAGGGCAAAAAAAGGAGAAAGATAAAAAAAAAACGGTTCGTCGCTTCGTTTCTCCGAACACGCACTGCGAGCGGTATGTTAATGTAAATGTAATTTCGTTACTTCAAGCTTGGGTCATCCGTTAGATCAAAACAAAAAAAAACAATCTAAATTATAAAATACAAGGAACAAGTAATAGTTTTACTATCTACCTTCAGTATCATTTGTTTTATAACCATTCATCGTATTCGAATTATTTATTCACATTAATAATGTGCCAATGATTGTATTTATTTACATTTTTTGAAATACATATATAACAGGAATGAAGGAAGACTTTATTTCGTTCCTTGTTTTATGTATAGTTGCCTATGTTTACGCACTCAATTCATCCTCCAGTCCGTATTTTTCGAATAGATCATAAAATATATAATTTTCAAAAGCGTTACACTTTGTTATACACGATAATGCAGAAGTTCGCAACAAGAGCGACATTATAAGAACCAGGACGCATTACTCAATTATTTAATTATGATTGTTGCAGTAAAAACTTCGTCGCGCTAGCTATTGAGAAACAAATTTCGCGAATAATTAACTCTCTCTCCCTCTCCCACTCTCTCTCTCTCTCTCTCTCTCGCCGCTTTGAAAATTCCGAAAAGTAATAATGGACAAGTCCACAAGATTAAACAAGTCTTCAATTTTGTATGTGGAGAAGGTGCGCGCCGACGATATCGTGTATCAGTCCAGTCACATCGGGCGGATTCGCGCGCCGCCCGCTACATAATACGTTCCTCGATCGATGGCGACGTCGCGTCGCGATGGGCGCGGGGGCGTATTATATTTAGAACGGGTCAACGTCGCCGATGAATTTTTGATAAGCTCCAGTAAGGAGGGAGAGGGAGAGAGAGAGAGAGAGAAAGAGAAAGAGAAAGAGAGAGTCTGAAGCCTGGTTACGTTACGACCCATGACTGCAGAGAGGAGGGGGGGTCACCCTTCTTACCTTGCGCGCGTGTGCCCGTTAATATAGCGGCGGGACATGCGAGTGCGACGACGGGGGGGGGGGGCAATAACTCGGCCTATGCTCGTTAAATCGTAATGGAGGGATTTACTCAGCGGGTGAATTTCTTTCTCCCTTTCTTTATTTCTATCACTGTTTTTTTCCTAGTACCGGATAATTCTATTTCGTGACGCGACTCTGTAGCCACCGGGTCTGGTTTATCGGAAATGAAGGCGATAAGTTCGAGATTTAATCCGAAAATTAAAGAAGAAAGTACAGAATATAAAATATAAAAACGGGAGTTGACGTACGGACGTTTTCTCTTTTGAATTTTCTAACGGCAGGTGGCAATTATACATAAAGGGTGTTTTTTCCGCGTAAATTAAGGTGATAAAGTTGATGTTGCTTGTATAGCTCTCATAATTTGAGGTTAAATGCAATTTTTACTATACATGACAATCATATTTCTTACGATATCTGAATCTGAATTGGTCTAAAACAATTATCTTAAAGTGTCTATCGTATGGTGAACGCAAGCAATTGCAGGGCATGCTGTTACAATTTATAAATTGCCAGGTGTACTAATTATTTGAATGAAACAAGTTCTCCAAATCCATTTGGAAGAATTAAAATAATTATTCGCTGATATTTTCGTGTCTTATATAATATAGATATCAATTGTATTGTTTTATTTCACATGAACATTCTGTTAGAATAGTATAGCCTGTGCTACGTACAGACGGTACATCATAGTAAGCAGTACTCTTTGTGTATACTTACAAATATTTTATAGACATAGTGTTAATTGTATAAAATAATATAGTTCCGTGCAAATGTTAAAATTACATCGAAAGTATCAATTAAACATATCAATTGATAGTGATAAATCATCAAGTTCATGCTATTATGTCTTAAAGGCTCTTGAATTCCGTTCGCAGTAAAATAAGCGGAAGAAATTAGCAACGTTCCTCGTGTGAAGAATATGACGAAATTGTGCCAAATTTAAATCAAATCCACGCTGATTGAATTGGCGCTAAACCCACATAGTGCCCGTTTGCATGGCGATCGTACAAACCGTGTTGCATAAATATGGTAGAACATACGAAAATAGTGGTCGCTTGTCTAAATTTGGCCAATTTCCAGGGCTAAAGCGCCCGCGCCTCCTCGCAATGTCGCTTATATAGTCGTCGCCAACGCGCGGAAGAATCTTTCGACACGCAATTATGCGGTCATTGTTGCCCGTCCGGTTTGCATCAGGCGGCCACTGCTCTGTCTCTCTCGCTCTCTCTCTCAGGTTTTTCTCTATCGTAGCGGACACTTGCCATACTGCCGAGATAGAGAGAGAGAGAGAGAGAGAGAGAGAGAGAGAGAGAGAGAGAGAGGAACGTTTTCCCATTGTGCAATTCGTCCCAGCGCGCTCGACGTCCGCGTCGACGTTGCCATTGCGCAGCGACTTCGCAATATTCGCGCGAGCCGCATTATAATAGACGAAAGTGCATCCTCCGCCTTCTTCCCCCCTTTCGTCCTCGCCCCCCCCCCACCTAAGCTTCCATCTAGATGTCTCTCTTCCTCCGTCCTCTTCTTCTATTCTGCAGCGTCGCGGTTGAGCTGTCTCGTGCATCCGCGGGGGTTTTATAATAAGGCGAGACGCGACGCCATTGTGCCCCTGCCTCCATATAAAGCTGCCACCCTGGCCTACGCGCAGACGCAGGAACCTGTCTACCATCGAGGATATAATATTGGAATTTCATCGTCTACTGAACTTGTTGGGGACATGTATTTGCATGGGATTGTCGAAACAGGGAGTTTTTTAAAATTAAAATTTCAATGAAATGTATTATACGAAGAGAGCTTTCATTTGCTCATTAAAGCAGAGGTTCTGATAATGAGATTAACCTGTGCCTTGCAGATATTAACCTGAGCCTTGGCCATTCATGCATTACATTGAATTGTGGTCACCTAGCCGTCAACGCCCGTCAATGAAAAAATAAATATCTGACTGGAAAATCTTGGATTTTCTTCAGTTTTTTTAATTAAGCTTATTATTACACATCATATAACCGTTGTTAAATAATTAGAAAAATTAGAGTTGCTCCTAGGAATAATTATCATTGAACTATGTATCGGACGTTCCAAGCGAATTATACATTAATTATTCCGACGTAAAACATTGAAAGACGGCTCTTTTAATGAAAGGTTGCAAAGAACTCTCGGCATTTATAAGCAGGCCTGGCCTCCTCGCGCAATAATCTTGAAAAGGATCTACTGTGCACCCGCCGCGATAATCAGGTGTTCCGATATTTCACTCGGGGCTCTTTTATGTGAAAAGAGAGGGACGCGTTTACAACTCAGGAGAGAGAGAGTTGCGTAATTTGAAATACAACGAGTGTACTTGTATTGAGCAAGCTCTGTTCTTAGTATCGCTGCTTATTGTCTGTCTGTTATATACATACGTAAATATCAATTGTACTTTCCTGTTGCTCGGACAGCTTGTTGATCAGTGATTCTTTTCCTCTTCGGTCAAGGGTTTGCCGTCGTTCTTTATCGAATGTAATTGTTTGTATTTCACGATGATTGGAAAATTATCTCGATACATTGGTTTGTTCCGTTACATGATTAAAGTCGAGACAATGTAGAGACACTTCAAGATTTTGAAAAAATCCAGAAAAAAATATGTGGCTTACAAAGGATTGAGTAATCCAAAATTGCAACAAATCTATTTCAATCCTAGCTATCTATAATACATTTTTAAATCAGAAAATAGGATGATAGCAATAACTACTCGTCCCGACCTATGCATACGATCAAAACGTTTTAGGTCTGTGGAGAAGGTGAAAATGCCGAAGAACGACGACAGAGAGTCAACTTAAACAACTGTACGATTTCGAAAAATAGAAAGTATGAATTTGAAAACCATAATGGGCGTGAAAAAACATTTCAGTAATTTGCATATAGATAAATAATCAAGGTAGAAAAAAATATTGAGATACTGAAACTTCATAGACGACCGACCATCCACATAATATATATTCGATAGTATTTTGTGTTTACGGGTGTTTTAAGTTAATGCAAGCCTCGAAACTCCACATGTAGCCGTAGCAGACTTTTGTGGTGACCCAGAAAAGGTCTCGTTAGGAATTGTTTTGGTTGCATCATCCTTAGAATGCGGGGAAAAAAGTCGAATTATATACACTTTAGTCTTCACAGTACAGCCCAGCCCCCCCCATCGGCTACGAGTCATAAGCATAATGTTATGCGTGCCTCCCGACAATTTCAGACTCTCCGACTTCGTAGCACCTGTCCATCTGTGTGCCTCCACTCGCAGGCTCGATAAATCTCTCGTCTTTTTCTCACTCCGTATCCCCAGCACACCGCTTGAACGCAATCTACAACCATTGCAGGCAGATATAGGGAAAAGCCCACGTTAAGGTTGTTTCCACACCGTCGTAATATCCCCCAGGCATAATATAATATGATGATCGTTTCGGTGCGTACCGCGTTAACTCCGATTATAACGCAACGTATTTGTATATAAGTATATATTATACACGCAGGCAATGGTACCTTTTCTCGCTTGTATGGATTTTCTATTATAACGTGCGAATGTATAAGCGCGCCTTCACTTTATAAGATAGTCTCCGGGAGCGGCACGTTCACCTGAAACAACGACCCTAGGAGATCTACTATATATATGTATATAGAGAGATGTAGCATATGTGATCAGGATTACAAAACATTGTAAAGTTATTACGGCCTGTGATTTTTCATTGAAAATAACATTTCTCGCGCGCCGACGGATGATTTACTGAGCATGTCTGATCCTCTTCTGATCACCTTCTCTTCTCTCATTTTTCTTATCCCACATCTTCGAGTACTTAACTGCACGAGGCAGTGAGAGCTATCTTATATATATATATATATATATATATATATATATATATATATATATATTAAAATAATAATAATAATATTTAAAAAAAATAATAATAATAAAGAAGCGACAAAAGGAAATGTATATATAAGGGCCAGAAAATAGGATCGGTATATGCGTTTGCTGCAACGTTCCTGGCTAGCGTATATGTATATAACTACTTTTGAAGTTCTGACTTCTGACGACTATGGTGGAGGGGTTTCTCGTCCCGGAATAGAAGCAATAATATGCAGGAGCTCCTGACGCGATGCGTAAATATGTGGTCGCGCGCGCACAAAAGCTAGAAGCTGCGCGGTCTCTGATATGTATATATATACAAGCCCGAGGTATAATAATTTAACGTGGCCGTTCTATTTTCAAACCCCTTTCCCGGGGGGGAGGGCATATTTAACCACCAAACCGGCCTTTGGACATTCCTTTAGAAATTGATTACCGCTCGTTTTATACGCGCGTCTTTGTTGGGATGGTTAGGGGTTCACGGGTTCGTTCTACACACGGGGTCAAATGATGTTGGAGAAACTTGGATTTGATCATTTTTCCTTCTGATGTCGGTGTTTTGCTATAATATAAAATGCAGTATCTTCAAAGATGGAATCATTGCTGTGGATGGTTTAATTTGGAGTCTATGGTGGATGGTAGATAAATTCTTAGAATTGTCGCATAGAAAAAATAGTATTTTTATTACTGGTAATTCACTTACCAAATACACATGCATCCTTTAGTGATACTGCACAGAGAATACTGCCTATAATGCAAGTTAAAAAATTGCTATAGATGCACTAAATTTTTCCTAACCCGCAAGTAGACAGAATTTGAATTGATCAGTTATTATATATCATAAAACTTTGTGACTGAAGTATAAGTAATATATGATTGTTCTTTCATTATAGAAGCGTTCTGCAATGAACTAAAAAAAATCTGAATTCACTGATAGATGCGAAAATTAACAAGAATATATTATTTAAATTTGAAAAGAACGATTCATACGTTATTAAGAGAAAAAAGAAAGAATTTCGAAATGAGTTGAACTAATTTAATATTATTTTATAATTTCGCCCTACTGGCAAACATCATCATCTGGCTCTGTAAAAATCTTCATCTTACAAATCATAAATTTAGATCTGTGGTATCTATGAAATTGTGCTCTAAACCAATTTATGTAGGAATAATACTAAGAGTTGCTGCTATAAAATTTCTCTCGGCTCGAATTGTTCGAGCGCAGTACGCGCGGTATACGCGTAATACTCGAGGTTCGAGGCCTAGTTAGACACCGATGCTCGTGTGGGTGCGATGGAGAAGGGTTGTTGATCGATGAAGTTTCCATTAGGGCAAAGAGTCTCGCACGGAACCTCGTGCAACGCGCGCTCACCCGGCCGAATTCGACAGTCCGTGAAAACGCATTGACCCAGATCGCGAGACTGTGCTTACACCACCAATCGCGAACAAAGCTAGCAAGCGTATATGCCGCGCATCAGCTCGCCCTTACGCCTCTCTCTTCTCAACGGTTTTGTTACTATTTACGTGCAAACGCGAGGGCAATCTGGAGGGAGCGGCGCCAAGTTACCAGTGCGCGCCAATAACTCGGCAGTGTTATGGAAACGATTTCAGTCACGACGTTGTTCCGACATCAGAGGAATCACCATGCCTGCGTTTAGCGGACCCATCTGGTAATCTCGCGTGCACTATCCATAATCTAAAAGATATCGAAAAATTCGTTGCATTTTTGGAAAAGTTCGCTATATGAATAAGGCATTGATATATTACACAATATTGCTCACTATTGTTCTAAATAAAGTTTATTCATATAGAATACATGTGGGAAAAAATATAACCTTAAATTTGATAATCGAGGTCATGATGTTAATTTGAAACGAAGACGCGAATCATTGAATTAAATGTTCGTATCGAAATCAATATATTGTTATATTACTTCGATTCCGTTGCAACATCGTCATTTTCCTTGTGCGATATGACACGTCATTGGATGGAATTTTGCAGTTGCTTTACCAATAGACGTTTAATAATGCAGTCGTCCCAAACGTATGTTCTTGCAGCTATCTTAAAATTTAGTACGGTCGATATCGAAAAATCTATTATTATTTTTTTTTGTTACTGTCCCACACGTCCCACAGTAATATGACAATCGAGAAAGTGTGTCTTCGTGATTAGCCTGGAACAGAAACGCATTATTCTCTTAATTCACGCCAGTCTCGCCGAGCTTCAAGAAGCGACTCGAGAACGCGCCGGCCTGCCTTGAAATTCTAGAAAATTTACTGTACTATGGGAGGAGCGGAACGTAACGCGCGCGGTCCACGTAAGTGTTTTTCGTACTTTGTCGAGCGCCGTTTACATATTATAATTGACGCCGGGCACGTGAGAAAGCTGACGTTGTGTACCCACGACGAGATTTTCGAATACCGATTTCAAACTTTTTTCCCCCTTCCTCGCGCGCGACGATTATACCGGGCATCTCTGTTTAATATTACGTATACGTATGCGCGCTTGTAATCGGCTTATAGACTGGAATATCGGTCGAAGCGCGCAAGAGGCTTATCCACATACTATATAGAATATTATACACAGTTAGAAAATCGGCTAATGCAGTAATTATATACCGGTTAAAAAAAAAAAAAAACAACATACCGTATTTATATACATTACACAGTTTACAAATTGCTCATTCAATACGAGCCTTCTTTGTACACTGGCTTTTTAAATTCCGCGGCGATTCGTTTCGGGCAGCGTAGACACCCGACTGTGAATACGTGTTTGATTTGACACGGTTTTGGCGTTGGTATAGGTAAGAAGACGCCGGTTTATTATTAAGTCGATCGATATTTCTTTCTTTCCTTTATTTTTTTTTTTTTTTTAACTATGCTAAGTAACGGTTAATTACCGAAGATAAAAACGTGGTTATTCTGAAAGATTCGGAAAAATTAATGGATTCGTCGAATAAAGAATAGCGCTTCACCGTCATTATCGGGAAACGCGGAGATAAACATCAATTATGAAGTAGAAATGAGGGGAGGGGGTAATAACACAGGAACCCAGGATCCATATCCTCACCGGTTACTCTTCATTACAAAAAAAAAAAAAAAAAAAAAAAATCACCTCGAATCTCTGCGCAGCTTTTACTAAATAACCACGATAAAAAGAATAAGAAGAAGAAATGAAGAAATAATTTGCTCCACGTCGCTTATCGATTAATCGTCTCAACCAGGTTTTCTTTCTCCTCTCTCTCTCTCTCTCTCTCTCTCTCTCTCTCTCTCTCTCTCTCTCGCTAGCACCCCCCATCACCTTGTATCGAGTATATATTGTGCTGTGCGCACGTTTTGCATTCGTTCCTTCCATCAATCTCAACCTCCTCCGGTTTCTCCGTTGGGGAATGGCAAAAGAGAGGGAAAAACGACCGCGAGTTCGCGAGATAGCGCGTGAAGCTGGGGGGGGGGCGGAAGGGGAGGGAAGGGAGGCAGCAGCCAAAGCCAGACAGAATGCAAATGGCCTCTACCGCCGCCGCCGCCGACGTTGCCTTCGTTCCCGCCCGCAGGGTGTCTTGAAACGCGCGAATGCTTTTCGCGCTGTATATAAGCTCGGTCGCGCTTAATAATAAGTCCATAGATTGATAAGGGCCCCTCGAGCTCGTTACGCGGCACGGCGAAAGGAATACAAGAGGAAGAAAGAATTGAAGGACAAAAAAAAATACGTTGGGCGGGGGGAGGGGCAGAAAAGAATTAGCGCTTTTGAAATAGTAACGGGTGATAGACGAGGTAGGTGGGGAGGGGGGGAGCGGAGGTGGAAGTCGAGGCCGAGCCCGCCGCGCGCTCTATCGTAAACGACCGTCGTTCGTCCGTCGCTTTAACGACGAGGAAGAATCTCGGGAATCTTATGGAGCTGCGAGAGCTTGGCGGGGAGGGGGGGGTCTACATAATATTCCGGGGATTTATCGGAAGATTTTCTTTCTTTGACTTTGTTGGAGGATGAGTAAAGGTACTGAATGCAGTGCAGCGGCGCTGGCTTTCGTACACGACGGAGTGGAGGCAGGGGAGAGAACTACATCGACAAACCCGAATTACTGTACAACAATGGCAAAAAGGAATAATTAATGAAGAGTTTTCGTTCAAATCTTGTTATTTCTTCAATATCGTACTTCGATATCGAGTTTTTTAAGCGTGAATTTCATGACTGCAGAAAACTGTTTTCTCGGAAATTTCTTGAATACGATTTCAAAAAAAAAACTGAAATAATTGCGATGGAGAAAATCCGAGCTTTATCAACAAAGTGTTACAAATATTTATTATCTACATTGACCAATAGGGTTTCTCGATCTTTGAAGAGTTTTTTTATTGGAATTAAAAAAAAAAAACATCAACGAGAACGACAATAAGAAGAATAATAGCGATAAACTAAATGTATGAGAATGTCTGCATCCATCCTTCGATTCATGTATGAATTTCCCAAGCTGAGAACATGGACCGCATTTTTCTGTTACGATATCTATATATATATATAATGTTATGAATTGCAAGTGTGCGGACTTTTTCAAAAACTTACCGCAAAATTTCTCGACCATCGGTGCGCGTGCTTTATGAAATAAAAATCGAGCCGAACGCGCGCGAGTGCGTAACGCACATTAATATGTCAGTTTTCGAGACGAGAAAATGCACGCGCTGCGCGTTTGACTCATTTGTTTTATTCGCATGTGCATGTATATATATATATATATATATATATATATATATATATATATATATATATCATCACCGCACGCTACCGGGAACATATCAGTTCGTTTTTTCTTTCACTTTTTTTTTGCGGTTCTTGCTGCTGCCGCCGCCGCCGCCGCCGCCGTTGTTATTATACCGCTGCGGCTGCTGCTGCTGCTTGCGCTGTTTCACTTTCAAGAGAACACGTATAATACACGTATCTTCCTATTTCTCTTCTCTGTCGGCCCCTCTCGCCCGGTCCCTTGACTGTCATTTCATTCGTTTTTCTCGCTTCTGACATAAAGAATGCGAGCAGGCCGCGGACCGACGAGACGGAGATGGAAGGGGAGGAGCTTTAGGTATACGCACTGTGATGATCTTGGACGAGGGCGCACGAGCGACAGGTCTCTGTTCTGCCGTCGCCGTTGCCATTTTTATTGTCTTCCATCTGATGTCTTAGAGATTCTTTTTTTTCTCTCTCTCTCTCGCCACGATCTTTTCCATTCCCCCGTATCCCGCGAGTCAAACCCGAATGACCTCATCGCGTGGATTGGTCTATTGGAAAAACCTTACCCTCCTCCATTCCTATACTCGTAACTGTGCTTGTCGTACACATAATGATAAATGGGGATTTTTTTTTTTTTTAATTAGGAAGAAAAGGAGGTCGCCTATATAAACGTATAGAGCGGGATAAAATTTAGGTTATAAGTTACGAGGCCATTTATATCTATGTGTATATAATACGTCTCCCATAAATTTTACATCTCGTCCGCACTTCCTTCTTCTTCTTCATCTTCTTCCTCTTTCCTTCACCTTGAAAAAAAATTTAATCTCCGGCGCGCATCTCTTAAGCCGAGAGTCCGTCGTGTTACGTTCCAACCAATGAAAATGCCATTCGTATTGAATGAATATTGGATCTCGCCGCTCGGGCGCGACAAGCCGAAAACGGGATCGATCTTCCTACTAGAGGAGAGATCGCGGAGCTGGAGGGATGGGGGGGGGCGGGGAATAAGAAATATTACACGTACCATGAATGTAGAATTATACTGCTTTCGGTACACCAGTCCACTATATCGAACCTGGCGTTCGGCGTCAAGCGGAACCGGCGCCGTCGAGGCTATTTTTTGTGCCCATTATAATATACATATGCACGCGTTGTGAACACGGATACGTAAGACGGGCGGATTATCAGAATCTCCCGCCTCCCCCCCTCTCGCCCCTACATCCTCATACCGATACGAGACACGACGACCGTGGAGGCCGCTTAACGTGGATCTTTTCCATATTTACGCGAGGTTTTCTCGAATATACAATGGCCATATAAGGCGTATTATAATATTGAGAATGAAAGAAGAAAAAAAGATAAGCATATCTTTCAGACCCTCTCGTAATAATTGGGACTGGCGATCGGGCAAGAGGGGATCGGAAAGCTGAACAAATGACGCAGCGACTTTTTCTTGCTTCCCTCTGTAATTAAATGCACGTCGACCGAGTAATCGAGTGTTGAGCCAATGAGAGAGAGGGGGGGATGAGTAATATACATTGAATCGGAAAAAGGCAAGAAAAAAATAAAATCGCTGATATATAGCGCATATATATATATATATATATATATATATATATGATTTCCCAAAGGAGAAACAGAATATTGCAGTAAAGACCAAAGTAATTTGATAATCTTAAAAAAATAATTGAAACTAAATAAACACATAGATGTATTTGGTATAATAAGAAAAACATAACTGAGAAATAATAAAATAAAAATAACGGGAAAGCATCAATGAAGAAAGTTTTACACACGGATAGTGAGAGAGAGAAAGTGGGCTAGCACTAGATAAACAGAGGGCTAACATGTCGTATAAGGCAGCTTCGGGTGCCCTATTAGTATCTATATGCAAGCTCTATCATCTTATATCCATGATGTACAAATTGTTGACATCTGTAAATACTCCATTGGTACGAATTAATAGAGGTCTTATGAAAGTGTCCACGATGAATAAATAGAAACGAGCTAGAAATTTTTATCAAATCATAATTAACGTCGATTGCCATATTAGTATACGTTATATCTCGTCAGTCCAGTGCAGCGTAAAGGCAGGAGTATTTCATGCCGAGTCAAGTCTCGACGGTCTCGACAAGCAAAACCGGAAGAATCCATGCTCTTAATGGCGAATCAAAAGCTGGAATTGTTCGACGTCCAAGGAAATCTACGATATTAGCTTGTCGCAGAGAGGTTATCGTGGACAATTAAAGGAATATGGCACTGCGGATATTGGGGTTGCTCAATATGCATAATGTATATACAGACGGTTACTTTCTCTAGAAAAGTCTTATCGCCAATTAAGAGAGCTGATTAGAATACAAAGCCATCGGGAGTTGGGATTTAACGAGCAACGTCGGCGTAGGCATATATAATCATGTATGTATAAAAAGACCGCCGAAAACCCACCGGTTGCCTCTTTTTAAGCTCCCACTATGGATATCCCGCTCTACTGTGTATACTTTTGTCCGCCTCTCTCCCTCCCCTCTCTTTCTCATCCTTATCTTTCTCTCGTGCATGGGGACACGTATGCGCGCGCGCGCACACACACACACACGCGCGCGCACACATCCACACGCTCGTTTCCTCGAGAATCTTCTTCCTTTCTCTCGGGAGCGTGAACCGACATACCGACGCATCATGCCCAATTCAACGAGCGCTCATTGCGTTTAATTAATTAATCCCTCCAATTGTCCCTCATTATCCCTGCTCGCCGCTCTGTCTCTCTCTTCTCTCTTCTCCACTCTCTTTTTTCTCTCCCCATTCCATCTCTATTGCAAAGTAAGCGAGAGAGAGAGAGAGAGAGAGAGAGAGAGAGAGAGAGAGAGAGAGAGAGAGAGAGCTGATGGGAATAGGCGAAGGAACGCCGCGCGTCGGCGATACGGCGAGCAATGTCTTCCGATTTGAAAATGTGATAATATTAAGCGCGGGTATATTTTATGCGTGTAATATATATACATACACACATACATACATACATATAAATATGCGTTTCCGCTCTCGCCGGTTGGCGGTCCGTCGGCGCGTTTCTGAATCACGCGCAAGCGCCCCGCGGTGGCGGCGGCACTCTTGCGGTTCGCGGATATAAGGGAAAAGTGTAAGGGAGGTAGGGGGGAAACCTCGGAATTTCTCGTAAATTTACAAGCGTTCCAGCTGCGGCAGCGGGTATGAAAAGCTCTCTCTCACCTCCCCTCCCCCCCTCATGTGTTTCCGATAAATCGAATAAAATCCGCGCACGTACACTTCAATGCGCCTCTGTTTCTGTATTATACATGTTGCTCAAGGGTTCAGAGTCTTTGCTCCACTTCGAATCCTCGGCCGTATAAGAGAAGAGGAACTTTAGGACGTTTTCTTCTTCTTTCTCATATATATATAAATCCTCGCTTTGCTCAATTAAATTTAATTAAATTACTTTATTTATGGAATCCTCTCCGCTATCGGACATTCATTACTTACTAGCGCGCACATACGGCGCAGCTCCCCTCGGCCGGCGATCCGAGGCTATTTACTATAACTGATACGTGAGAAATATAAAGCTCCGCGTTCCCCACTTTTCCGCTCGCTCAGACAGACATAACCATAAAGGAATTCGCCGGCTATTCGTCCCCGCCCCCCTCTCTCTCTCTTCTCTCTTGCACGTCGTGCCCGCTATGCTCCAGTCGCGGAATCATCGACGCGCCCCTTCTCGGAGGCAACTGCTATACGGGATCATGCATAGAAACGACATCGTGTCGCGGGACGAAGCTTTCGCGAGGGCTCGCGGATTGTTTATAAAAACACGGAGCGCAGCGGAACATCTCCCCCCGTCCCCCCAACAGCGCAATCGGGCCGAGAATAATTTCCAGGCGCTTGCCAGTGACAGACGTATATCGGGCTTAGTATTACAAGGAGGGGCGGTGCGAGCTGCCCTGTCCTGCGACGAGCGGAGGAAGAAGGAAGGGAAGCGCCTGAAGAAAGGCGCGCAGCCCGCGGTGATAAAGGGCAGATGCATGGGGTGGGGGGGGATAGCGCATCGTCATCGGGCGCAGCGTCGCAATAAAATCCTCCGGCCCCCCGTACCACGCTCGTCTAATTTACCTTCCTCGCGACCGGGCGAGATGCGATAACGTCCTGCGGGCGCCGTCTCTCTCTCTCTCTCTCTCTCTCTCTCTCTCTTGTCGGTAATGGCCCCCAGACACTCTCCTGGATTTATGCTAGCAGCGACTGACTCAATTATATCGCTTGCGTTTACGGGCAGGGAGGGAGGAGAGGGGGAGACACCTCGCGGGTGGAAAAAAAAACAAATGAAAAAAAGAACGTTTGTTTGCAAAATTGCTTTATTGTGGAATATACGGGAGGATAGCAAGAACGTAAAATTTCTTCTTTTTTCTTTCACTTCGCTTTTTTGCTCTGACATGGAAATTTATAGGTTAAGTGTGATATACGTTTATCTGGAGCTCGGTGGCCCGATTAGAAACGTATGCAATATATATATTTCATTAAGCCAAGCGAAAAGGATTAATTATTCGCTCGTTTCAATGTCCGAAGTAAAGAAAAGGCGGGATCAAATATATATATATATATTTGATTTTTAATGTCGACGGGGGGACAGTGGGGGAGGGGGAGGTGCAGGCATGCGTGTCCCGAACGCGCAGGGCAAATTTAATCGCAATTTATGCCGATTGCCGCGCTTAGAAAGTTCAGAAAGTTCCCGATCGAATTCCCCATTGTAAATCGCGCGCGTGTGTCTGCGTACGCGTTAAAGCCGTTATAAGAGCCGAAACAAGGAGATAGATATACGTGGTGTGCGCGCGCGCGCGCGTGTGTGTGTGTGTGTGTGTGTGTGTGTAGGAAAAAGAAGGAGGAGGGGCGCGGTATAAGATACAAGAAATTAGATTTTCCCGGTGCACCGGTGCACCCAATTCTCTGCATCGCGTCGGAGTCTGCGCGCGGCGCCCATTTTATATACCGAGTCTCGGAATCGTATCGCGAGAATCGCGAAATTTTGCGCTCGTTTATGTGTATTATGTATCTCGCTTAAACCCACCCACCCCACTTCCCATCCGCGAAAGTTCTGCTATTTTCACTAGCATATATATAGGTAGATAAAATAATCCGCGAGTAAGAGGAAATCGATAAATAGACCGCGTCGTCGACGATCGATATATACAGATATAAACCGCAACGAAGCGCGAATAAATGTAAAGAACGCGAAACAAAGTGAGAGAAAGAGAGAGATATTTACCCGCGATTGCGGCGTATACACCTATATATAGAATCATTCGCCCGAAACAATGAGCGGCGGCGCAGCCTCGTAGCGGCTCCCCGGTATTCCTGGAAAAAGCCGTACATTACGTGCACGCGCATGCGCGAGCGAATGAGAATCAACGCTCATGATCACGCAGTGGCCTGGCGCGCATATGCGCGGGCCAAAGGATTGGAAAAGGAGGGCGCGTGCCCGAGAATTCCTCGGCGAGGGGTCGATCGACCTGTTTGTTTAATGTGAAAAATACGCGTTACGGGCACACATCGACATGTACTCGAGGCACAGGTGTGTGTAACGTTTGTCAGAATTGCAATTAATACGTTCCCGAAAGTGTGTTTTCGGCAAGCGCGACTCGGTGCCGAACCCCGCGATGGGGATGGCGGGCGGGCAGGGGTTCGCGCGCCGGGGGGCCATTGAACCACGGACTCGCGCCGAGCTAAATTTTGCCGGTCCGCTTTCTGTACCCCAACGCCGCCCCTCTCCCCTCCCCTACCCCCTCTCCCGTCCGCCCTCCCTCAACGGCTCCTCGAGCGTTTTATCGATTGCACGGCGCGCGCGTGCTCGGTCGACCTGGATTTCATCCCGTGGCCCGTCCGGGATTTCCGTCGTCGCGCAGCTGCGCCGAGCTATGCGCGCGCGCAAACCCCCTGGACGTCGTCGTCTCGTCACCGGGCCGATGGCGGGCGGGCGGGGGCTGCCGCCTTGCTCGAAACAGCGCCCGGATTTGTTTATAAAGGGATCCGGTGCAGGTGCGGATGGGCGAACGCGCGGCGAGGGGGGGGGGAGGCGGCAGAGGTCGCGACCCGACCGACGACGGCTCAACGACAGCGCGGCAGCGACGTACCGTCGCGGGGGACGGGGGGCGGGGCGGGAGTAGCTCTCGGGTGCAGCGCGCGAGCGTTTATACGTGTATGCGCGCAATTGCCACGGTGACCGCGGTTTATTTTGGAACTGAATAATTAGGTTAAGGGCGGCTTAAGTGGATTGTAAGGCGTGGCGGTTTTCGAACATTAAAAACGAATAATATACGGGAGATTCTTCGGTTTCCTCATGTACTTTCGCCTTCGTGCTTGATTAAATCGGCTAATTAGCCGAGAATGCTCCTATAATCCTCATCGAAGACGAGATGATCAAAATTGTTTTATCGAATTTCGATCGATGTGATTATGTTTTTTGTCGGGCGATCGATTTCAAATTCATTTCATGCATGGTTTAAAAAAACATTTACAAGCCTTTGCAAATTTATCGGGTATCGAGACAGTTGCCAAAATTGCCGACGACGCGCGAAAAAAAAGGTAAACAAAAAGCCATTTGTATGCGCCGTGCACATTGCGTGTATTAATCCTCCTCCTACTCCTCCTCCTCCCCCCTCCCCCTCGCGGCCGCGTATTCCGTTGTTTTACCGCGCTCGTTAAAACGCGATGCCGATCGAAACCCCATACACATTACACTTACGTCCGGATTTATATCGCAAATATTTTGGTTGCAAGCCCGCGGCTGCTCGGATTAAAATCGCTGGTATTTCTGCGCTCTTATACTGTTAACTGAAATTTCCAGCGCTCTGCGCGTTCTAATTGAAAAACAGAATGGGGGGAAAAAAATCTGAAGTTATTTGTTTTTCCTGTTCGTTCGCCATTTAATAATCCCCTTTCTCGCCCTATCGCTATGCCGTTCCAGGATAGCGATACATCAATAAACACACATATATATCTATATATACAAGCATTACATCACACTTTTGCGCAGCTTTTAATACACGAATACTTATTATACGGCGAGACAAGAAGCATGCAGGCGCAAGCAAAGGGGAATCGATGAAACAAACAAGCGCGCCATCGGGGAGAGGCATCGGAAATCGGTCGAGCGCGCATCAGCGGTATAATAATTTATCGATTTATTTATTTTTTTCTTGAATTCGATTAATGAATATATCTTGTGCGCCATAGTTGCATTGTTGGTCGACGAGACAGGCAAAGGGGTTTTGATATGCCATTTATATATAAAAAGAACTTCGAGTTATCTAAATAAAGCTCGGAATAAAGCTTATATATATATATATACACGCGAGCATCTGCATAAATTTAAGTTCGTAAACAGTGCCCCTCGAGATTGCGTCTGGTCTTCGCCGGACTAAATATAACGTTGTACAATTATACAAACAATTTTGTGTGTGTGTGTGTGTGTGTGTGTGTGTGTAGTGATACACATTAATGTTCACTACATATATGCCACATACTCTTCGTTCCGCATAGAATGCAGAGAGCGGCTACTTCGTTATTTTGCGGGATTCTCTATTGGCGCGCACGCTCATATCAGACGCGAGCTGGGCATCAATGTACTCATGCAAGAGACAGACACGGAAAAAGAGAGCTTATTTATTCTGAGTCTATATTTATATCGCGCGCGCGCGTATGTGTACATGCTGTTACTGTGAATAATGAGCACAACATTCCAGAAGGACCTCCCTCATATATATATATATATATATATATATATATATATATATATATATATATATAACGGAAACGCGAGCGGAAGTCGATCAAGCGTGAAAGAACGTCTGTGGAGCGCGTCCACTATATATATCATATAAAGTGACGAATGGCTCTGGTTTCACCTCGTTATATATATACACATATGATCTTGAAAGCTACCTATACATCGCGAACATCTTTAAGATTCTTTTAAGAAACCCGTGTATCTATATACGGCAGCGGGGCCATTCCCTGAACTCTACTCCCCTCATTCGACGAGTGTATCGATTTCGATTTGCATTTGATATACATCAGAATGATTTCCGAGTAATGTATACAGTGGCGGCTATGTGTATATAATATATGCATATATTATAGTCGGTATAACAGGTGCACAAGCCGAGCAAATATGGCATGGATATTAAATATATACAAATGCGGAACTCGACGAATCGGCCCATTCGCTCATTATATTTTATGGTCCTCCTTACGATTTGCGTAACCGCGCGGCGGCGAAGGGAGCGGGGCGCGTACAGGGCGGGGTCCGCGCGGAAATGAAACGGAACGGGAATCATTTTAGTTCGATTAGATAATAATAAAGCTCGTCTTGCCCGAGTGTGGACCGTGTGTTCGAATGTAATCGAGCCAAGCAGACGACGAAATATTATATATCGCATAGAACCAACGCGGATCTCCCATTCCCTTCTGTCCCCCTCCTCGTCCGTATCGCACACGCTCGCCCCGTCCTCGTGACCTTGAAAGAGATTTCGAGTGGTTCGATACAGATAATACTGGAAGATATTAGCGGTGCTTATTAATGGACGAATAAACGGGCCGCTTTTCGTTTCATTAATTAGACTAGACCACGCATCTTAGTTTATATATATATATATATATATATATATATATATATATATATATATATATATATATATTGTTTGCATTGACGCGAGGCGGAAGTTAAAACGCCCGCGTGTTATCTACCCAATAATTCATTCGACAAGGAAATCGCTCGAGAATCTCAAACATGTGTCATTATGCACGAGGAAGAACTTAATCGATGCCATTATCATTAATTGTTTAAACGCGAAGGATCGAACTAACGAGTGGATGGCGATTTCGGTGGAGGAAGGTGGGGTATCTATAATATATATATATATATATATATATATATATATATATATATATATATATAATCAATATAGTAATTTGATAAGTTGACTTACAGCCGAGAATTACTACTAAAAATAATTATTACTACTAAAAAAAATAATTAAAAAATTTCGTGCATTTGAAATTTTACGAAAACAGATAATGAATTCAAGTGGCCATATACGAAAGGAATGGCGAAATTCGAATTTTGAAATTCGAATATTTGACTTAAATCGTCTCTTTATTAAATGCGTACTATCGGCCGGGCTTTCAAGAAACAGAATGCAAAAAAAAAAACAAAGGAATAATTATTTCGCTCGAATTACCAATAATTGTCCTCCTCCTCGATTTTCACCCCACACTTCCTAAAATTATCAGAATTCCAGTTCTGAGTTCAACAATTCCAGTCCCCCTCCCCCCGGTCGCGCGGGCAAAAACAAACCCGAGCGATTCAATGCCGCATATACGATATCTCAATGTATATTTATAAGAAGACTCTCTCTCTCCTCTCTCTCTCTCTGTCACGCTCCCAAGAAACAGGCGCGGGGGCGCGCGAAAATAAAATGCGCCGCGCCATCGGGCGCTCGCGGAAACAATGCAGCGGGGCACAGCTCCTCCCGCCCGTACGACGACGACGACGACGACGACGACATCTCGCTGTATATAATGTATAGGGCCGCGCCCGGTGCCCTTAATTTCTGAGGCGCGCGCGTGGGCTCGCGCAAAACTTCTGAAACGTCTATTTCCAGCCAGAGAGTTATTACAGGAGAGGAGGATAGGGAGAGAGAGAGAGAGAGAGAGAGAGAGAGGAGGGGGCTTGGGCCGGATATGCGACGCGCCTATATATATATATATATATATATATATATATATATATATATATATATACCACACACCATGTCTAAACGCGATGGAATTATATTGAAAAACGCTGCGGCCACTATTATGGACTTATGCGCGTGGAGAATACGGTGAAGTGATGCATAACTATAATAATCAGTTATGTATGTATGGGACAACTTGCCCGGAGAGAGAGAGAGCGAGAGAGATAAAGAGAGAGACAGAAGGCGCGATGATCGCGCGGGAGCATCTGTGCGCGTGTACGCCCGGCACGCGCGTTATACTCGCGTCGTGTATATCGTAGATATTCGGGGCTTTCCCGCTTATCTCGGGGACAAGATCATCGTCGGACTCTATTTATAATGTAGTCATCGGCTCGATTTATCAACGGCTACTACGTGGTGGTGGCAGGGATTCCAGGAAACGTCCAAAGATAGACAGTCAGTGGTACATCGTCCCGCCGTTATCTTCCTATGAGCGCATATATTTAATCCCGTGATGTGTATATATATATATATATATATATATATATATATATATATATATATATATATAATATACTTATCTGACGTACGGTATTTCCTCATATATATATATATATATATATATATATATTACTTTTTCCGATATGTTGCGCGCCTTCTCTCTCACATCACGCGACCACCTTTGATGCCCTGATCGTCTGCGCAACATTCCATCTCTAAGGAAAAGTCCCCGTGAGAAAAACTTCTTTCCCTCTTCCTTCTTCTTCTCACTGTTCTAGGCTCCATCATCCCTCTCTTCATCGATACTATGATGCGCGTTCAAAATACGAAAGCTATAACTAAAACAGATTTTTTAATTCTTGTAGGGGATGGGGTTTAGAGGGTATAGGGCATCAAAAACCGGTTTCTATATTATACATACAATATATATATATATATATATATATATATATATATATATATTTTACACAATATATTTTACAACAGATACACACGCGATATTATCGCGGTTGATCTCTCGAAAATTGGGGCATTCCAGACGGGACGTAAGAAGAGCACAGTCTCTGGATTCTTCTCCGAAAGAAAGGGATTCTTCCTCCCTCCCTTCCCCCATCTCTTTTTTTAAGCGATCGGCCAAAACAGCGGAGCCCCTTCTCCACATTTTCCATAAATGCCTCGCTTCTTCTCGACCATGAGGGCGCGGGGCCCCGGAAATCGATTTAGCTCGTCCGTCGAACTCGTTTCTGAGGGCGGGCGGAAGAGAGGGGGGGGGCAGAGAGAAAGAGGCTGCTCCTGTCAGTGGCGGCCATCCGAAATATACAAATAACGGGTGGTCTGTGGTCCCCCTCGCCCCCTATATACCAGTCGAATAAATACACCGTATCCAGAAAATATAGAACCTTCCTTCACCCATCCTACAACACCCTTCTATACATTCGCGGGGGAGGGGAGGGGGGCTCGCGTCTTCGTTACCGGATCACGATGAAGAAAAAAAAGGAAAAGAAAACAGGAACGGCGAAGGAGATCTTCGCTTATATCGAACGGATGTATATCCTACACATGTAATACTTCTCCCTCCCTCCCTCCCTCTCTCTCTCTCTCTCTCTCTCTCTCTCTCTCTCTCGATCTTAACGTATCGCGCCGCGATCATCTCGTCGACGAACGAACAGTGCGTCGATTCAGGGACCGTCGACGGAGACACCAGCTCGATGCGGGATTAAATCGCTGTGCGCGCGCGCGGGGCGGAGGGATTATTCTTCATTTTTTAGTTCTTCTCGTTTATTAGCTCTCGATGTGTAACGAACTCTGTCCTATGACGCTCGCATGGACTGGCCATCGATACGAGTATTCGATTGAATAATTTGTATGCTAAATTTTGAACGACTTCTGACATTATATCAAGTTACGAGTTGCAATCGGCGAAATTATTAAAGGAACAACTTTTTTTTTAATCCTCTTCAAAAATTACTAAACTGTAGTCTTACGCGCGTAAAGTGCACCTGTGACTATGAGAATTTTTTTTTTTTAACGTACTTGACAATAATATTAAAAAGTAGAAAACAATTTTTAGTATTTCCATAAACTCACCTCAAGAGAGCAATAATATTTTAATACCAAACAGTTTTACCCTGTCTGCAAATCGTTTTTTTTTCTAGTCTGAATCATCCATTGAAAATGAAAGTTCTTTTTTGACCATTAGCAATAAAATTTGTGCCAAAAGTGCCATTATTTGCAGGTTATAGAAGTTTCCTTCTTTTAGTTTTTATTGTATATATTAAGTATATTATTTAATATATACTCTATTAACTTTATGAGTCTATATTAAGATTTTAAACCATTGTTAAAATTGTTGATATATTATATGTTTAGAAAAAAAGAAAGCTTAACTGATTCAAAAGGCTCTATGCCTGTTCAAACGAAACGAGAAAAAAAGCTTTGCTACAAAATATGGGCGTGGACAACAGTCCACTACGAATTTATTAGTCCAGTTTTGTTTGTTTTGTAAAATCATTCGTATAAACTCCGTTGCAAAATAAATAGAACGTTTCTAAAAAGAATGAAAAAACTACCACGGATAAGATGATTGTAAATAATACGAAGGTGAAGGTCCTCTTAAATGTCGAATAAATCCAATTTCATGGATCGTCGCGTTGATCCCCCGAAAATCTTCCAAGCTCTCTTAACAGTAGATACTCTCTCTCTCTCTCTCTCTCTCTCTCTCTCTCTATATATATATATATATATATATATATATATATATATATATATATATATATATATATATATATAATTGACGGATGAACAGCGCTAGGTTTGGCCGGCTAATGGACAAAGCTCGCGACTAATCCTCGTTAAGATACCTCTCATTGGATACGGATCTCTGTATTCCCTAACGTTGGGGTTGGTCGGGTGTAGAAAAAAGAAAACGAGGGCGACGAAGAAGCAGAAAGCTATAGTTTTTATATAGTTTTCAAAAAATCGGGGGTTTTTTTTTCCTCGAACCGTCGATATTGTACCACGTCTAAGAATTGCACTTGACTTTGGCCGCGAGTTTCATCGGTACAGCAGTTCAAATAAAGCGTAGAAGAGAATATAACGCAACCGAAATAAATGTAGTATCTTTAGATAAAAAAATTATCTTAGATTTGAAAAAAATTATTAACATCATAATATATTTTTAATGAATTTAAGAAACTAATTAAGTATTATTATTCGTTAATCGGTTAAATGAGATTTTTTAATTTTAAATCGGGGGCAAATTTTTTTTTTGTTGCTGCAAATAATTATTTTTGCCATTAGAATCTGGCGTTATTAGAAATCCAACGCCAGCATATAAAAAAAGGGGGAATAATTTATTTCAGCTATAAAAAAAAACAAATCGACATTAGTAAATATTAAATACGAATAGTGAGAGTTTTTTTGAAATAGACAGTCTAATTCGAACACATACAAATGTTTATGTCTACAATAAATGCACAACGATTTTTAGTTTTTAAATGCTTTTGCAGAGTCGACTAAATTTTTGCAAATTTTAGCGCATTTGTCAATTACTAGTGCGTTAAATCACGAACAATGGATACGTCATTTGTTTTTTTTGTTGTTTTTTTTTAAACTGTAGATTTGAAGCAACGATAAAGTATATAAAAGCGAGAGCAAAAAAAGTCGATTGCGAAAGGTGGATCGAACCGAACCATCGGTAATAACGACGAATCGTACAGCGGGTAATACAAGGGATATAATCCCTTGCATGGTAGTATTTTATATACACACACGCGGACTTTATTGTTGCTCTTTCGGTCGACGATGTCACCACACCCATAAATTGCATATATGGGCGTGCGTATACTATTAAACGCTCGCGCGCGCGAGGACGATTGAGTATAAAAAATACTTCCGTCTACGGGTAGCTTAAAGGCAGATCGCAGATCGCGTCGGCTAGTGCGATTTCCATAATCCTCCCTTCAAGCAAAACCCTCGCGTCCCGCGTCCGTCTGTCTCCGACCGTCGGATACGTACGGCAGAATATTCCTCGCGGCGCGCAACATTCGCCCGACCTTGTCGAACTCTCCCGTCAGAGAGAGAGAGAGAGAGAGAGAGAGAGAGAGAGATGGTGAGGGGGGATCACCTCAGTATCCAGCCCGTGCGAGATACAGTCAACGACGGCAACGACGGGTCGCTGATATTGTATGTCTGTATATTATAATGTGTGTGTGTGTGTGTGTGCGCGTGCGTGTGTGCATGTATACTTACATAGGTAGATATAGCTTGGTTTCGCGATCAATACACTCTACTCTATAGTCGCACGCGCATCGGCACAGTGTTCTCCGCGTACACTTCTACGTGTATATATGTATATAGGAGCCGTCGGTGCGCGTGCGAATCGCACGGTTAGGGGGGAGGGGGAGGCCGTCGCGTGTTGCCAGGCGACGGAAGCTGCGCGCCGCGGGTTCATCGCCCCCGCTTTCTCTCTCTGTCTCTCTCTCTCTCTCTCTCTCTCTCTCTCGTCGCGCCTCCCGCTCCCTTCCTCCTCTATATATCAGGCTTTTTTACTTTTCGGTGCTGCACAAATTACACACACACGCGCGCGCGCGCGCACGCACACGCACACAAATATACGCGACTTGATCTCCGACATCACAAAGCAGCAATAGTAGCAGCAACAGCAGCAGCAAGCCTTTCTTTATTGACACTGAGGGAAGAGAGAAGTGATGAGGGAAAGAGGAGAGGAATCTTTATATATCTATTGGATGAAAAGAGAGAGAAAGAGAGGGAGAGAGAGAGAGAGTAGAGTATATATATCATATAGAAATCGAGACTGTGAGCAATATGTATACATACCGGATGGATTATTCATTTTAAGCACAGTATAAGAGAGCATGTTTTTTTTCCACGTTTTTCCTTTTTTCCCCCTTCATTTTCATTCGATCGAGAAGAGTGGGAGAAGCGTGGCACGCTGGTCGGGGCACGGCAAAATGGCCGAATTCCGAGGCGGTCGATAAGTGCACGGGAGAAACTCCGGGAGCAGCAGTAGCAGCAGCAGTATTAGTAGTAGTAGCTGCTGCCGTTGCTGCTACCACCGCTACCGTCATTACTACAGCGAGAACTTGGAAAATTAACCAAAAATTTTAATCGTTAGTGAAAATCCTCAATACTCCGAGACGCTTGCTGTGGGTCGTTGAAGCGCTCTCGAATGTCCGCACCGGCGCAGATTGGCACGCATCGTGGGCTTGAATTTACATTACCTGTAAAATGTCCCAAGTTCAACGACGAGCTATCGAGCGATGAAGATGGAAAACCAGCTGAGTTTGTAATGATTATGTATCGCAGACGGATCTGCAATTATGCCGATTTGAAATCGACTCGCCCGATGTATGGAGTTTAACCTCGAAACTTACGCGGCTAGTGTCGAGTACTTTGATCTGTAAATTATTATCAAGATGCCCTTTTATGTACACCTTACCCTGACCCTTTAGCACCTCGGCATCTCCGCTGCAGCTCTCTCTCTCTCTCTCTCTCTCTCTCTCTCGTAATACGCGCGCCCGATCCCCGCTCTAAAAATAGGATTGGCCACCCACCCTCGTTCGGGCATATTATTTGCCGAGCGGCCGAGCCCTGGTAAGATACGTCTACCGGCTCCCCCCCCCCTGCACACACGTTCTCATCGTCTTCAATATATCGTTTGATCGCCCCCCCCCCCATCCACACCACCGTTCCAGTCGTCTTGCTCTTCTTCGACCACTCGAGGTGGGACGGGTGGGCCCTCGACCGACGCCCTCCGCTCCCCGATTGACTTTGTGTGCTCCCCCACCCTTCTCCTCCTTCTCCGCCTTGCGTAATTTCGAGAGGCCAAATGTGTACAAAGAAAGGTGGAGAGGAAGTGGGGCGGGGAGGATGTTTGGGCGAACGGGGCGAGCGCAAACAGTCGCAACCGCTTTCGTCTTTATAGACTTTCCTTGCTAATTCTGTAGGAATTACTACAGTCTGCTTGGAGGCTGTTGAAATCAGTTTTTTTCTTCTTCTATATTGTTTTCAATATCTATATTTAGTACATATGATAATATTATTGGACTTCTTAATTAAGACTTCCCTATATGACTGTCCTAAATTCTAGATTCATCATCTAATTTTCTATCAAATGGTATGAGAACGTGCCGAAAATTGTCTGTAATTTTCGTTTAAATGGATAATTTTCAAAATGTTCCCAATTGAGTATTCGGTTCAACGAATTTCCTTAAAACTTTGCACGAATGTAGAACAGTCGTAAATCAAGAGGGCACGATTAATGTTAATATTAGAATATATAATTTTAAGTAGAGCCCCTTACTCGGTCGGTAAAATTTCCTTTAATATCGAATAATATAAGGGATTTCAATTATCAAATTTAATACACTAAATGCAATTTGGGATCTTTTTCAACGCAATCCTTTCCTGTTTGCTGAAAAAAGGGGGACACGAAATCTCGTTACTAGACCAATTTCCCCCTTTTCTATTTGAAACCAAGAATCCCGTGTGCGGCCGAGCGTGTAACCTTTACCACTGATGGATGACAAAGGATGCCAACATAATTAATCGATGTAAAGGGGACGAGTTTAATCCTCGGTTCTCTCGCCCCCCCCCCACCCACTTTTTTTTGACGTTACGCTCGAGTTGCCAGCGCTAAAGGGGGAAAATAAATCGGTCGGGGAAAACCTCTCGCGCATAAGCATGCTGCGATAGATATAAATAGATATGGATATAGATGTTGAGCTTTGGGGGCGGGGACGACTTAATAAGCCGCATCGCCGGATCGAATGTGGAAAATTCAAAATTATCCTCTCGCGATGAGCGACGAGTTGATCCTGATTCCGAAACTCTCCGAATCGGAGGCCGGAGAGCAGCCGCTGTTTATGTTTCCAATGCTCATAAAAACGCCCCCGACGAGGCATTGGGGGATAAAATTTTTCCATTAACACAGGCGCGTGCAGATTTAACGGTGTAAAAAGGGGGAGAGGGGTCAAGGGCGAGAAAATCTAGGACGCGTGGGAGTGAATATTCATGCTCTTTTGTGTTTGCGTGTGTGTGTTCGGCGCGCTCTTCAACTAATTTCTAATATAAACGTAGCTTTAATTTGACTGTTCGTATATAATAATAGTCCAGGACCTGGCCCGGGCGAACGAACGCGTCCTCTTCCTCCTCCTCCCCCGCCGTCGACCCCTTCACCCTTTAATAATACAAATCCAGCGATGGAAGAATAGAATCACTGACCCCGGGCGACGAATATGAAATAACGTGGGTGTGTGCGTGCGCGCGTGTGTAATAGAAACAATCACGGACGTGCGTCCAAGCAGTTTGCACCGATTATTTCATTATTCGTCTCCTCAGTTCGACCGTATCAATCGAGAAAGTTTTGTTTCCCGGCTCGGTTCTCCGCATGTCGCACGTGCGTGCGCCGCCATCGCGGCATCGCTCGCAGCCCTTTATTTTCCCAGGCCTATTCCTGGCTCTTGGCAAGAGTGTGTGTGTGTGAGAGGGGGGGGAGGGTACGGAAAACACGTGCGTCGCGCACCGCTGGCCTTGGGGAAAGCGAATTTAGGGCTTTACGGTCTTTATATTTGGCACTCTGGCTAATGCCCGGATTTACTGGGATACAATATAATGTATTCGCAATTCGATGTTTTATTCCGTCCGCGGAGTTCTGCGATATTTTTTCTTCTTCATTTCACTTTAATTTTGTCTTCTCCCACTCTGTTTTTATTTATTTCGCTCAGGTACGCCAGTGTACGAGGATTTAACCGTAGCTGTTTGTCGTTAACTTGGAAATTAATATGGAATTTCATTTAGAAACCCGCGCTTGATAATTTTATACGCTCGTTCCGTGAAATATATTGAACTATTGCAAAAGGAGCAGCGAGAGGAATAAAATGTTTCCATTCCATTCGTTTAATTTTTTTCTAACTGTATAGACCGAATTTTTCAATGCCTTTTCTATGATATTAATTACAGAGGATAAATTTTCACAAAACACTTAACAAGATAATTGGCATTATTAGCCAGTGATTTATAGTAATGAATGCGATTGAAATTCGAATAGCTTTACATTATTCATAACCCATGATTTTACAGTTATCAATTAACATGTTAACGCGTGTAACAATGAATATATATATATATTTTTTTTTTTACCAAATCCATTCCGAGGATCTTATTCGCTCGTCAAATGGAATCACATTGCCGATCAAATCGAAATCACATCAAATGATCCGACATCATCTGATATAAAACAAGTAATTAAAATATTTTAAGGCATATCAAAGAAAATTGCAATCTATTATAAATCATAGAAATACCGAAATAACGTCGTGCCGATCTTCATTCGTCAAGTGAAACCCCTCGTTTCATTTCATAACTAATTAATATTTTTCGGCTGCTTTGGCATAACCTACAACTCAAAAATATACAGAACCAAGAATAAAGTTACATCGTATATTTAACGTACGTGAAATATTATTCACTTCTAAAACGTGTATATACTTTACCGTGCAACGGTCGATATTATAAAAGAACAAAAAAATCACGACTAATTTATTTATTATTTTTTTTTTTAAATGTCTTAACGAAACTAACGTTCGTTTTTTTATTTCTCCCTCTTTAGAATGTGGACCACAAGATGAAGTTCCGCTCGAAGAAGGGCCAGCTGCCGTTCGTCGAGCTTAACGGCGAGGAGATCGCGGACAGCACGTTCATCCTGCGCGAGCTCGGCCAGAAGTACGGCAAGGACATCGACGCCTGCCTCGGCACCGAGCAGCGCTCCGTCTCCCACGCGACGATATCGATGATCGAGAACCATCTCGTCTGGGTGGTGAGCTGCTGGCGCACCAAGAACCTCGACCAGATGCTCAAGGGCTACAAGGTCAACCTCCAGCACGCCATCGGCACCCGCATACCCAACGGCATTCTCAACTTCTTCTTCAAGTTCACGTACGGGCGCAAGGTGAGCTTCGGGATCCGGTGGTCGTACGGCCCGCCGCTCGCGCCCAGAAACGTGGCGACACGGGCCGCCCCGGTGCGCGCGGCGCGCGGGAAACAAGTCTTTCGTTAAAATGAAACGGGAAGGCAAACCAAGTCCATCTAATCGAGAGAACTTTTCGCTAGATTTTATGCGCGCGCGCGTATGGCGGTAATGTAGTTTTTTTTTCCGCCGTTGAGGAAAAAATTAAGTTCGAAACAATAACTCTTGAGGATGAGAGCATCGCATTAGACTTGTTTCCAAGCGCACGCGCAGCGGGACGGCTTTGCACCCCTGTACGACAACCTCTGTCTCTAGTTCTACGTATTTTATTTATATCTTTGGTTTTTTTTTTTTTAGTAATTGGGTGGTCTTGGTCGTGCTGAATTTTAAGGGGCTGTCGAAGTCGACTTTTTACCGATCGATAAAAAATGTATTTCTATTTTGAATGAGATTAGAAATATAACTGGTGAATTATTACAGATTTAATCACACCCTTTACTTATATCTATTCTACATCGTTACCTTCGTGGGCATGAAAACCTTTGAAATTTGATTTATATAATTTGAAAAAATTTCAATTTCAAACCTTTTTACAAATTTGTTTGAAACTGCGGCAGAGTAGGATCAACCTAAGTAATGGGCACGAGAGATGAAAATTTACAATAGCTTACTTTTTACATGTATAAATATTAATCAGAACAGAGTCTTTCGTTTAATCGGTATTAAAAAAAAAAAAAACAGTCGACATCCCGTTGAGCTCACTGATTTAATACCGATTTACATTTCTCGTGAATGCATAAATTTACGCGATCGTATCGAATTGTTTGAGTAGTTGGATAATTGGAAGGTTTCCTTGCACGTTCAGCACCCATCGACCAACCATTTTAAAATTTTCATAGTTTGTATTTTGTTAAAATTATTAGTATTGATTTGTGCACAGATGTAGAAGAAGAAACGTGTTGATTGAGGCCTTCTTATCTGTCCATAATCCGTAGTTGGATTAGTTTTTTATATAGAGTTTAGATTTGTGCATTGGAATATGTTTGTTACTTAATATTATATATTTATATATAATGTAGTTTGATGTAATACCATTTGATATATAGTAAGTTTGCTGTATCTGCAGATTTTATATATAGCGTTTAATAAAACGATATATATATATATATATATATATATATATATATATATATATATATATATTCAGAATTGGAAGATCGAAATTGAAATTATACTGTAATTATAAACATTGTGAATACAACAGCGCCATCTACTTAACTTTTAAACTGTTATAAAACAGTAATCCTGGCTCAAATAATATTTTACGTACGAATATGTAAAGATAATAATTAATATAATTTGTATAAATAACTTCGATATTTAGCTTACTATTAAAAAAAAATAATTTTGAATAAAACAAGGTAATATAAAAATTTTTGTAAATAAAATTTAACATCTAACAGAATATATTTAAGATTGATTAGAATTTTTCACAAAAATGCAGTAAGTTCTTCATCGGTTAAGCTATATCAATATCAAGATCTTTATATAATTTGTTTGTTAAATATTGACAGAACTTGAAAGTAAAAGTAATGTTATTGTATATCTGCGATTAACTGTAGATGGCGCTATTGGAATTATAGGATTATGATAATTTCCTGAGATAAATCTGGCTAAATAGAACAGTCGTATATTATATTGTAAGGCCTACATTGAAAAATTTCTATTATTAATAAAGTGAGTATATTTATATTTGAATTTAAAAATATCAATTTTGGAATAAAAATTATATTTGAAATCGATTAATTACAAAGAACAATGTAAAAAAACAGTAACATTTTTGCCCACCGAGGAAAAATATTGAAGTATTATTTTTAAAAAAGTTTTTGAATACTAAAAATAAATTTTTGTATTGGAGTGAAAAAAGGATTTATAATTCCAAAAATTATCATTTATAAACCATTTTCTTAAGTCAAATATGCATTTACTTGAGCAATGTAAACTTTCTCGCGTCACGCCCTCGAAAGTCCTTGCGTATAGGGACGGGGTAACATTTTTGTCATGGGCATAACATACTATTTGTAAGAAAAAATCTTTAAAAAAACAGTGTGAACCTGTACCGAAAATAATAAGAGAAAATGAAAGACGTGTGTAAATCTATGAAAAAAAAATTAATCCTTACGTCTGAGATCTAGAAAATTCGTTAATTTTTTAACACAGTAATTTTTGTATATACAGCACATTTTTATTCAACCTTTGAAATCCATTGTTGTACTTTCTTATCCTTTTAAGACAGTTTAATTCCACTTGTACAATTGGTTTTGACTTACAACACATTCATACTCTTATTAAATATCTGAAAATAAGAATAGTTAATTTTATGTCTTTCTCGAGGTGGGCAAAAATCACCCGTTTTTTCTTCTTGAAAATCGTTCTTTTTTGCAAAGAAAATTAAGATTTCAAAAATATACAGATAATTATGGCCATTCAACTTTAGCCCAGAAATTAGTCCATTATTTACATTGGCAATATTCGTGACATTGAAAAAACGGAAAAAGCAACGATGAAATAAATTAACGCAACATTTATTTAATACAAAAAAAAAAAAAAAAAAAAAAATCCGCAGAACGGCCAAATCAACACGATCGCCTCTCTGTGCACTCGAACGATAAAGCGTCGTCCCCCTCTCTCCTTCTCCTTCTCGCGGTCGGCTCGTCAGACCGCGAGGCAACTCGCAAGTGAGTTCGGCAATTTGCCACTGCCCGGCTATCGCGCTTAAATTCCAATTAATTATAAAGTTTCTAGTGCGTCGGCGCGCGCGCCTGCACCCTCGTCTCGCCTCGGCCTGTACTTCCGAAAAGTGTGTCCCTCACCCGGCCTCGTGTACGGGTAGACGGATTGATCCAGACACACAGCCGCAAGGATTTCGCCGAGCGAGAGAAATAACGTGCGAGCAAGCGCGCGCCCCGCGCGAGAGAGGGGGGCGAAATGTTTATTTGAATTAACGAACAAAGGCAAAAAGTAAAAAGAAAATAATAATAATAATAATAATAATAATAATAAACAAAAAAGAGTGCGGCCGGGGGTGCGGCCAACAAAAGCTAACAGACCAATAATTCGCTCCCAAGACCGAGAATGAGGCGTTTTGGTCATTTGTAGTGAGAATTAGTTGGATTGGTTGCAGGGCGCGCGCAAGGTGAAGGCACAGGGCATGGGCATCCACACGCCCGAGGAGGTACACCAGTTCGGCTGCGACGATCTGAAGGTGCTCTGCGACATGCTCGCCGACAAGCCATTCTTCTTCGGGGACGAGCCCACCACGGTGAGTTACAGTTTTGTTTATTTTCTGATTTTGCTCCTTCTTCTTCTTCTTCTTCTTCTTCTTTCGAGCAAGAAAGCGAGGTTCTTGCAGATTTGGGATAAGGGATATACGAGAAAATCCTGAAAACTTTTAACCTACCGGTATTCTTTAAATTAATTTTTTGTTTACAGTGCACTTTTGATTGGATTTGTCCGTCCTTTTGAAGTAACAGCTTTAAACGATCAAAAAACGATAGGGCTCTTTGTATTGTTTTTCTACAAATTTCCGTTTTATTTTAGCGGAAAAAGCTTTTGTTTTTCTATTTAAAAAATAAAAATTAGTAGCCCAAGTGGTATTTTGATTATTCAGAAAATACAGAAAAATCACATAAAAAAGAAAATAATACATTTTTCGTCGTTATTCAAAACGAGAATTATATTAAACGAATGCAAGATAATCCTTTTTTATTCGGTAATGATTTTTTTTTTTTTTTTTTTCATAAAGGGATGTCGGAGTTAAATGTAACCGTCATAACGTCGGGTAATATGACATAAGATTTGGCAATGATTCTTCGCAATGCATAACAATTTGTACAATTTCAAATGTTCAAAAAGCGGTTATTTGATAAGCTTATCGACGCGATAATTAATTTGTGAAAATACTGAAAATTGTGAATTTTTGAGTTTGTGACCCTTAAATTCATATAGATGCTTGGTTTTTTCACCTTCGACAAAAGATTTTAAGCCTGTTCAAGGCAACTTATTTATATTTAGCCTCATTTAAATTGGTAGTCGAGACGTGATGATGGCCAATATGGTGTTAAGACTAAGGTAACTTACATGTAGTAGCATAAATTCCAACGAATTTTTTCATAAATTCATATTTTAGGAGCGTAAAATGAAATTTTATAGGTACTAATTATCTTAATGTCACAACAACCAATCCCAATAATAATAGCAAAACTTCCAGTTTTTTTTTAAAACGATGAAAAATTAATGCATTATTTCAAATTCTATATAATAATAGATAGAATTTAATCGTAAAATAAGTATATTATTTTAGAAATGTTGCAACGTAAAATGAATTAAGTTATATACACGCTTATTACATCCATGTACAAACAAACAATTTATTAACTTTCTTAAATATTTAATTTAAATGTAAATGTTATATTCATGTTTCGCTTCTATATATTTATTCAACCATTATTAATCTTGATTTGCTGCAAGAGAATTCATTTTACCAGTGTACACGCACACGTACAATAACGTACATATTGATAAAATGTAAAAGAAAAGAATTTCAGGCTGGCTTTTGCAAGCACATGCTCGATATATCTTGGCGCTAACAAATATTTATGACCTAGGACGTTTCATTAATTTGCCCTTTATCCTGTCCCCAGCTCGACGTCGTCTCGTTCGCCAATCTGGCTCAGATCCTGTACATCGACAAGGAGATCCCGTTCGCGCTGCGCGACTACATGCAGGACAACTGCCCGAACCTCGTCGGCCACTGTTCGCGAATGAAGGAGCGCTGCTTCCCCGACTGGGACGAGATCTGCTCGACCCTCGACATGAACACACACCTGCCCAAGCCCGAGAAGACCGAGGAGAAGGAGGGCAAGGAGGAGGAGAAAGAGACCAAGGAGGAGAAGGAGGAGAAGGAGGGCGACAAGGAGAAGGCCGACAAGGAGGAGAAGGAAGTCGAAAAGGACAAAGAGGTCGACGAGAATAAGGAGAAGGAGAAGGAGGGAAAATAAGCATGGATCACATCGCCACTGCTCAAGCTTATATTTTTCTCCTTTAGCAGGGGGAAACATATAGCGAAAGAGCGGATATGATATGATATTGTGAATCAGAGGGCAGAGAGAGAGAGAGAGAGAGAGAGAGAGAGAGAGAGAGAGAGAGAGACATTATTTGAAAGAGATTATTGCGAATAGAGATAAATAAAGGAGCGAAGGCGAGAGAAACAGATAGAGAGAGTGAGAGAGAGAGAGAGAGAGAGAGAGAGCGAAAATTATTAGTGTATGTTGAACTCTTTTATACCTTGATAATATGCTCTCTAATTATTTTTAAGATCGAGAAGGGGGATACATGCATGTGTGTTTTATTATTATTATTTTATTACTATTTTAACGAAAAAAAAAAAGAAAAAGTTATTGTCAAAGGGGGGAAAAAACGTCCGTCATTCCCAGACATTGAAGTTGTCTGGATTAATGATAAAATTGTAAGCGTTTTCTTCCTACCTTTCATTTCACCTTGTGTTTTTGTATTATTTTAAGATTCTCTATTTGTTTAATTTTATGCAATGCATTTTTTTTTTTTTTTTTTTTTTTTTTTTTTTTATCCTGACACTTCTATATAATATATATGTGTATTGTGCAACCGTCGGGCACAGATTCACGCGTTTTGTAGCAGTATTTTTTTCGCGATAGAGGTAAAAAGTTGTAATGACCAAGGTAAAATTTCCGGTCTCTCCCTCTGGCGGATTTGATTCGATCTTTTTTTTTATATTAAGTCATTAGTAAGCCATAGTGTGTATACCGCAATATTATCGAATGCAATAGTCTGTCGTTGTGGACGAATGTGGCTAAATAATGGGGATTCGCAATTTTCAGTATGTAAGCGAGGCATAGAGATTTTTTGTAATGCATTTATTATATTATTATTACTATCATCCGCAAAGAGGTTTATTCAAAACAAAGTAAAATAAATGTACCGGTTTTTCATGAAAACGAAGTTACTAGACGACAAACCTTTTATATATCACGTAATTACATTTTTTGTATAAAACGAAGTGAGAAAAAAAGAAATTTACAAAAATGGAAATTGTAATAAAACTTTTTTATCGATGCTGCGAATTGCCCTTTTTACGATTTTTCAATATTCGGTGCATATTCGTTCGTACGCTTCATCCGATAAATAGGCAAGATTTTACGAAAATTTATCGGATGAAGTGTTTCGTCTTTTACTTTTATTGTCACTATAAAATAATGCAAAATCCACTGTTATGCATTTTATGCTATTGCATTGTAAATTTAAGGGATGGGGAAGTTCTTTGGCCAGTGGCTGAATCATAAAAAGTTATGAGCGTTGCAAAAATTGTGATGATCTTATAGATTTTTTAAAAATGATTTTTCCGAACTCTTGAGATATGAAAGTTGACTGGTTATCTTACGTGGGATGATTTTTCATTTGTTATTAATACTGTGTTCAGATTTGTTACATTTTCATAAAAGTTAAAATGGACATTTAATGTAATTCCATATTTGGAAAATGAATTGAAATAACTACTGTAACTTTTTTAATAGGAGATGTATCAAATTTGAAAACTATATATTATTCAATTGACTGAAAAATTCTTTCCAAAGTAAAAATAACTCGATAATTGTATTTCTGGATTATAGAAGAATAATTAAAGTGTATTGCAAAAAGCTAATGTGAAAATGTAATTTCATAGTTTACAACAGTCATTCTAAAAAAAAAGAACTTTGCATTCTCTTAAATGCCGTGTATCGTCGAACGCTCGATTTTGTTTCCTAATAGCTACAATTTAATTTTTCATTGAGCTACGTAAGTTTACCGAACGAAATTGCCATCCATATCTTTCACGGAAAGAAGGAAAAATGATTGATAAAAATAATCCTCCCTTCTTCTCGCGAAACTCACAAAGAAGGATACTTTTGTTCGGCAACGAAAATAAAGAAAAGCTTATGTATATCACTTGAGAGACTAAATCGAGTGTTTTTGCTTGTGGCGGCGTTGGATATTATTTTGTCCAATCGACGACGCTCGTTGTTCATATTGTATTGGCGCTTAACTCATTATAAGTGTAAACATACACACACACACAACACACACGTTTAAAACAAATTAAAACGCATTACACATGGCACGAGGCCATATTCATTCTCGTATAGCTAATTAATACAAAAAAGTATAAAAAAGTATAAGAAACAAATTCATTCCCGTCTTTTGTATCTTTATAGTCCTTTTTTTACGTCTTTTTTTACACGAATCTGACAAGCGTCTTCGGCCATGCGTGCGACGTCGACGAAATATTAATTTTAATTATTACATTTATTTGTATATTATAGAAGTACGTCATATTGTATGTTTGTATGTGCATTATGTACAGGCGAAGGCAGCCCATAAAATTGCGAAATGGATTTAAAGCATACGATTATTTAGAGAAAAAAAAAGAAATACAAATCTATACACATTTGTAAGTTGTATTCAATTGAAACGCGATTATTGATGATAAACAATAAAAGAAATTTAAAAAAAATACAAAATCAGATGTTCACATATATTCACAAGCAAGCACACGAAATAAATACACAATTATATATGTATAAAGGACGCAGTCGTGAAGTTCAAAGTTCATGCATTTAGTATTGACAATTTTTAATATCAAAATAATTGTCGTAATAAAACTGCCATTTAGCAATTGGATGAGATTAATTAGACTTTATTAGTTTCATTAAGAAGAAAATGGTATAATATACTTTAAAATATAATGGGAAAATGATATTATACAAAGTGTCTTTCACGCATCGAACAAATTAAAAACGAAGTTTGATACGCGATTCATTTCAATAATTTTTTATTACCGATTATGATTATCAATTAGTTATTATTTTAATATAAAATAAAAATCGCTGGGGAATTGAGTATAAAGTATTAATTTGTTTCTCAGACTCACGCGAATGGACACTCATTGTATCTAAACAGCTTAAATGATAATTATTAAACAATTGTGAGAAATGAAAAGACAACAAATTAGAGGTTATGTAGAGAAAGCAGTTTTTTTAGAAAAATGGAGTAAAAGAGCCGTTGAATTTGATTAGTGTAATTTTTGCACCAACTATGAAATAAAGTTAGGAGGATTCAAGGAGAAAAGTAGAAGAATTAACGACCCTTTCAAAACATTGAGAGAAAACGGCAAAAAGTACAGATAAAGGTAGGCATCATTCATACAGTAAGGCAAAATCTTGTAAAAGTAATATTAATGACCATTATATAAATATAAATATATATGTATAATTATATATATATAAAATTATATATAATTATAAAATATGACTGCTCGTTTTATGCTCGGCGCTATGCATTATTTCATTGTCATTATATCAGCATTTATTAATGATATACATACGGACGAATAAAATGTGTTTATAAATAATAACTACTAGCTGATTAATTTTACATTTCAAGCCTGTCTATATATTCAAATTTTTATTTCTTTTTAGTTCAGTTTATCTTATTTTGATATATTAATTCCTTTTTAGTGAGAATTTATTATATATTATTTTTTTGAACTTGTATAATTATAAATTTTTTTAAAATGAAAAAAGTACATTTATGTCTATAATGTTCAAACATGATAATTATAAAAAAAGCATAATTAAATCTAGATAATATCACTGATTGCTTTGGAAACGATATAAATGCAATTGTTCATTATATTGACCTGATATTTTATTTCTTAATATATTCAGCTGTGTTTGGATTCGTGACACTAATCAGTATGAATTATTATATTTTGAAGTGATTTTTTATTTTACTTTTGAATAAATATTCTAATGTATATAAGAGAAATTTTTTTTCTTTCTTTTTTTTTTTTATTAAGCCTTTTAAGTCTTACAAAGTTTTATTTCAGCTATATATTACTTACATAGATATTATACAATACTTATAGTTTCAGTTCTAAATATGTAATGTACGTTGTTATATTGTTAGTTCAATTACATCAAGGAATGGCTATATACTTATACATGCTGAAATATCAGGTTTAGCGAGAAACATTTCAACATTCAGTGGTAGTATTTTAGTTATATTCTATTCTAGATTCTGTAGTTTTTTATATAGTGTGTCTTTGAGATTTCTATATAGCAAACACTGCTATACTAAATGTTTAAAAACTTCATTTTGATTACGACATTTACATGACGGACTACTTACAATGTTTACTCGAAAGAAAGATGAGACTAGGTTGTAGTGGTTAGCACGCATTCTATTTATTTGGACTATTATTTTTCTTGGTATCATTTTTTGTGTGAACCAGGGAGTATTTTTAATTTTAAAATAATCTCGAAAATAATTTTTTCCTTTTGTTTAACCTGGGTTGAATAGAACGTATTAGTTGATTTCCTTGTTTCAGTTTGTTCAGTGAAAATATGCGTATTTTCACGCTTTACAATTGCGGGCGTTCGACAGTCTTCAAAGAGCCGTTCTAATTTTTCTGATAAGGACTGGCAATTTATGTCTTCGTTTTATATCCGTAATCAATTTCAGTCTTGATATCTATAACTAAGGCATGCATCCGAGTTCATATAGGATTTTCTCAGAGTTTTTAACCTTTCTCCATCAATCCCTTCCATCAAATCCAAATAATCCACAAGCGATAATAGCATCAATTTATTTAACATTTCTGCTAGCAGTGTGTAGTCACTCTCAAATGCTTTATTATCAATCCTGAATTGCGATAATAAAGTGAGCTTTTGCGTATGAAGTCGCATGCGTTCGTAAACGAACATCGGCGCTGAACCGGACCTCGAACAACCGAACGGAGATTCGGATTGCGTTTCTCGGGTAGAGAATAAGCAGCTGTTTCTCCATCACCTTGCGTCGTACCTTCTGCACTTCAAGTTCGCTTCATTGACTTCAGTTGCAGTAAACAGAGCCACACGTCCGTCATCGTGCATAGGTGAGGCGAGTAGCTCCGCAAGTATTCCGCAGTCAGTCAAGAGCAGTGTAATTGCCGAAATTTCATCGCGATTTCAAACAGCAACGCATCGTTTGGAGAGAAACGGTCGATGCTCCGATTATAGATTACGTTGCTGCTACAGTGACATACAGAATATCCTTTGCACCATATCTAGCCATGAAAGCACTCCTCAAACTTTCTGAGGAAAGGCAACGTACACATCCTTTAGCTATAAAATACTTTGGAATCAAATTTATATTAATTAGATTTTATATCTGCTGATCAACAAAAAACTACAGCCCAGCCAGATCAGCTGATTAATCTCTTAGTATCTGCAGGTATGCAGTTCGGAAAATGGTCTGTCACATACCCAGAACTTTTTAAAGCCTACCCGAAGGCAATGTTTGCAATCTTCTTATGACTTCAAGAGAGATCATCTTGATACTTCAGCTTAAGTGGGACACAAAGACCGATGAATTCGTATTTAATACTTCTCTGCCACCACTACTCCCTCTTCTTTTGCTCCTCACTACTTCATATTCCAGCCATTCGCATACCGTGATGGATGCATACGCTAAATGACAGAATTTGGCATCTTCCCAGTTTCGTGAACGGCTCGATGAGAGCGTATGCTGCCGTTTTATACGCAGTCGTTCTAAGATTAATTCCGTTGCTGGTTATGGCAAAAACGCGAGATGCCCCTGTAAAAGTTGAGACTCTGCCTCAATTAGAATTATGCGGTGCGACTTTTCTCATTCGTTTGGCTAAATACGTTTTATCGGGTATGGTGCAGGCACCATCATCAATTCACTTTTTGAGCGACTCGAAATCGTGATTAACTGGCTTAACAGTCATCCTTCAAGATGGCCGACTTTCGTGGTTAATCGTGTTAGTGAAATCAGTACTACATTTTCAGAAGTAGCTTGGAAGCATATCCCAAACTGACCAGAATTTTCGCTATGATGGCGAGGTCCAGATTGGCTCGCAATCAATTGAGAATTGAATAACTGACTGAATCTTCAGTTGGCAATGATGAACTTTCATCATTTAAAAAGTCCCTCAGAGGGAAAAGGAGCAAAAACTACAAAATGTTACGTACCAATATTTATTTGTCTCGCCATCAAGGCAATTCATATTGAAATTATTACTGACCAAACATCTGAAGCATTTATTGACGCATTTTCAAGATTAACAGCTTGTCGTGAATTATGCTACATCATTTTTTTAGACAATGGAACAACTTTTAGAGGCGCAGACGAACTTTACGCCATCTGTTTCAAAAAATTTCCAGTTTCTCCCAAGAGATCTTCGCTCATCTCGTAAATCTAAGAATTCTCATATAAAATTTTGTCAAACGTGTCCCTATTAGTGCGTTTGGATTTTGTTTTAAACGATTTTATTTTGCAGACTTCAATAAATATCGGGAAATGGTCCGACCCGAATGTTTCGTCTGCAACTGAGATGCACAAGTTATGTGCATTGAAGTCTCCCATTAGTAATTAATTGAGATTCTTGTTTACGTTTTGTGTAATTAGGTTCCAGTGATTTGGGGAAAATATTAAGTCAGTAGCTCTATATTACCCGATTATTTCCAACGGAGGGTTAATATTATTTATTTTTATTCCTTCTATTTCAACTGAAGCATAGGCCGATTTAAGATCGATCGGCGCCGCTCTCTCTCTCTCTCCTCTATTGGTGATGGACGATACACGACGCGGGGGCACCGCTTTCTCACTCTTATATCTTATATCTTATATCCTCAGCTGGAGATTACCTCGTTCTGTATGGTTGATATTATTGAGCTCGCCTCAGAGGAATTATTCTATTACTCAGAGGAAAGGCCTCGGTCAACCGAGAGAAGAGATCGGTGTCTGCCTCTGCTATGCCTCTGGGTCATAGGGTATGGACCCGGTACTCCAGGTCCCCGTTGGTTGGTCCGGCCGTAGTCCTTGGAGCTTTGCAAGTTTTCTCTTTACACATGTGCAGAGGTGGCAGACCCCTACGTGATACCTTGGGCGTTGAAACGTCCCTGGGGCTCCCTTAAGTCCGAATGGCATCACCCGAAAATGGTAGCAACAGCCGGATGGCGTCGAAAAAGCTGTGTCCTTTTTTGAGTCTGCATCCATAGGGATTTGCCAATCTATTGGTGGAGGACGATGCGCAGCGCGTGGGCGCCGCTTTCTCGCTCTTACTGACAACTGGATGTTGCCCTCGTTCACGTAGCTCTCTTGTGGAAGAGGATAGTTGGAGGGTTAGTAAATAAGGCGCTGGTTACCGGGTTAAGACGTCGTTTATTCTAACTGGCGTGGAGGGTCGTCGGAGATCCCGGGAGGTCCGGATCTCTCTGTTCTTTATTTCCGAATCCCATTTATCCTTTTCGTGCAAGCGATCTTACGCTTCGGGCGATTTTACGCGTTCGGTGTAAACGTGCGCAAGGCTCTAGTGGGGGGTATGCATCGGCATATAACGAGACTTAACGTAAAACTGTCTTCCATGACTTACTCAAAAAGAATGATTACATTTTGTAAGAAGAGTCTTTGAATGCAATGGAATTCCAAGAATATTCCTCCCGATAGGAGAAATTATTTTATGTAAAATGAGAGGGTGGAGGTATTATTTATTTCCTTCATCGAAAGGGAAGAGAGTACTGACCTTAGAGAAGGATTATCCTCTCTCACATTGACTAGCACTGTGTGCAACAGGAGTATTCACCCCCTCCTCTTATTCTGACAAGTTTATACAAGATCTAACGAAATTGCTTAAAATTTTGCGGCCATGTAGAATAAATGCAAATAAAGGTATTGATTAATTACAATCTGCAATAATTTCATGCTTTATATGTAATATTATTTATAATAAAATTTTTTTGCTCAGTCGGTAAAAATTGACTGGAGCATCCCATTAAGGGAACTGGGCTACCGAAACAATTTGTGGACACAGGATATTTTTTTTAGAACGAAGCAATGAAAAGTATTTTGTACGAAAGTATAAAAAATTACATATACAAATGTATATATTTTATTTTTCATTTTACATTAAAAAAGTGTGAGAGAAGCTGAATAAAATCAATAACTTCATGGATTTCCAGCGCAAATAATTTTTTTCTCACTATCACAATCGTGCTCACCATCGGGGTGTCGGTATCGATGCCGACAGTCTGTCAATCTCTGTATTGAATTGAAGCATAGCTGAACTTGTAAAAGATACTGCTCTTCCGGATTCTAAAATCGGACGAGCATAATATAAATATTAGAATATCCTTATGTAAACTTTTGCACTATGTGGTTTTATTCATCTCACCTCGGCTGGTATGCATTTCACGTACACCTGATGACCCCTTACGAACGACGTAATGACCTCGACAATTCTATCCAACGAATACTTACCGCCCGGACGTATACGGCTCCTGCCAAGTATTACTCCTATGTTGTACGAGTCCAACATTTGCATGGACTTTTGAAAGTATTCGGCGACATCCGCCGTCATGCAGGAGCCGTGGGTATTGTACTCCGTTTCCCAAAGATCCCTTTCTAATTGATTGAATCTTAAAACCGGCCATTTTCTGAATAGATTCTCTGTTAATAAATCGTTCAAGAGATCGTGATTGTACACCAGTGGCGCCCCCAAGGAATTTACGCAATTTTTGAGATATCGACTACGTAAGTCGGTAGGCCAAACACCTCGTATGACCCACAGATTGGGATTCATTATCATCCAATGGTCAGTGAAATACGTAATATATTCTTCCGAGCTAGTGTTTGCTCCACGCAGTGGTAGCATAAATGAACTTATAGGCGAATGTTGAGTCATCACTAGCTGAATATAAGTACCTACTCGGCTGAAAATTATTTATGTACATTTAAATTTGTAAGACCCGTTGTTAACGGCGGAGAAAATTTTTTATTCTTTATTCAATAAAATATTTAGAGGCATTGCTGTAAGAATATTAAAATCCTTTACTTTATTAATATTTTGGAAGTTTGTTAATATTTTTGGATCTACATTTTCTTAATAGGATCCCACTTAATGCTGTAATAACCCACCTCCCAATCTAAAAGATGGCTTGTAATATTTTACATAGTGTAATATTCACATAAAGCGTAAAAGATTAATAAATTTACATTACTTGAATTTTGGTTTGTGATAAAAATAAAATTTAAAGATAATTTAATTGTACTTTTGTCGGCTACTTATCTACAAATTAATAAATATTTTTTTCATTGGTCTTACAGTCCAATCAAATCAATCGAAAACAATATGTAACAATATCAATACATATCTACATTAACATTAATACATCAATACACAAAAATAATAAAAATAAAAATTAAAATTAAATTAAAAATTATAATGACAGTCAGACTGTCCTTATTTACAGTCACCCCCGTAGACTAATCTGAAACTAAATTTTAGCTGAAAAAATTTTTGTTAGTAAAGTGCAGTCTGACTGTCCCCAACACCCTTACCTAATTATCCTCATCAGGGACTCATGAATTCTGATGAGGAGCCGTAGCGAGCTCGCTACGTTGGACTGGATCTTCAATTAGGTAAGGGTGTTGGGGGCAGCCAGACTGCACTTTACTAATAAAAATTTTTTCAGCTAATTTTTTATTTTCAGATTAGTCTACGGGGGTAACTGTAAATAAGGACAGTCTTTACTGTCATTATAATTTTTAATTTAATTTTAATTTTTATTTTTATTAATTTTGTGTATTGATGTATTAATGAAATTTAAATTATTACTTTGAAATTTAAAGATCCTTTATTTTCTTATAAATACTAGTATGTACGGTACATAGCTAAAATATGATTTTTCTTGATCCCCAGTTGAAAGTACGAATAATTATTTAATAATTTGATATTATTTGACTAACTAAACTTCGAAAAAATAAATTAACACAAAAATTAAGCTTTGAAAATGATGAAAATGTTTGAGCAATCAGTTTGTCCTTTACTATAACAAAATTAATTTGCTATTAATTTTTTAGATTTCAAATTTTGCGGAGTAGATTATAAAGTAGGACCGTTTTTTACTGTAAATATTAAATTATATTATATAAATGTATTAGAAAAACTCAAGATGATTGATCAAAATATGGATCAACATATTTATTAGTAGACATCAGTAGAATTATTAAGTTTAATTCTATTCTTACTATTAAATTAAAAAGATAAAGTTAAAAATATTAAGTATAAAATTTCTCATCTACGAAATATAAATAGTCAGTGTTTATTACCAAGATTTAGCTATAGAATGAAATATATTAATTAAAAAAAAATTTTTATATATACTACTGTGTACAAATATGAGTAAGACTTTTCAATTCAAACTTCCCGGGTTTATCGATTCGTACAAATGTTTTTATTTTTAAGTTGGTAGTACTGCCAGAGTTATCTGTGTCAAATTTTACGCAATTTTCTTGATTTGTCAGATAGTTACGCTTGTGTCTTGTGAACAAAGAAAAGTTGTCTCTTCGGTTTTTAAAATGTCTGAAATTATTCAACAAAGAACTAGCATCAAATTTTATGCGCGAAATGAAAGATCGCCGCCGAAACGTTCAGAATGTTACAGAAAGCCTTCGGTGAGAAGTCAATGCCAAGATCATGTATTATTGATTATCACAAACGATTCAAAGAAGGTGGAGAACGCGTTGAAGACGAACCACATCAAAGACGACCAAGAACATCTTCTGATTGGCTACACATCGACAAAATGAAAGTATTGGTTCTGCAGAATCGTCGATGACTACTAGAGCGCTTGCTGATATTGTTGGAATTTCAAATGGGTCAGTCAACACCATTTTGGAAGATATTTTGTAGCTAAAAAGAGTGAAATCTCGATTGGTGCCAAAACACTCAATGTTTTTAATAAACATCGTCGCATGGAGGTCTGCGAAACGATGCTTTCCGACTAACAGGACAAGATGGAACGCATAATAACTGGAGATGAGACTTGGTCTACGTTTACGATCCAGAAATCACCGATCAATCGAGCAAATATCGTGCCAAAGGAGAGCGGAGACTAAAAAAATCACACCAAAATCTCTCAAAAATGAAGGTTATGCTTATTGATTTCTTCGATTATCGTGGTGTTGTGCATTATGTTAAAAACTGCAAACAGTTAAAGAATATGATTTGAGTGTTATGTGTCGTTTGCGTGAAGCTAATCGTCTCAAAAGGCTACATTTATGGAAAGACAACTCTTGGTTTTTGCATCACCATAATGCACCAGTTCATACTGCATTGATTTTACGTGAACATTTCGCCAAAAATTCAAGCTATATCGTTTCACAACCACCGTACTTGCCCGATTTAGCACCGCGTGAGTTATGGCTATTCAGCAAACTCAAAAGATCACTTCAGGGACACTGTTTTGATTCGATTGAAGAAATAAAAGCCGAATCGAAGAAGGAACTTATAGCCATTCCGGAATACGAGTATAAAAAATGTTTTGAAAATTGGAAAAAGCGTTGGCATAATTGCATTGCATCCAGGAGGTGGATTCTTTTGAGGGGGATAAATTAGATTTAGAAGAATAAATAAAGATTTCAAAAGTTATAAACAAAGTCTTATTCATATTCGTACCGAGTAGTTAGTTAAATGGATTGATGCTAAATATAAATTTTTGTATGACTTCGATAATAATGAAAGCATTGGAAGAAATTACAATATTTGATATATACATAAATATAGACAGAAAAAAAATTTGTATTAACTTGACATAATCAGAAGGAGAGATAATGAAGATTATATTATTTTCTTTTATTTCTTGTAAATCATTAGATTTTTGTTACACTGTAAAAAATTTAATTCATTCTCCTAATGTCGACTACATAGATCGAAGTAATTGTCATTTTTTTGTTTTCAGGTATATGTAATTTATTTATCTTTATTTCTTGTGGACGAAATCTTAACCGAGGAGTTTTAACTATTTCTTTCTTTTTGCTCTACGAATATAACTTAAAAATTTCTCAATTCTTATCAAATTTTTAAAATGAATAATTTTACTCATCAGCACTCGGTATTTTTCGAATATTTATGGCAACAACAGCAAAATCTCAGAGATTAAATATCATAATTTACTTTTATATTTTACCTTTGTGCTGTGACATACGATGATATTACACACAAAATCAGGATGTATCTTAACATTGTAAAATAACTTTTGAAGCCCAATCAATTCAATCATAAATTTGTATTTGAAAATTAATAATTTAGTCTCATTACAATTGTATGTCTAGTCCATTTTTACACTTATGTTTATAATCTGTCAATGTTGTTATCTGTACAAAGATAAGATAAAAACTGTTATATTTTATTATATATTGCTCGAGCAAATGAAAATAACATATAAATCTGTAAAACTAAACTCTAATAATTTTAGTAACGATATCTGTACAATAAACTAATTTTCATTTTACAAATTAAGAACTATTCAACTATTATTATCTTCCCATAAAATCTAATTATCTATATTAAACATACGTGTTTCAATATACATAAATCGGCCTTGGCCTGTGGACATTATTTGTCGATATAAGATAATAAAACACGTGCTCCAAACGTCATGAATTATTTTTCTATACTATAGAATCATGTACGTGTATTGAATACATAGACTTATAAACTAGACTCTATGCTTGAACGAACATTTTGAAGTCAGAGATGAGAGAGATGGCTACCTTTTCCTATTGTACAACAAGGCAAGGAATTCGATCGGAAAGCCATCGAAAGGCATCTGACGCCAAACCAGTAACTCGAGAATATCGCAGAATTATAATAATAAATTTAATAAATTCAACACAGTTTTAAAAAAATTGCACGAATTAAATAGAAAAGAAATCAACAGAAATTATTATAATATTATTTAAAAACATATTTATTAAAAAGGTTCATTTATATATTTGAAATAATTAAACCGTTACTCACGTTATTAAGCATTCACTCATATCCTGTCACACATACTTATGTTTTCTTTATCAGGTTTGCAAATTAATGGTGGGTTATTTACCGATATTTTCCCCCGTCTCTCTCTCTCTCTCTCTCTCTCTACATATATATCTAAATAAAATTAATTACCGTTGAGCTCTAGATATAGCGCTCGATCTATGGAAACCTCGTCCGTTAGATATAAAAGTCAATTCCGTACAAACAAGTAAACATTCTTAAAGGAAAGCTGCTTAAGTAAAATGGAATTTACTAAGAGGAACGTCTAAAGACTATATTTGATAGTTCACAAGGCAAAAGAACATATTTGACCTATTCGTTACCGAAATCGTAAATATTTAATAATGTTTACATTCTATATCAGGTGGTAGGTTTCAAATCATTTTGAGCAGTATAAATAATTTTATTTATATTTTATACAAACTTACTTATAGGTATTACTTTAAATTAAGCTATAAACATAACAGAAGCTGATAATTAATTTCTTGGAAACCCAGGATAAATAACTGTTTTGTTTCTATCACATTCATGAATATCGATGGAATCGTTCTGTTGATATCCGCAGGGTACTAAATTATGTGACGTATTGAAACATAGTTTAACTTGTAAAAGATATTGTTCTCGAGGATTCTGAAATAGAAGAAGTCGATATAAATTGGCATCCTTGATAAAATTAAAGGCCTACGGTGGCTCCATTAATAGAGCGAAAGATTTATAATTTGTAGTGTTAATTCAGTTTGAGCCTGGCTTTAGCTGAGAAACACAAATATAATTTTGAAAATTTAGATAGATTTTATTCACAAATTCATCGCATGCATTGTTCAGTGATTAATATGGATCGGGGCATAAATAGAACATCAAAAAAATAATAATCATAATAAATAAATACATTATGCATCAAGGGAGTAAAGCAAAGGAGGAATGACGTGAAATTGCAGCCTATGTCAGCAAAGGTATGTTTATTGCTTCTGTTCATTTTCTTACTATTTTGTATATATAACGAAACCTCTCACCACTCCCGAATAGGGTCGTTTTCCCTATATTTCGGTCCCATCGTCGCCCTGCTGCAAGTAGTAACCTGAGCTTGATAATGATCTGTGAGCGAATTTCTCAATAAAGCCACGAATTCTGAAGTAACTCACAGAACTTTTACGCGAAGATAATTAAAAAAAATTACTTTATAATAAGTAATTTAAGAAAATTAAATGTTTACTACAAACGTCAAACTATATATTCAAGCTTTCAAGCTCAATGATAAAAGTTTGTACTCTTGCAATATTGCCCGCTTTTGTTGGTGACAAAATCTATTCCGTTTAATCAACTTTTTTTTATTTTTATTTTGATTTTATGGATCTGTATTACTAGTATTATGCGCAGTGTTATCTGTCTTTGAAATATTATTTATATAAACTGCTATCACTTGTGTTGAGGTATACTTGATTGAAAATTCGACATCGCTTTGTAATAAACCCATTAGGGGAATTTCGGTCATTACCGAAATGATGCGTATAGCGTCGCAGACAGTATCGTTAATGCGTTACTGGTACGGACCTGTCGAATATTGTTACCGTTAGAGAATTAACGAGCCATTGTAATGCGCGCATAGAGTTCAGTTCGTTTTTGCACCTCGTATGAGAAAGGTCGCACCGAGAGTACGTCTTAAGATATATATATATATATATATATATATATATATATATATATATATATTTGTACTTTTATTCAATAAATTTATTTAATCACAAACCTAATCTTTTATTAAATTAAATCAACCTCCATCAACAGGTTATGGGCCGAGGTTAATTTTTTTAAAAAAAAAAAAGAAAACGCGTTTGTGCAATTGTTTTATAAAGTGTTATAAAGTATATAGTTGCGTTATAAAGTTGTAAATAAAAGTGTGGAAAATGGAGTCCGCAAGTCTGAAAATTGAAAAGCTACGTGATAAAAATAATTGGTTGCAGTGGCGTTTTGTTATGCGTACGTTGCTAGAAGAGCATAACGATTTACTAGCTGTATGTGAAGGATCATTGACTCGTCCGGTAGAAGTTTCTACAAATTTTGAGGCTCAACAAGAAAGATATTTGAAGGCCGATAAAACAGCAAGGAGGATGATCGTGACAGCAGTAGAGAAGAAAGCCCTGGATCTAATTTTAAGCTGCAGCAGTGCCTATGATATGTGAAAGAAGTTACACGCGGCGTTTGATATGCGGTCGGATGAATATTTATGCATCGTTCAGAAACAATTCTTCGATTTGACATGGGAAGAAAATGAAGGTGTTATGTTTAATTTGTCAAAATTGGAACAACTGTGGACGAAAATGAAGAGTCTCGGCGGCGAGATCCCGGAAAATATGCTTTTGTCAAGAATATTGTCAATACTGCCAAAAATCTATGATCATTTTCATAGTGCGGGGGATTCCGTGGATGATACGAAACGAACTCTAGAAAATTTGACAGCCCAATGAATGGCAGAAGAGATGCGAATAAGGAAACCAGAAGATACGTCAGTTGCTCTACATATGAAGGCAAAGACGGAAAATAGTTTTCGATATGGACAACAGAAATTCAATCAAGAAAATAATAAAAGAAATCGATTGAATACGTGTTATAATTGCGGACAAGCAGGTCACGAAAGAAGAGACTGCGTCGGGTGTTATACGTGCGGCGCAAAAGGGCATTTAAGTAGAAATTGCTTCGAAAATAAAGGAAAAGGAAATGTTCGAGGCGGCAGAGGAGGCGCAAATTTATGGCAGCGGAGAAGTTATTTTTCACAAGATGATCGAGACATGGCGCACTCTAAGCAGAATTCACCAAGGAAGCTGGCCTTAATGGGAAGCAGCAATGCCGAGGATACTGCTTATTGATTCGGGAGCATCGAACCATATGACGCACCATAAAGAGTGGTTGACCGTTTACAAGGACTTCGAGATACCGCTAAATATTAGGATTGGTAACGGTGAAAATATACAGGCTTATGGAAAAGGTAATATAGATATAGAAACCTTCGTGGAAGGCGAATGTATTTCGGGGACTATGTTCGACGTATTGTATGTACCGCGTATAAAGCAAAATTTATTTTCTTTGAAGGTATCAGCAAAAAAGGGAGTAGATTTTTCTGTCATCAATAATGGAACGAAATGTATATTTAAGTATAATAATGAAATTGTCGCTACTGGATCGGATAGTGGAAATTTATATAAAATAGATATGCTCGTTTTAATTCCGAAGAATTGCAGTCTAAGTAAAGTCGAACGAAAATCATATAATAAAAATACAGAATCATTACAAGTATGGCACGAGCATCTTGTTCATCAAAATGGTAGACATGTAAAATATTTTTTAAATCAATTGAATATTAGTTTTTTTGATAATAAAGATTTTTGTGAAGGTTGCGTATACGGAAAACAACATAAACTTACTTTTCATCAAAACGCTGATCGTGCTATTAGAGTACGCGATATTATATACACGGATGTTTGTGGTCCAATGGAGTGTGAATCACTAGGTAAAAAGAACTACTTTTTAATTTTTAAGGATGATTTTTCGGGTTTTCGACAAGTATTTTTCATTCAACATAAATCTGATGTGTTTGAAAAATTAAAATTATTTTGTACGGAAATTTATAATCAATTTAAAGGAAATATTAGAGAACTTCACAGTGATGGTAGTAGAGAATTTAAAAATAAAGCTGTTGAAGAATTTTTAAATAGTAGAGGTATTAAGCACACCGTAAACATTCCGTATACACCTGAACAAAATGGGGTTGCAGAACGCGAAAACCGTATTGTTATCGAAGCAGCGCGTTCTATGTTGTATTCTAAGTCAGATTTACCCTTGTTTGTATGGGCAGAAGCGATGAATAGTGCGGTAAATGTATTAAATAGAACAGGCCCTACAAGTACGGGAAAACGTCAAGTATAAAGGATCTTAAAGTATTTGAAACGGAATGCTTTGTGCATGTACCACATATAAAACGAAAAATATTAGATAAAAAGGCGAATAAAGGTTTCTTTGTCGGGTATATAGAAAATTGTAGAGGCTATCGCGTTTACTTACCGAGTTTACGAGATGTCGTTCTAGCACGTGATATAATATTTAAATCAGAAGTTTTAATAAAAAATGATGAGAATGAAATAAGTAATGATCATAATACAGTAGAAAATAACGAAGCAATTATATCGGGCTTTCCGAGAAAAATGACAATAATAAAATAGAAATAATGCCTCAATTACAAAATGAAAATGAAAATCGAGTTGAAAATGAAAACTAAAATGAGAATGAAATCGAAAATGAAATAGTTGAGGAAGTAATAAATGATAATGAAATTGTAAATGTTAGGCAATTACGTGATCGAAGTACGATATATATATATCTATTGTTTGTTTCGTCAATTGTACTTATATTCAATAAATTCCTTTAATCACAAACCTAATCTTTTATTAAATTAAATCAACCTCCACCAACAATTTGTACATTGGAGGTACAATATTTTTTCTATAGATGTACTAAGTGATTCAGAAGTACTGTTGGGAACTTTAAATTATAGAAAACATCTATAGGAACATAGCTCATTTCAGTTCCTATTAGGAGGAAAGAAATCGCGAACTAGATTTATTCCCTTAATTAACGAACTAATTACGTATGGTGTGATAGAAAATGATTGTTTTTACGTTAATCTGAAATACCTCAGCTGGAACACATTTTATGTATATTTGCATTCTTAAGCGCTCGGTAATGGAAGTGCTGATAAAATCCAACGAGTAAGTACTGCCTGGAACGATTCCACATATTCCGAGTATTGTTCCTACGTTATATTCGTCCAATAGCCGCACAGCTTCCCGAAAGTAAAAAGCAACATTTGGTGTTACACAGGATCCGTGCATATTGTACTCTTCTCTCCAAAGATCCTGTTGTGCTCTATTTATAGTTAGAACGGGCCATTTATTTTTTAGTTCTTCTCGGAAATCTTCATTCAATAACTGGTGATTATATCTCAACCTCCTTCCTAAAAAACCTCGACAATTGGTAAGATTTTGAGCACTGAAATCAACTGGCCACAGTCCATGTATAATCCATTTGTCGCCTTCAAATGCCATCCAATGGTGTGTAAAATATTCAATAAATTCATTTGGACTGGTATTTGAACCTCTTAGTGGTGCAAAAAATGAAGTTAAAGGTGAACGTTGAACTAATATCACTTGAACGTATGTACCCACTAACCTGAAAATTATTGATATAATTATTCTTAGTCGCTCAATAATATATTAATTACTTTTATTCAATATATGACAATTAAATAACAAATATTTTTATCGGTTTTATAATCCTCTTATAATGGCAGTCAGACTATCCTTGATTATAATCTAGAATTAAAAATTGTACTTATGTCGACTGGTCTGAATTAAATTAATAAATATTTTTATCGATCTTACAGTCTTTATAATATAATATTGGCCCTGGCAGCCATGAGAGATTTACGGGCAACGAGCATACTTCGGCGTATAGGCGTTTCAGTGCATAAAGAAAAAAAAAGGATGCGTAGACCCTGTGCGTGCAATGTATTAAGGACATTGTAGCCACATTTTGTGAGGTCAATATTTAAAGGATGTTGTCGCCGCAGTTTTATATTTGTTTGTTTGGCACTTTCTCCTCTCCAACGGCTGGCTACAGCTGATAATAGGAGTTGGACGCGGGGCGAAGGGAAAGCCACGAATTCTCTTCCCGGAAGCGTGGTCACGAAACGCGCTGTCCCGATGGCTGTCTACAAGACGTAGAGCGAATGCGGCGTGGCTCGGTCTTGTTCGTGAATGCCGGGTCATTAAAAAAAGGGGCGTTTATAGGTTTATTAGTTGACGACGGTGTTTAAAATAAGGTATACATATATTTCTATTAGATTGTATGATCGCTGTTCCTGCCGTAGGTTTTTTTCCTCGAGGGGTTTTCCCTGCGTCACGGGTGAAAATCAGGGCGAATACGGAAACAGTAGAGGCAATTAATGTACAGACTGTCTACGGCTATACAGTCCGCACGTGGAGGAAAGAGGGCCCTTGGCCGCGCGGTTATGACCCCCGCACCGCGGCCGGCGCGGGTTGGACTGAGACGCAATAAAACAGCTGCGCGACAAATGTTTGGTTCGCAAAGGGATGTGCAATTTAGATAGCTCAAAGCCCTATTGGTTAAATATATTTTTCAATATACCGATATTCGTAGATCACAAGGACTCGGGGAAGGGGAAGTTTCGAGCTGCTCGACAGACATCTACGCTAAACACCGGACTCTTGGCGGCAGTCTTAATTTTGTCTCGAGGTCGTACACTTCGAGATAACTGTAGTGAATTTTTTAAATATATTCGTCATTCCTATAACTTGCTTGTTTTTCTTTGTTTTTTCCTGCTAACTGACACTGTTTTACTTACGTTTAACTTGGCAATTATTCCAGGATTTATTCCTTTTAAATTCATCTTTTATTATTATTTAATAAAGATATTGTAAATATTGAAACCATTATTATCGTCATAACTCCGGTCGCGATTTCGCTCAGGAGAGCGACTACAAATATATTAACTAAAATAATGACATTCAGACTATCCTTGTTTATATTCACCCCTGAAGAATCTGAAATAAATCTTATTACTTCAATAAATTATATCAAAAATTAAAAATAAAAATAAAATACAAATAAAATTAAATTAATAATAACATAAAAATAAAATAATAAATAAAATAAAATAAAAATAATAAAAACAATATTCTATGTTAGTAAAGGACAACCTGACTGCCCCCACTACTTTAAATTTAGATTCATCTTTGGTGTCCGACGTTTCAAACCGCTAAGGTTCATCCTCAGAAACTAAATTGAAAAACCCAGCATCCTTACTCTAAATTTATTGGTATAACATTTATAGGGCCCCCACCTTCTTAACTTAAATGCGAAATATAAATTCTATATTAATAAAGAATGATAAGTATTGATATAATATAAAAACACGAGGATTTGTATACAGATACATGAGGCTGGCATGATATATCAACGTTTAACACATCCACCCAACGGTCTATCGACAATTTGTAAAGAAAGAAAGACAAATGAGTACTTCAACCATCAATCTATTATTTCCGTTAGAAATGTAAAATCGCATTCACATTTGAAAATCCAAAGATCAAGATTTTCGCTATTACCTGGCGAAAGACACGCAAATGTCTCAAATAGTAGTGATATGCTCGAGAGTATAAATCCATTGATCAACACTCAGTTTGTAGTGAACGACCCAGGTAGAAGTTTAACAATTTTCAATAGGTTGACAAGTAGTTACTAGGTATTAAAAATAGAATCAACTATCATAGCTTAAAAATAGATAAATCTTAGAATCAAAAATATTAACATTGTCTATAAAATTAAAAAATAGGTAGAAACTAGGTATGAAGCTGGAACCTTGTTTCTAGCTAGTAAATAAACTTTTGAATTTTGATGTAATTTTCAATTACTACAATCGAAAAAATTAATATTTATACAATATTATGATATAATATTATATGGTTTATAGAATAAATGAAACATCATACGATACGTAAATAGTTTGAAAAAATTAGAAAAGAAAAATAATGTCTGTTTTGAGAATGAGTCCTTATAATATCGGAAATTTAACCTGGTTTCGCATTAACTATTATGAGAGATCCACCGGAAATGAGATTTATTTCATTAATAACTCTCTCAAAAAATGAAAGATCCTTTTCATAAATGAGACGCATATTGATGATTCCCTAAATATTTTAATGATATCTTGAAATTTAAGTGTGAATGCTAATTTTCTGGAGATACTTAATTATAAAAGCGATCGTATCGTACGTTTTCGGAATTACAATTTCTGCCGTACAGGCGAGCAGACAGACGACATTCGACCTTGCGACGCGCGCGTTATTCAAAATTGCATGAAATATATGAAGTATTATAACAAAAATTATTATTATAATAATTTTAACTGTGACAAACAACACATAAAAATACTTCAAACGTTAAGAAAGGGAATAGAATTTCAAATAAATAAGTTAAGAAACGGAATTGAATTTAAAATAAATAATTATCTTGATTCTAAATACTAGTTAAAACATTCAAATTGAAAGAATAAAAAAACTTTTTATTATGCAGAAACAAACTGTAAATATTATTCAATATATTTTCTTTGATCGTTATTCTTTTGGTTTTCATCAACATTGTGATTTGTCAGTTTTCAATATCAACGAGGTAGATTTCTATACGATTTAATAAATAACTTCAAATACTTCGAGAGTTGAGAAGTTAGGCTGATGTTACATTAATTTGTAGTTAGTTTTGGCTGCTCTGACAGCGCAAGAAAAAGAATTAAAACGTTTCAACGATAAACTAATATCAAGATATTAAGTACACATTTTTTTAATATGATTTTCACTCCTTAAATTCTGACATTACTGATAAAGCAGCTTTAAAAATATTATTTTGTTTATCTTATACCTGTTTCAATTATTGGTAATTAATTATATATATTATTCTATTTATTTATAAAATCAATAATTTAATAAATAATATAATTTTATTCTTTTTTGAAATTTTTTTAAAATTTATGTGAAGTTGATTTTATATCGAAATTTTAATTTATTGAGATTGCACACACTGCATGTCTGGTAACTGGACACGCCCGCAAGTGACAAAAAATTATCTTGATTAGTATATAAGCTAGTTTAAAACTTCATATACATATGTCTAACATTGTATGGGAATGTATAAACTATTGTCAATGCGTTTAATATGTATTATATAGCTTGCATATAGATTAATTCATTATTCAAAATTAGAAACTCGATATACATTTACAATTTATTCATTAGAGTAATTATCAGAATCAATGAATTGATATAATAATGCATAACAATGATGTTAATTTTTTAGCTGGGCTATATATTATACCTAACTTAACCTTGTTTTAAGATAAATTTGAATATAACCAAAAATACATTGATACGTGATTAATTATTATGGGTCTCAAATACTTAAAAAATAGGTTGAGAAAATGTATCTATAAATCGGACGAAATGACCAGAAAAAACGTTACATATTAAGCTAATTACTACCGAAGTTCAATACCTTGTTTCTAGGTTTATTCATAATAAAATACCTTGTTTATAGCTTAAAAATGTTTAGCATGTCTACCAGGGGACTTACAGCTGAATATATCACGCTATCGATATCAATTAATACCGAGCAGTTATAAGGTGCTATCATTATCGATTTCTTTAATCGTTCTTCCCTCACCCTCTTGGATACCTTCAGGTAATAGATCTGTATAATTCGTGACTCATTTATTTAAATACATTTTCGATACCTTTAAAACTTTTTCGAGTTTGTTACGCTTTTGTATTGCAAGTAAAGTTAAGACACGTCAAAAACTACGTGTAATTTCCAATTCAGTGGAGATGAGTGTATAACAGCGTAATACCGTAATTGGCAAGCAGAAGAGTTTTCAACACGGTAGATTTTTAGATTTCGTTGCTCTCGTCACATGGTTTAAAACAGCGTAAGTGTTTGTCATCATAAACTCTTTGCAAGTCTTAGAAAGTTATGAATCGCGTTTAAATCGACGATGCGAACTTGTTAGTGAAGCTACTGCCATTCTTCGCATTTTATCGGCTACACGAGGAATTCGTTGTTTTTTTTTCATGGTAAATTTACAATGAAAACTCCTTTAGAATTATGCGCGCACGTTTCTTGAAAGAGTTTTTCACAGATCTTGCCCTCGGGATTTATACAAAGCTTAACAGCAGGAAGCCCATCAGCGTTCCAAAATTGTTGCAAACAATCTTACTGTTGTACAATAATTTACAATAATTTATCATAAGTAATACAATAAAACAACTGTAATAAATCGTATTCAATTAACTGTATCCAAAAATTAAGAATAAATCCTAATGAAGTTTTCTTTCATTTTAATAATTTTAATAGAATTTAAACAGGTTTTGTTAGCTTCATTAAAAGGTCTATTTTACTTCCTAAAAACGTTTGTCAGTTTATAGAAAATATGTATCCCATACAGCTATTATAGATATTTTTAAAATCGGTACGAAATGACAATAATGGCGGTAGATCGTTTTTAACAATAAAAAGAACAAGATCAACTGAATGGCTGAGATGAACTGTAAGCGAAGGTAAACTTGTAGCACTAACAATATTAGATAAATTACATCAAATTAGATTTAAAATGTTAAACTTTATCATAGATAGGTCTGCAAAAGCTATAATAAAAAAACATGGACTTCGATTTATATTGTAAATAAAAAATAGGTGTTTCAAATCATCGGTAATGTTACTTCATAGACTTTATTCTTACAATTTTCTGATCTTCAAAAATCTGATCCAAACGATATAAAAAGAGAAAGAATGAGAGAAAAGAAGTCAACGTTTCCTTCTGACTAATTCTAAGAACAAAAGTTCTTTCCATTTACTTACTTGCTTTTTATATATACTGAAGTTGTATGTGTCATGAAACACGGAAACGTAGTATATAAATATCATGCTGAAATTGAAACTTTCTTAGACTAAATAATCTCTGATAAGGGTCAATTAAAAGAAAGAAGAAAATGTTTTTGAAATAGAGCTCTTCGTATGCACTTATAATATGAAAATACGAACAAACAATGTTTTTGTAAGTGCAAAAATTGTAGTTTATCGTAGTTTTTTTATATGTTCTTACTATTTTCTTTATCAAAGAAAAAACATATATTATTTTTTATAATTTTTTTTAGAAGGCACGTTTTTCATCCATCATAAAGATGAAGTAACTTGTTTCTTATTTCCTGAGAGTGAAATGGGCTAGCTGCTTATTATGTTTTTGTATAGCTATAAATCTAAGAAATTTGCTTCTAGATAATAATACAAATAAATATATTTTTTTTTTGATATACTTAAATTGTAATTAAAATTTTTGAAGAGTCATATTGTCAAACTAGAATTTTTTGACCTAAAAACAGGCCATAAAAACGAATATTCTGTGCAGCATTCTGAAAAGCATAATTTTAATACGGCTGTACAAATATCGATACTATTTATTAACGCAATAACTGCAAGCTTTATCGTCGATGTGTGTTCTTTACACTAATAGTAAATAGTTTTGAAGTTTCCCAAAAATTTAAAATATATTTTAAAGGATGGTATTTTATAAATATTTAACCATAGATTAATTAAAAGTAACTTTGATTTTTTTTCATTAAAACCAAATATTGTAATATTTTTTTATATGCATCTGAATTTAAAAAAATATAATTTCTAATTATGTTATCATATAAAATTGAAATACATTACCTTCCATCAGTTGAATCGAAAAAAGACATAATACAGAATATAATGATGTATTTAAACATTTTCAGATTAATATCTTCAGATAATACAATTATATTGATATTGGATATTTTTTCGAATTTATATAATTTCTAAAGCTTAACTCATAAAAATTGTTCGATTTGCATCCTAACTTATAACTGTAATATTTTTACAAAAATACTAATAAATTAAACTACGTGAAATAAAAAAGGTAGAACAGTAGAAGAATAGTATATATACATTTTTAAAGATGTATAATATAAATCAAATAAATGAATAATTATAAACTGACTATAAAGAAATGAAGAAAACAATTTGATTAAATCTGCATGATAAATTGTAGATAAATTGTAAGATGTACATATAAGAAAATATAATTGCTTATAGCTTGCCCACAATAGATATATAAGCTTTTATTGTAAATGAACAGGTAGGACATAGGAATGTTATGTACACTATAGAGAAAGTAGATATATGAATTAAACTATTTTAAGGCTAATGAACCATTTTCCCGGCTTCAAAAAATTAGAAGGTTCTCAACTCAACCATTATCTATTTGGAAATAACGTGGACGATTTTGATAAACTTTTTTGTATATGAATTTCGAATCTGATCAATCTAATTTTATTTTTGAATACGTATTAAAAGGAAATGATAAATAAATTTACTTAATTACTCAATATTAGTAGCGCAGAAAATCGGTAAACTTAACTTTTCATTTTTAAACATATGACAAAAGGGGTAAAACTTATTATTGCTTCTGCATTGATAAACTGTACGTGAAACATGGGAGCCTGAACCTGAAGTCACTCTGGTAATGAAAACTGTTATTCAGATAATGGGTTAGCATGTTGCACATCGATGAAGTAATAAAATAATGTTAAATTTTATTAATACTTAATTTCTAACGAAAGTACTCAAGATAAATCTTTTTTATGACTTTTAATGTTTAATGTTTTTGAACAAATATAAAAATCTCACCGGTCCAATGGAGAATTTACTCATATTTCCAAATCGTCAAAAACAATATTGTACTTCTAAGGGCAAGGACGCTCGAATACATAAAAGAGTTTTTATAAGGAAAAATTGGAGGGATTGTTTGAGGGGGTGTCGTAGTAAAAGTTGACCAGAGCTTTTGTCCAGGCTTACACGTTTTTTGTGTACATCGGCTCGAGTATCATGTACATTATAGTTGTTATATTATGAAAAATATAATAAAAAGGTTTTTGAAAATATTGTGATATTCTATCGATTTAAATAAACGATAAACTATATTTTTTGCACTATTAGGTTCGAATATATTAAAGGCTTGACATGGTCATAAATCATAATATCTCATAGTTTTTATATATAACTGATAGTTCTGTAATAAAAAACGATTATAGTGTTTTGCATAAAAATAGAAAACGTATAGTATTATTATATTATTAATTTTTATTATGTTATAAAGAAATAACAGAAAGTTATAATTAATTTCTTGAAAATCCGGGATATACTACTGTTTTATTTGTATCACATTCATGAAGTCCAGAGGTATTGTGCTGTCTATAATCACAATTGACTAAAGTATGTGTCGTACTGAAGCATAGTTGAACTTGCAAAAGATACTGTTGCTCAGGATTCTAAAATCAAAGAAAATATATAATAATAATAGATATGCATTTAATACACACGCGCGCGCGCGCACCAAAGACCTGTCTAAGCTTCCTGGCGCATTCTCAGCTGGGAGATAAAGTAAGTTATGTAGTTAACGCTAGCTCCGTAGATTTTTGGAAAGTCTAATGTCGTGGTATGGTTACAGAGATTGTTCACTAGGCTTGTGGAACTAGTAATTCTACAATTGACCAAGCTGCTGATCTTAAAATCAGCAGGATAGAAAAAAGTTCGAAGCCTTAGCTAAGTTTATTATGGAGAAGAAGATTCATAAGGAGCTAAAGGATGTGTTGAGAAGTATCCTGCACATGGAGAAATAGAGTATCGCGAGAAGATCTGGTGTCCAAAATAGTATCGTCCGAGATAGACAAAGTAAGATGATACAAATTTCAACTACTTTATGATAGAGAGCAAATGGTAAGGTAAAGACCGAATGCCCGCGTCTAAGAGAAGAGTCAAGGTCTAATGAAGAGGAAAGCTGTTTAATCAGAAATATCTTAGTAAATAGTAATAGACAGGCATCTGCTGTCTTGCTACCTACAGTGCTGATAAATACATTACTGAAGACTATGATATTAAAAATTGACTTGATATATTTCCGTGTACAATAGTGATTAAGCCGATGCTTCAGGTGTCATTAAAAGGAACAGTAGACTAAAAATTGCAACAACTTAGTTGATAACTCGATGGTGTACTTTAAATACACTAAATAAGGCCAGATCAAGGATAGCGGAACCATTAATAGACCGAAGGCAACGGAGAGTTAAGAAATGACTGACAATGGCTAGCTCTGCAACGAAACCTTAATTACTGCGTAGTCACACAGGACCTCTTGCTTCACTTGATCTATGAACAGAATGGTGAATACAATATAGTTAGCAGAAAATAAAATTTAAATTTGAAATGCGTCAGAAGTATTACTTGTATATGATAAAAATTGTAGAGAATCCAAATTTACAGTCTGAATCGAAGTATCACGTGACTCACTTTTACTACCCTCAACATCAAAGTCATAAATTCTGATTTGTAAAATTATTCTATTAGAAAAAAAATTTAATAGAAAATAAGAATATATAAAAAAAATCCATGCATTACTATCCCAAAGTGGCTGATACCATATAGTGTCATGGGTTGAGTTGCCAACATTTAAGCTTGGATCTTCTCTAACTATGAGACCTTAAAACATTTTTCTATAAAAATAAGAAACAAACTAATTTTTAAAGATCCTGGTCATTGGTAGGTTAAATACACACCTATATAGAGGGTGAGAGAGAGAGAGAGAGCTAGAGATAGAGCGAGTGATGGGAAGTTTATATTAAAAAGGCAAAATGGTTTTATATAAAAAATATATAAACTATATAAACACTATATAAACGGTTCACTATAGATTTATAAAAATTGTTTTAAAAAATGCAAAAAATACTGATTTCTTTTGACGCTCTGTATATTCAATAGCATTTGATGGAAATACTGACTAAAATCTAGAATACGTGTATGTAATATTAATCTGTAGAACACTTTACAATAGTTTTTGATTTTGTCAACATACGTATGTGCGCGCGCGCACACACACAACAATTAATCTAATATACCTGAGCTGGAACACACTTGACGTACACTTGCCGTCTTAAATAATAATGAATATTAGTGACAATATAATTTAATGTATAATTTCGACCAGGAACGATTCTATATCTATTAAGTATAGTCCCAATGTTGTATTTATTTAATAACCGCACAGCCTCCTGAAAGTAATATGCAACATTTGGGGTCACACAGGATCCATGCGTATTATATTCTTCCCTCCAAAGATCACGTTCTACTACATGTGTTTTTAGAACGGGCCATTTACTTTTCAAGATTTCTCGAAAATTATTATTCAACACCGCATGACTATATATCAGCCTCATTCTCCGTCTCGAATCAACGCACTGAGTAAGATTTTGGCCACTGTGATCAATAGGCCAGAATCCAGTTATAATCCAATTTTGACCGTCAAATATATTCCAATGTTGAATGAAATATTCAAGAAATTCATCAGCAGTGGTGTTTACATTTACTAGTGGCGTGAAAAATGATGTTAGAGGCGAATGTTGAACTAGTATCACTTGATTATAGCTACCCACCAAACTAAAAATTATTTATATAAGTATTTGTTGTTTTTTTGTATAATTTTATCTAATTTAAATTTTGTTGATAAAATAAAAGAAAATATATTTTTCACCCTATCGTTGATAATATTTACATAGAACTATATCAAAAATAATAATAGTGCATTTATATACAAATATGCGAAGTGGATGGTTTCTGCACAAGTACTGCTTGTCGCTAGAACGAAGCAAAGAAGGAAAAAAATGTCTATGCAAGGATCATCCATTTCTTTTATATACGTATCTCAATTTTCACTTTAATCTTTTTAACGTCATGAGTATAATTATTATAATATTGTATGATATATTCTCAATGATTATGAAGTTTATCGCCCAATAAGCGAAGTTAGCTAACTTCAGCTAGGCAGACATGCTCACGCGTGTCACAATTCCGTGGCTGCATGCGACATATTCGTTATGAGCATATGATATTAAGTATGTCACTTTCTGATGACGTTACAATGAGACCTAAGATTGGAAATGCTACAATATGAGTATTGAGTAATTTTATTGTATTAAATTTAATAATTCATTGCATTCAATGATATTTTGGCTGAGCACTTGATTCAACAACCAATTATGTTAGTTTAATGATATACAGTTAGCAAATGACTCAACCTATATCGAAGAATAAGAAGTATTTTCATCAAACTTCAAAAAACTTAGGTTACAGAACTTTAATTTCTGTGGTATTTTATCTCGATTCTCACAACTTTAGAAAGTTGTCATTTACTGCAAATACCTCTATTTTTGGATTTCACCATAAACCAATTGAAATGTCCCATTATTATTTAAAAAAAAATGCTATGCACAAAGTACAATCATTCTTCAGTTTTCTTTTTTTTCGTCTCATGCTGTTTGATAGATTCTTATACTATTTTCTTATCGTATTATCATACAAAATTTTTCCATAAGTTAATTGAATATTTTGCGTATATCACCAGTACGCTATTAAAAAAATATTGTATGTATTTCTTTTTTTCAATAACCATTAATTTCGAAGAATTTTAAAGATTTTTTTTAATGATATAACATAACGAATGGCTAAATAATGTACAATAAATTATTAAAACTAAGTTTTTAATGATATTGCAATACATTGCTATAATGTAGATTTCATTATACCATACAACAGTATATTTACGTTTCACTAAACAAGAAGTTACTATCTTAATGTTTGCAAAATCATAAAAAAATCTTGATCACTAACTAATTTTTCTATTAAATAAATCAGAAAAATCATGGAAAGATACATCCGTGTGGTTATATTAGCAATTCGAGATTGTCTAGCCAAGTTTTAGAATACCTTATTAAAATTTTTACCAACCTAGTTTGTCATTACAGATACTTTATATTTATACTTAATTAAATAATTGATACATTGTAATTAAAAGGTATCCAGTAATTTCTTAAAAATAAATGTAATAGTTATCAATTTCATACGATATGAAAACATAATACTCTACCTTCGAGTGGAATCCGTAAAGGAAATAATACAGAATGTTAAGATATACTTCATCATTTTATGATAAATATCATTCAATAATAGTCGAACTTCATTTTGAACGCGAAGATTAAAGTGTATATATATATATATATATATATATATATATATATATATATATATATATATATATATATATATATATATATATATATATATATATATATATATATATATATATATAGTCTAGTGAATCTACACAAATAGGAATCATATCTATAAAATAAAGGTAAATAACCTATTGTCATGACAAACCAAGGCTGATAACTAGCCTAAGAAATGCATGTCGAGATCCATGTAAATCCTTAAAATTTAGAATTCAATTTCCATAGAATATTATGGAAAATTACGGTTGGAAATTCTAAACACGTGACATACTTATTTATCTTATGGACCAATGGTGATCACGGTAATATGTCCTATGGAAATTTTTCGCGTCACTTCAATCAATTGGTGGTGCTGCAAAGACTGCAGACCACCCATACGCAATAAAAACAATTACCGGTGACCATACTACAAAATTTGTAAGATATTTAACACTTTTTATTAAATATGCGTGTATGTAAGAACAATAAATTTATACGAAGTAAAGACAACATTTTTACTATACATCGCAATAAATCTGAGATGACGTTAATTAACTGCAATGAATTTGAGGGTAATTTTTATCAATGCATGTTCACCATAAATTATTTTGGCTTTTGTCAATTTTAAAAATAATTGAAATATAACAAAATTCGTGAGTTTAAAGAAATGCAACTATTATAATACTATGCACTATTATCTATTATTTTTTAGGTTAATGCGTAGCTTTCAGTTGTTTCTGATTTGTCATTTTGTAATATTGTAAACCTTTTTAAAAGAATTTAATATTCCGCAAAATGAAGATCAAAAGAACTTCGATCGCGAATCGAACAATTCTATTAAAACACTTTGCATGTAAAACATAATATTTATACAGGTTAATGTCTCTGTACAATGACTTGTATTTGTATTATAGAATTTAGTTTGTGTATTTAAATTATGTGAAATATATTGTATATCTATATACGAATAATATCTTTACTTTTTTTATATTTAATTTAAATGTTCATGTAACCTATGACTATCGTATGTCGTATCATGTGTCGAATTCTCGAATGTGTTAGTGTACGATTGTATGGTATATATATTTTTTGTATTATATTATATATATATATATATATATATATATATATATATATTTATTTCTCTTTGTTCAATCATATGTAAATAAAGTCACAGAAATTGCTTGAAAACAAAGAGCGACAATCAATATAGAAGATGCAGAAGCCTTGTATTACAACTATTGTACATTACACTGGAACGGTCTGAATACTGTCTGTATTATAGCTAATTTGGATAATTCTTACGTACCTTTGTGATTACTAGTCTGTGACAACTTCCCAAACAGGAACATTCTTATTCTATTTGTTTTTTCGATGCCAGCTTCACTATCATTTTATATTTTAACTATTTAGATAGTTTTTAGCTCTTATTTGTATATATATATACTGTAGTTATCTCGTGGCTTTCGAAGTCATCACCTTACCTGTTTTATGGAAATGTACCTTTTTGGTATAGTTCCATTTTATTTTCACTACTTGGATAAATCAGAAACTACATAGTCTAAGAAGAAAATGAACTTAAAAAACTGAGATTCTTATTAAGAAAATAATCTTTAACTTTATGGGGCCTTACTTGATCTCTAGACTCTAAATAGAAGTGGAAACACTCTGAAGTGTTTTTTTCGTTGAGTCTTAAGATATATATAGATAAAATATAGAGCTTTAATATAGCGGAGTATTTTATTGCACGGCTTTATGTAAAAGAAATCATCAGCTGCAGCACATAGGATTCTTGTTGAGTTTAATTGTGATAATGTTCTGTGGAATAGTGCATGTAGAGAGTGGTATCGATGCTTCCCATATAATGATTTTGAATTTATCAATAAAGAACATTCTGAAGCATCAAAAAAAATTGAGAACAAAGAATTGAAATAACTTGTTGATCAGAATAGATGTGAGACGTTATCATAATTTAGAAAAATATTACAAGTAAATAAATTAACTGTGTCAAAATTTTAGGAATGATCCACAAGCAAGGATCTTCGCTACCGTGTGCTATGCTACCTCTTCCGCTTCTCGGCCGTCCCTGCTCCTCAGCTGGGTCACAGGTGTGCGGCCGGGAGGGAGAGGTCTTCTTCGATGTGCACGTTCTCCCTCCGCTCCACACCGGCGATGTCCGAGACATAAAACGCTCCTTGTGCTCGCGAAGGTGTTTGCGGCCTTCCCTTGTGACCCCGTCACAAACTCCTCCCCTCTAGCTCGAAACTATCAAGGAAGCTTCGGCTACAGCTTCATGCTCTTCCACTATTCTGGAACGCTAGAACAACAGAACAAAACATCTCTCTCACTCTTCCCGACGCTAAGCCAGCCTCCGGCTCTACTGATTCGGCATATAGAGTCGCCACAGGATACCTTCCCGGATATCTGCGGGCAACCTCTCCAGCCTATCCAGGAGCCGAAGTATACTTCTGGCCGTCTCACAACTCTGCGGTGATCCTAAATCCGCCGGTCCGTTGCTACTCTCCAACGGCGCCGGTGGCGACGACGGCGTATATAGCCTCTGGGCTGACCATCGGACACGCCTTCACTCGCTGCATCCACTATCTGAACGGCCGCTACGGCTTTTGCTAGTCGTGCAGAGGTGGGCGTTGTCCCCTCAGCGATCTGGTGGCTCGGAGCGACTTGTCGTTCTCCACCCCTCTCTCTGGTTCCAATTGCTTGTGGACTCCTTTTCTTCCTTGCTGGGGTCCCGAACTCTCTTTCAAGAAAATGGCGGTGAGGCACACTGCATCTCGGACATGTCGAAAGGCTCTCCCCCCGTCGACCGCAATTGTGGTAGTAGCGATTCACTGTTGGTCGTGGACATTGGCGTGTGCCGTGGTCCCGTTGCCAGCAGTTGAAATAGTGGTACGGCGTGGGATCGATGGTGGGATCCGTCGGGATAGGCGCCAAGTCACCGAACATTACCCCGCGTATGCGTACGGGGTATCGTCCTCCTCTTTCTCGGGGTGTATCAGGAGCCGCTCCTCATTCCCTCGTTAGAGAACATTGTCGCTTTCTGGGAAATTGATCTTCGCATCCACCTGGTGGCCTCGGCGACCTCGGTGGTGATGGGAGTACCGACACGTAATCCTCGATCTCCAGGTGCCGTCTCGGATTGAATGTCTTCTTCCCTCGCCGCCGACTTAATCTGGTCCAAGAACCCCTGCTGGGATCTTCAGTCCGCGTGGCGCTCTCCTTTCGCACTTTCTCCGCTATCTCGACGATGTCCATGTCTTCTATCTTAAAAAAAAATAAGAGAACCTCAGTTTCATTCCTATTTGTGCGCGTGCCGCAGCGACACGAAACGCTTCAATTCACTCACGTGCGCCTTTGATAGTCGTCTATTCGAGCGATTTCCCTGTTCCAGTATATAAACACTCGGCGATTTTACTTCTACTATTTCATACGGCTCCTCGAATTTCAGCGCGAACTTCGCAGAAAATTTTGTTGCCGCATCAGAAAGTACCCAGATTCGGTGCAATACTTTATCCCCCATGCAATATCATAGATCCCACCTCCCCTTATTAAAATAGCGCTCCTGCTTCTCTCTCACCCGATCTATATGCTTCGCAACCAGGTCCCGTAGTGCGTCCAATCGTTTCATCCTATCTACCCAGACCATTAGCACCATATGGGAAACTAGACTCTGCCCTCAACTTCTCGACGCAAACTTTTTACTGGCTTCCGATGACGCCAAAGTTCAGAAACGCGGGAGAAACCTTTGTCGAGGCTAGCATCGCCGTATTCACGGCATGCCTAAGCTCATGCACGTGCACGCCTCAGTCGCGATGATCTGCTTGTACGAAGGCTACAATTATTGTTTTCAGTGTTCTATTACTTCGCTCCACCGGGTTCACCTGTGGATGATACGGCGGCGTTCTTATGTCTTATCCCGTATTCGGATAGCATATTATTGACGATTTTATTCTCGAATTTCGACCCGTTATCGATTAATACATTTTCAGGAGTCTCCCATCTGAATAAAATCAATTCCACCATTGCTCTACTCACGGCTTTACCGTCGGCTCGGCGCAGTGGCTTTACTTCAATCTACCGCGTAAAAAGATCCTGAAATACTATCAAATACTTATGTTGCGATCTGCTCGGCGGAAATTCCATCATATCCGCAGCAACGACGATCCACGATCTCTTTACAATTCGGCTCCCCATTAGTCCGGGTGCCGCAGACTGCGTCCAACGGCAGTACCAATCTCCAACCCTTCGGATGCCCCATCCACTTCTAAAATAACGCTAAGTATGCCTAACTTCCGCGTGACTCCTCCATTCATATTTTTTATGCAAGAATCGCTCGCCCTTAGTCGCGATTTAAAATGCTCTGTGATTCTTGGACCTATTAGTGACAGACTCGCACCTGGATCAAATACGCATAACATCCTAACTTCATCGCTAAAAAGTTCCGATTTTCCCCACTGGTACCCGCTACACATTTCCTTTTCGTTCCACGCTCTCCTTCACTTTCTTCCCTCTTCACTGACGGATCACATGCCACTTTCCTCGCGTCGCTATCTTTGTTCTTATTTTTACTCTTTGGTTGCGCCAAGCCGGTGCTCTTTTGTTTCAGCTCACAGGCCGGAGACTTCTTCCTCCAACATTTTCCTCCGCGCGATTCAATCCGATCCCGAGTCTTATTCTATTTCTAATTCCCTCTTCGACCGTAACATGGAGTTTCCAACCGACACGGCGCTCTTCCTTTTACACTCTTGTTCTCGCTGGCCCTCCCCTCTTAACACTATCGTCGCTAATATAACTCTCGAAAAACCGACATTTCCCTTCGCTAGAACTATTTCTCGCTACCCCGAATTCTTGGGCCGGTGTGAACCAATTCCATTTTTACGAGCCCGGTTCATGAGATTCATCTCTACTCGCTAAAGGCGCCGTCACCCGCGGCGAGCTCTCGCTTCTCCTAAAGGATGGCTTGCAGACTCCCCGCATAACTTGGGCAGAATAATACGCCCAGGCTGCGGGATTTTCCTGCCAATACATTCGAGCCTTTTGATCTATCAGTATTCTCGGCGTCGCGGAAAACGAATATGTATTTATCAGCGGTGCCACACTCGCATGCGATACAGGTTGCTGACGACGTAGGTGCTACCACAGGCGACGGATATACCTCGGCACAAATAACTTGGCGCTGCAAAAATTTCCCGTCCCAGTCGCTATTTTGCCCCGCGTTACACACTTCTTCATAACTTGATATATACATTCTCTTTCTGCTTTGAATGCGTCGCTAGTCTGGCTCTATGGTTTCGTCACTGATCGCCGAGATTTCCCTCATACCCGCCGGCGACGAATTCTTCCGCCCTTCCGCTGCGGCTTCAAATCCGTCCCATTCATACCACAGAATCAACGTATTTTCGGGATCGATTCGATTAGACTCGCGCGTAGCAAGCGGTCACGCAACATCGATTCAGATCCATCCATATTTCACGCACGTACGCGCAGATCTTTGCGCACCTTCACTGCGCGCCTCTCCCTCATCTCTATTATGCCTGCATTCGTAACGCGTGATCGTTCATTTCACCAATTTTCTCAAAGAGAAATCTGACGCGAGGCCACCAAATATTAGCCGACCCTTAGTTTTCACCTGCACTCGGTCTTAAGTATAAGAGATATATAATATAAGGAGATCTTAAGTATAAGAGAGACCTACCTAAACGCATGCTGTTTGCCCGTATACGCGCCCTAGAGCTGTACACGTTTTATTCCGCACAAACGAATATCACTGTTCTTCCGACAGAATTAAATTCACCACCCAACTTAATTATCCTAAAATAATTAATAAGTAAGCGTCATTTGCGGGAATTGTTAATTTATTGCTTTCATTTAAAGTAATCTGCAGCTGAAGCACATCGGCTACTCATAGAAACATATGGTGATGTTAATTTGAGTGAGAGAAGTTGTCGGGAGTGGTTCCAAAAATTTAAAACTAGTGATTTTGACGTGGAGGACAAAACACGCAGTGGAAGGCCCAAAGTGTATCGTGACACAAAATTGAAAGCTTTACTGGAGGATGATCCGTGCCAAACGCAAGAAGAACTTGCACAATAGTTAGGAGTGACTCAGCAAGCTATTTCACAACGTCTCAAAACCCTGGGTATGGTCCAAAAGCAAGGAAATTGAGTTCCTTTGGAAATTGCTCCAAACGCAAAATCGCAAAGGATTTCTATATCGAATCGTGACGGGAGATGAAAAGTGAATTCACTACGACAACCCAAAGCATAGGAAGCCATGGGGTAAGCCCGGACATGCCTCTACTTCGATGGCCAAGCCAAACATTCATCGCAAGAAGCTAATGCTGTGAATTTAGTGGCATCAGCTTGGAGTAATCTATTACGAACTACTCGAATACAATCAAACCGTCACCGAGGAACATTATCAACAACAGCTGATGCAATTGAGCCGAGCATTGAAGATTAAACGTCCACAATATGCCAAAAGGCACGATAAAGTCATTTTTCATCATGACAACGCTCGGGCACATGTTGCAAAAATCGAAAAGCAAACGTTAGAAGCACTGATTTGGGATGTCCTACCCGACCCGCCGTATTCACCATGCATTGCTCCTTTAGACTACCATCTATTCCGGTCGATGACTCACGGTTTGGCTGAGCAGCACTTAACTTCTTACGAGGAATTGAAGAAATTGTCGATTCCTGAGTCGCCTCAAAAGACGAGCAATTTTTTAGATAGGATATCCACTTGCTGCCCGAAAGCTGGTCAAAAGTAGTAGAAAGTGATAGGCAATATTTTGAATGACATTATTTGTACCTTTTTTTAACAATAAATTCTTATTTTTTTTATAAAAAAAACGGCGGAAACATGTTTGTACACCCAATAATAGAAAAATGGGAGTATGTGATCTCTAGTAATGAGCAATACGCGTAAAAATTATGGCGAAGATCAATTAATACTCAAAGAAGTCTCTTTAGAAGCTGTGTGCTTCCTGAGATTGAATTTTATTTTTTGAAACAGTATAGCATTTAGCAATCTTTCTGAGAACCAACTGAAAACCTTCTACGAGAAGTACCTTTTCCTCATATTTGATTTGAAAATTGATTGTTTTTCTTCAATAATATTCTATAAATTATCTTTAATTAAGAGAAGATCGGTCTTAATTATGCCTCATTTTTCGACCGTAGTTTCACATTGCATAATTATTCAAATACAGATTTCCAACAGAACATCGAAAACTTGATGTAGCTACAATTGAAATTACACAGACCATCCATTTTTAATACACTGTATCTTGTTAACTATTAAGATGTTTATTGTAAGCCATTAAATACTAGTCGAATGCTCATGAACCCTTGAATTTTGAATTAAAAAATTTTATTTGTTTTTATTATGTATTTATAGTTATTCAAATATAGAATACACGAGAATCGTATATTCAGAAGAATAATGTCAAAAGATAATAGTAACACAAGGTAAATAAATATATTGGAGGTGAAGTAAGACAGAGACAGATGCATCTACTAATATCGATCAATTTTATTGAAAGTACTTAAAGTAAAAAAGGTTTCTAATTAATCTGCTCCTATCCCAGGATAAATAACTGTTGTGTTTGCATCACAACCATAAGTGCCAGATAATGGGCAGTTTACTAAATCGAGTTTCTTATCGAAGCATATATGAACCTCTAAAAGATATTGTTCTCGGGTGTTCTAAAATAAGATACAATAGATACAGTAATATTTTTATGACAAATTGTTCGAAATAATTAATTGTTTTTCAATTTTACCTGATTTGTTAAACATTTTAAAAATGGATTGAATTGTAAATCATCTTTAATGGAATTTACTATATGATCTATTGCATATCTATTGCCTGGATGTATTTCATATTTGTCAAGAATACTTCCAACATTATATTCATCCAACAGCCGTACGGCATCGTCGAAATAAGTCGACGTATATATCGAAACACAGGATCCGTGTTTATTATACTCCCTCTTCCAAAGTCTTTTTTCCGTTCTACTTGGTCTTAAATTGGGCCATTTTGTTTTTAAATTTTGCTTAAAAGTCTCGTCTAGATCATCGTGATCATAAGTCAGTACTTTACCAAAAGGTGTTTCACAATACATACGAGGTTGTCCAAGGGAACTAATAGGCCATAATCCACGTATGATCCATCTCTGCTGATCTTCAAATACTTTCCAATGCCTAGTCAAATGTTCCATCATTTCACTGCTGTTGATGTTTACACTTCGTACGGACATAAATAACGAAGTTATGGGTGAATGTTGAACTAATATCAAGTGATCATAGTCGTTTACCAAACTGGAAATTATTTATAAAGTTATTATTTTGAAGGAATTCCTTTTTCTACTCTCCAAATTTATTTAGTTCGTTATATAACTTTTAAAATATACAATAATGAATTACTATTCCAAAATAAACGTTTGAGAAAAACTAGATAGAAAATGATTCCTATTACAAATTGGAATCGTTATACCTTGATTTTAAGAAGAATATAACATCACTGGTAATTGTTCAAGTAGGATTTGTTAATTTTACCAACTTTGGTATTTTTTTTAATTTATTTTATTAATCTTCAAAATTACTACAAAAATTACTTAATAGTTGCAAAACCTTAATAGTTGTCATAAAATTGCGGTAAAATATTTTAACATCATACCTTTGTTGATCTGCAACGTGAACAGTTATAATATATATTATGACGTATCTGAATACTTTTAATAAATATCCTCTCATATTGAATGAAATTGCTCTATCCTCTCTTCCCGATTACAAAGTTTTCCTGGCGCCAAATCTTCAATTATTCATCGCGAATTGCTAGCGTATTTTCTACTAGAACGTCAGTGAAATGTATTGATACTTTATGAAGAATAACATCACTCCAAATCTTCTGTTAAAAAAACTAATACACGAAAATTCGTAGAGTTATGAGAAAAAGCTTGTTGGCACTGTATTGATAAGAAGATTAAACTCATGATACATACATCGAAACAATTACACAATCTATTGCATTGAAGCGTATACATGTAATGAACTGATGGTACACGTAACATATGAAAAAGTAGATGTATATCAGATAATTGAAAATCATATAAACGAATAGGCTTTCACCTGTAGAAATTCTGTATATACTTTAATGATAAAGTTCCCATTCAAAAAACTTTAAAACTATGAAATATGTTTCTATGTATTAGCTTTTGTATGCATCTATAATCTTTGCATGATGACGAATAATTTATTATAAAAAATAAGGTTCTTAAGTTATTTTTTATTTAAATTTTAATATTTTTAGAATATAATAAATTATGTATATAATATAGTTTATTTTCTATGATCTAAATATTTTTTCGAGGCGTTATATAATGTATACAGTCTAATTCTTCTTAAAAAGTTTAAACATGAGTCAAATTAACGTTATAATTTTATAACATGATAGCAATAATGTGACTGAAATAGTAGATTCCAGTAAATTTGTAAAAAATGAGGATATTTATACGAGGAGCACTAAGTAGTATTTAAAACAGTTACGGGGTGATAATGTATGCGTTCATAAGTCCGAAACAATCAAATCCTTCTTTATTTATAATAATAAAAAATTTCGTAACAATAATTTAAATAATGTTCATCCAGCCATTATAATCTAGTGTTTATTTCCTCCCATGTATAAATATGATATTTAATCCTAATGGCCAATGTGAAGAACAATGATAATGTTTAAATCATCTGTTCTGTCAGTGTATGTTTTATGATCAACAACGGACAATGTGAATAAAAAAATTACAAAAATTAAACTATGCGCTTCCTCTATCTATTCAAAAATTATTGTCTACAACATCGAATACTATATAAAATATAACACAATTGTGGTATAAAACTATAATTGAAAACCATTTACAAAATTTATATATATGTATGCACGATTATTATATACATGTACGATTTTTTTGATGCAGAATAATCTTTCATAAAAGATTGATACTGCGTAAATAAAAATAAATAAATCAATAGGCGGTGAACACATTAGATTTCTTTAATAATAAACATTACTTATATTTAATATACTTAAAAATACAGATCTACTTAAGAGAAATTTGTTTTTCATATAATACAAAAAGCATAACAAAAAGTTGTTATCAAGTTTTTAGCATCTTAGAAATATAAATAGATTGATTTTCGATACAGTCATGAGGGCCATAGGGATTGTTGTCTCTATGTCGACAGTTTACTAAAGCGTGGACTATATTGAAGCATAGCTGAACTTCTAAAAGATATTGTTTATTCGAATTCTGAAATAATTAATTTTATGAGAATTCAAAATTTTCATAAAAAATTCATAATCATGATTCGTCATTATTATACTATACCTGAGCCGTGAGACAATTCACGTATACTTGTCTTTGGAATACTTTCGTAATTGCGGCGACGATGCTGCCTAGGGAATAATCCTTGCCAGGCTTAAATCCAGCATTATAAAGTATCGTTCCTACATTGTTTTCGTCCAATAATCGCGCAGCTTCACGAAAATAAAACGATGGATATTCCGAAACGCAGGATCCATTAACATTGTATTCAGACGCCCAAAGACTGTCTTCTGTGACGTCTAATTTTAACGCTGGCCATTTTTCATTTAATTCTTCTTTTAAATTATAATCCAAACTATTGGAGCGATATTCGAGTTTTTCGAATTTAGAATTCACACAACGTTTATAATAATTATTGTTCGAGTCAATGGGCCACAATCCATGAATAACCCAGCCTTGTTTAGTAAGTATATTTTTATGCTCCGCCACGTAAGTTTTATATTCATAGGAATTGATGTCATCGTATCGCTGGTTCCACAAAAATATAGTTATTGGCGAGTGTTCAACTAATATTAGTTGATTATAAGAACCGGTTTGACTGAAAATTATTTACGTATTTACTATTACTTACATAGAGTATATATAATAAATCAAATTATATATAATAAATAAAATTTAATATATAAAATTCCACTATACCTTCATCCAGAATAATTAATGTAGACAATTGTTTTTATGAAAAAAATGAAAATTTTTATGTTTGAAATAATTTCATGATGTCATGAATTTGAAATTATTTAAAGTAGATAAAATCTTTTATCTATTTTTATCTATTTTATGCATTCTTATTTTTTGGGGCACACAAAAATAGATCTGTTAGAGTAACTTTACATACATATGTTTATATGTATGTTGTGTATCTAATCTTTGGATATAGTTTCTTTTTTAAATTACGGTAATTCATCCCTCAATTTAAAAATTTTGAATACAGTTTTTATCCGTTTCATCTACATTTTTTATCATTTTTTCCATTCATCTTTCAACCTTCGAACCGTTAACTAATTTTGAAAGCCCTTAAATCGGACTTTAGTACACTAAAGTCAAGCCAATTTTTGATATCTTCATATCAGCGAAACTGATGATTAGCCAGACCATGTACCATCGAAGGAAACAGACAGTAATCGGACGGCGCAAAATCTAGGGTACAACTTACCATTTTAGTATTTCCAAATAATATTTAATGGGTTTAAAATTCGATACAGTTCCCTAGTAATGGTTTCATTCAATTTCAACAGCTCATATAAATATTACCTCTAATTCAGCTAATATTCAGCTGTAATTCGTCTATTAAGAATTTTCATTTTCCCTCACACGAAAGGTCTACAACATCAAAATCGCTGTCTTTGACGAGTCTTTAAAACAAGAAATGGCAATCAATTACGGCATGTTGTGTCGCTTAGAGAAATGTCTCTGTAAACTTTTTGGAACTTTCCATGCGCTTGAGCCGCGGTTTGTTTTATATGAAAGAAGAAAATGATCACTTCTGGTAAATAACGATGCTTTTGCATATGATCAGACACTTACACACAACCATAAATATTCAACACTCAAACAAAATCACTACTGCATCAAATCAATTTGTTTACTATATGTCTAAGTTTCATCCATAATCTTTTGATTATTTTAAAATTGACTAGATCAAAATACGAGATCTAAATATTCTTAAACAACGAGAATTTAGTTAAACATTATACAGGCTGTCCCAAATATGATTGCCCACAATAACGGAACGTGAATAAGGAGGAAACGTCGTATACGAAGATTGAATTCATTTTGAAAAATTGCAAGTAATTATTGCACTATCTGCTAATGTTCATCAGCCAATAAACAAACGTCAATTCGGATTTTGTTTGAGAGACGTGAAAATTGAGATGACTGGTCGAGACCATGAGTGTAATCTGAAGGACAACGAGATGGACCTAACGATCGGGGGGGAGGTTTAGTTGTTTATTTGATGATAACTTAAGGAGTGCGCCCATAAAAATATGACTAATGCATATAAGCGACACATGCATATGCTTTTTATGCTTTAGAAATTTCGATTTGAGATAACTATAAATATATATATATATATATATATATATATATATATATATATATATATGAAAAAATACGGCCTTTCCTAATTAACTGTCACGTCTCAACAGTTAATTAAGATTATATATATATATATATATATATATATATATATATATATAGACATATATATATATATATGTATATATGTATATAATATATATATATATATATATATATAGACATATATAGATTTAGAATTTATGATAGATGATAAGTATTATAAAAGTAATAATTTGTTTCGTATATACAATAAAGTTGATTTCACTTTACCTTCTAGATGAATCGCAAAAAGATATAATAGAGAATGTTATAAGGTATTTTAACATTCCTGAATACATTCTATGACACGTTGTATAAATCTTGTATTAAAGAAAAAATACGTAATTAAATTAATATATGAAAACTAACAGTAAAATATAAGTAAAATCGCACGAGACAGGGATGCTATTCATAACAATTGTAGAAGTATTATACTATTAATAGGTTGTGGTGATATATATGGACTGTTATTATGTTTTAAAAAGTGGCCTTCGAATACCCAAAAAGTATGTAGGTTAAATAGATCTGATAAATTATTTTTCCTTGTATGAATTCTTTTTGTTTTTGTTATTTTGTTGTTCTGTAAGCTAATTATTAACCCAGTTAACAATAATTTGGAAAAACAGTTTCAATATATTTACTTCAAAAAATATTATTTCATTTTAAACGTGGTTCTTATAAAAAAAATTTTTTGTGGCAAGTTAATATTCAAAGTTGATATGATTTATAATCGATCAGAATCGATAACGGAATTCTGCATCGATTAACGATGATATCAATAATATTTAATGATTATTGATTTATTATTATTGATTTTATTTAATTATTATTGATCGATCAGAGACTACCTTATCCATCGCTTAGGCCGATATCTCAGAAGATATAAGTTATGGTTTTTTGTCTATCTGAGTCGATTTCACAGACAAAATGAGTTTTCGTGGATCAGATATATGGTATCAGAGTAGATATGAGATATGATTTTTCATCAATCAGATATGATGTCAGACTTTATTTTTCATCGATCGGAAACAATAACCAATTTGATTTTTCATAGATCAGAAACGATAGCAGAGACTTTTGAGTTGCACTTATTATCAGTTTTGAATTCATAAAGTGACATTGTTCTCTGCAATAACATGCTCTAAAATTAAAATCCTTAAATATACTTATATGTTTTATTTAAGCACATCTATTATCATTGTACATTTTTAATAACAATAACAGTGTTTAACTTTTCCACGTATTAAGAATATGTTGAAGCAAAAAATATGTAAATGCATTGATCAAATATTATTTATAGGTAAATATTATTCTATAAATATTATTTATAAGTGCTGCTTTATCTAACTGTTTATTAAAAAGAATTTTTATTTTGTCTGGTATTTTCATAATATTTTATTTCCGAAAAAATTTGCTTAGTGAAGATTTTTGATTTATAACAACGTTGTCATTAATTATTATCCTCTTGAACGTTATATATTTTATAAACTTATGTTTACAAAAACATTTTAATTTTAGTCACCGCTTGAACTATATATAAAATTCATTTAAGTCTATTATTGTATTTTTAACATTACAATAATATTCACATTTACACAATAATATTATCATTTGTATCTCGAAAACGTGTTTTTTATAATAAAAATGAAACGTTGATGGATAAAAAATATTATAAAAATTAATAATATTGTAAAAATATTATAAAAATATGATAAAAATTTCATATCATTCAATTTGATAACAGGGCCATGAGATTTATTAAAAAATAAAAATTCAACTGCTACCGACACTTACCATTTGCGTTATTCCATTTGGTTTCTAATTGAGAATTCTCCAGAAGCCGAGATTCCAGCGGCAGAGAATTCTGATTTTCTCTGTGCATCTCATGGAGATCATAGCAATAGAGAGAATAGGCCATCTGGTCGATTTTCTGCTCAATTTATACTCGTGAAGAAGTACGTGAACAATACCTGTAATTAACTTTTCGATAAATTTAAGTGAATTTAGGAATTTTTTAAACAATCACAATATAATATACTCTTTTGTATTCGTATATAATAATATTGTATTGTCTTGAGGTCATTGCCTTTTGTCAAGTTAAACGTTCGGTTGAATATAATATTTTCTATTTCTAGCGTTTTTTGGTATTTATGCGTACACGGATTCTTATGTCTTTTAATTGATAATACTAGTTCATGACGTACAAATAATATACGTCAGAGATTTAACTTAGACTAGAATGTTCACGGTCATTTCTATTTTTCCTAATGAAATCTCTTACTTTTGATTCTGATTTAATTCAAATTAATTTTTCCTACTTGGGAATATAACCTTGAAGATTATGTCTACATTGAATACACTTATAGTATTGAATCTTGATCAGGATTATCAAAGTTATTGTAAATGTTAATTCGAATTTTTTAAATAGAACTCCTAACTTCACATTGTCAAAACTATTACGAAAGAATATAACAATTTATTATTATTGCATCTTATTGACAAGACTATGTACGTGCGTGAAGATTGTGAACTATGTAAGAACCTATTCTGTAGAGTGTGGTATGAATTTTCTCTTGTAAGGTGCCCTCCAGATCGATACTACGGGGAGTTTTGTATTTTGACAGTTGTATACGATATACAGTTATACCGGAATAAACGAAATGGACCTGGATATCGTATATTGCCGTCCAAACACTAAACCAACCGCAAAAAACGTACCTGTGGACCTGCAGATCGTAAATTACTCTTGTACGTGCAAAGGAACCAGGCCTCTTTACATACATTTAAAACAGCATTTTATGAGACGTTCTACTGACATAGAATTATTATACGTAATGCTTTTTTATACATTGACCCTGGTAATACTAAAATACAATTTAAAATGTTTACAAAAAAGCATTGTCTAAAATATTTCGAAATAAGCTATCGTTATTCGAGTATACTTGATCTGAAATTTTATGAGCATGTATCGTCTAGAACAAGACCGATAATAGGACGTAATGAATAATCCCTTCGTGGAGCATACCATATCTGACCAATAATGTTCCAATATTGTATGTTTGCAAGAGATCTATAGCTGTATCGAAATATCACGTCTCGTCAGTCGAATAACAAGATTCATGTATATTCTACTCCGATATTCAAAAACTCCCATCTGCTCTACTTGGCATCACAATGGGCCATCTTGTTCTCAATAGTTGTCCAAAACTCGGATGCGGGTTATTGTGATTATACCTGATATACACACCTGTAGCAGTTATTTTATATTACGTATGAGATAATTTGTCGGTTGTGTCTTGTTGCTCGTAATCGCCTAATATACTGAACCTTATTTAATTATTCACTATTATATTTGTGCCACAATTTAAATTTGACGTAATAAATAAATTTAGAAAAACTATTGATCATGTTAAAGAGGGTATGTAAGGATATAAAACAACATCAAATTAATGTAGTGTATTTTTTTTATTTTTTGAATCAACAAATATATAATTTAAATGCTTCTCAACTAACAATTAATAAATTATTAAAAATTATAGAAGAAACAAAAACATACTTAAAAATATGAATTGTGTGGTAACATTTTACTTCTTGGAATTACCTTCTTAATTTAAATATTATTATATAAAAATATATTATTTATATGATTAAATAATTATGCAAGCTATATATAATTCTAACTACATATATCTATTTTATTTTTAGTAAATTTTCTAGTAATTCTCAATCATTTATAGAATAGTCTTATCAATTCAATGTTGTTATGACATATATATATATATATATATATATATATATATATATATATATATATATATATAAAGAATCATTTAGAGCATCTCTGAAGTTTCATTTTAATTCATTTCTAGACGAATGGGGTTAAATAACATATTTTTATTTTATTTATAATATCTTCTTATTGCAAATAAATTTTTATCATAACAACATGACGTTTCTGCTAGCGATCTGATATAATTCTCTGAAACTTTAATATTTTTAATTAATGTAAGAGCTGATATATTTTTGCTCACTGTAACTGAAAATATTGATAAAGTATATAAATATTTGGTTTCACTTTTATCGCAGCTAACACTATTGAATTCCTTAATTAATTATAAAATACATAATACTATAACGTATCTTAACCTTTGTAAATTAATATTTTCTAACGCTGCGTCATTTTATTCACGATTACAACTATTAAATTAAACTTGTTGATACAGTTTTTATTTCACTTTTTTTCTGTCTCGGTTAACTATATTTTAAGTTTGGAAATGCTGTTATGTAATTATGCTGTATGAAATATCATTAAATATTATAAATGTTGTATGAAATTATCATTAAGGACATCAATGTATATAAACATATAATAATTAATTCTATCTCAAACTGAATTTTCACATTAAATAAATATTTAAATGGCTAGTGGGTTCTATAAATATATTTAATATAAATTAAATTTGGATACAAATTAGTTGCCATCTTTACTATCTAAAATTTTTTCCTGTATTTATACATTATAAATTTTGTACTTATAAATATTCTGTATTTATAAACTATATTTAGTACAATAGAAAATAAAAAAAAATAACACGGATTATGTGAGTAATTAATACAGACAAATATATTGCCTGGCTACTACCACGACAAATATGATTTAGTGATAGTACATTTCTTACAAAAATTCGCTTGGATTACGCTTATACAACGCCAAATTGGCGGTAGAAATGTTCTTTCGAATCAATTTTTGATCGACTGTTAGCAAACGCGGCACCCATCTTACACAGAGCTTTTCCATATAGAAATGTTGGTGCAAAATATTTTGTACACGTTCATATGATATCTTACAGGTCTCAGCCATCTCACGCACTTTTAATCTGCGATCTTGCAGCACTATTTGATGGATTTTTTTGATCATATCTGAAGTTGAGACCTCAATGGGGCGTCCTGAGTAAGGCTCATCAGAGGTGCTCACACAACTCTTTTTAAACTCGGAAACCCACTGCTTAACGGTTGAATATGATGGAGAGGATGTCCCCAGTGTTGAGTCCATCTCTTCTTTAATTTCTTTCGGCATTAACCCTTACAAATAAAAGTATTTGATGACAGCACGATTTTCCAGCTTTTCCATTTTTACGAAAAACACAGAGGCGTCTTGTTCAGCGTGCTCTCAAACCTAAACTAATATGGCGATCGGACTGAAACTATAGCTACAAGCTATCTAAGGATGGTATTATAGAACGCCACCTCAAGGTAGGCCTAGTGGTGCCATCTCTTGGTGAGATCGGAAACTTATTAATCCACCCTCGTACACCGATGCGGAATCATTGACTCTTTATATATCTTAAAACAAATGAAAGGATAATAAGAGCTTAAAACGATTATATTAGAAAAGTATTTATCAATTTCTTTTTTATAATACTATATAACTGATAATATCTTTACATATTTTTATATTTAATTCATTGATAAGAAGTATTTTCTGATATATTTTTCACAAGTTACCCTTGTAACATCTAATATAAAACTTCTAGCCGACTGTGTAGTTGTAGTAATAAATGAGAGAAAATTATTTGCTTCATTTGAAGGGTGCGAATTGTCAACAAATAATTCAAACATTAAACATGCAAGAATAATATTATGAAACTAAATGATAATTCTGAATGTTTTGGTATACGATTAACAGTCTTGCACAACTGTTCTTGAACATAATTTTTACAGCAGCTTCTTTAATTGTATTAATATAACTTCTAAAAAATTAATAACAAGGAGAGACTGTCAAACGGACTTGGTACAAATCGAGTGAGATAACTGTGATTAGCAGCAATACGAGTGGTGTCAGGTTGTAAGATTTATCGCTCTTCTGTTCCTAAGATACGTATGCCCTTATAGAAAATATGTAGTTCACCATAATTATATTGAGTATACTTTATAATAAAAGGCATTTTTTATATAAAACTTACTTTTAGCATCGGATAACCTGAATTTACAGATGTATAGTTTCCTAGTTATTATTAATTAAAATTTGTCTGAATTATGAAACTTTAAATTGAAACAAATCCGTTTGGAGAAACTCCGTTACCCGTGTCTGATAGATACTCCTCATTGTCTGTATATCTTACGTTTTTAATTCTTGATTTTTTTTTTATTTATTTAAGCTTACCTAGGCCCTTTTTAGGCCCATACAGCTATATCAATTCTTGGTTCATAATTTCAAAATCGTATTATAGTGTATTATAGGGAGCGAATATAATGTTCGAGCTTCTCGAGCATTATAAATTTTTTGATTTTCTAAAACTCATAACTTTTTCTACCTAGCAAGTTTTCAGTATTTATAGTGAAATCATTAATAAAATAATAATTTCAATATCAAAAAATTTTATTGCTTATCGATCTAGACAAGAACTTTTAATCAAGATCTGCCATAAATGTAATCTCTATTTGGAACAATAATTTCGATCAAATCGTTTAATACGAAATGGTTAGTTCCATCTATCGTTGAAGATATGCAGCAAATATACATATATTCCAGGTTGCAAATCATAAAGGTAATTTTCCTTTATTTATTTGTAAAATCTAAATTTTTTGGAAATTTTCGTGCAGAATAATTTTTATCTAAAACTTAATCACAGTACGGAACAGCACCACCACTTTGTTAAAAAATTTATTTAAAATTTACTTTTTTCTGCGATGAGTCAATAAGAATTTTTAAATATTTAACATCCTACTTTACTTTCCAAAATTTTTTAGTAGGATGACTGGAATCGATTCTAATAGTCTGAATGAAAATTTTTCATAGGATGCTGTATTGTTCATAGAACGTACATCAATCTTCTTGAGCGCGTTCTATTCAATTCGGTCACGAAAAACTAAAATTAACCTAATAAAATCGAAGAGGATCTGAAACATGAGTCATGAACTTGACCTATAGTGATCGAGGTAAGTATGATTACCTTCCAAAGAAGCCGTGCACAGTTTTAGTACCTAATACTTTTCTACCATCAAATCTATGTTTTGAATTCATACACAATACCTGGACGTATCAATCTTTCGCTTTATCCGCCGCCTTTATCATCAAGATGTGGTACTTTCTTATTTAAAATGGTACATAAGCTATGATTAAAATTGACGAATGATTTATTAAATAAATTTAAGTTTTTTGCGATCGATAAAAGAATAATATTTTAACTAAATAAGTTCCAATTAAACTATGTATACAAATATACAATTTCTTAGTTGTTTGTAATTGATTTTCGACTGAATTTCGTAATTACAGATTCAATAAGAAATCTAATTATTATAGAATATTCTTAGGAGTTATTTTAAAATAAGAACTACATATATATAAATAGTTTTAAAATCATATCATATTAAGTGCAAATAATACAAAAGATATTTTATCATAGAACCGATTTTATCATAGAAAAATATTGAATATCATCATATTTCTCATATAATAATTTGTTAACCATATATCTGAAATATATCTGAAATAATAAACAATTCAAAGTATTTTGTGTAAAAGTATAAATCTTTCCACCTGGATTCATATTCACAATTGTAATGTAGAAATTTCTGGTCGTGCTCTTAGTAATTTTGGATAGACAATTGGTAGTCTTGGATTGCATTCATGAGCGAACGACAAATATTCAAGATGCCGATGGTAACACCATGTTAATTCATTCCATCGATCGAAGCAAATATGAACTTGTAGAAGATATTGTTTCTCACCGTCCTAAACAAGTATATTTAAAACAAATAAAAGATAAAAATTTTCAAAATAATTTAATAATACCTGAGATGGCGAACAATCCAAATAGATTTGTTTTCTCTCTACCCCTGCTCTAATTTTCTCTAAGATATAGTCAAAACTATAGTTACCGGATGGCTGAATTCCAGCATTAGTTAGTATATTTCCTATTTCATATTTTTCAAACTTTTCTGTAGCGTATCGAAAATAATTGGATACGGATTCATTTACACAGGATCCATACTTATTGTACTGTGTTGCCCAGAGACTTTCGTCTGTGATACCCACTGATAAAGAGGGCCACATTGTTCTCAAATTTTCCTTCAAAGCAGGATCCAAATTAGTGGGATGATATACTAGAGGTCTCCTATTATTATCTACACAATTTTTAAGAACTCTATTTATTATATTATATCCCCATAATCCATGTATAACCCATTTCTCAGATTCAAAAACCGACATGTGTTGATCTATGAACTCTACAAATTCAGTAGAATTAACGCTAATAATTCCTGAACGAAGTTGATGCGCAAAGAATGAAACCATAGGATGTTGTTGAAGTAATGTTAAGGAAATAAAATCGCCCACATATCTGAAAATGATTATTGAATTCCATAATTTTGTTTCTAAAATCATATAAAATCTGAAGACAGAATATAATAGTGGTAATATTAAAAACTATTATGATAAACTTAAGAAAGTAACAAATATTGATTTCAAATCACAGAGTATGATTTTTATACCTAATAAATTCATTTCTTTATCCACGTTTAATGAAGCGTTTTTCAATGCCACCGATGAAAGACACGCTTATTTCTTTTTTACTTGAAAAAAAAAAATAACTATCGTTTTCAAGAAACATATCTAGTATATGCAGAGAGTCCAAAATAGAGTTCAAAAGTTCTCCAGCTCTAAAAAATTCTCCATCTCTAGAAGATATTGACAAATAAATGGAACAAGCCAAAGATATTTTCGCTATTATTAGGGTGCGAACTTAGTTTCCGACCTTTTTTAACGGAAAAAGGGCATTTACGATGGAAAATGGATACACGTTAGTTCAATCAAAATATTTTCCGTCACTTTCCACTACTTTTTCCCATCTTTCTGGCAATATGGCGATACCGTGGCGAAAAAATGATGGTGGTTTCGAGGTGATTCAATCATCCACAAATTCTCACACTTCTTGAACATGTCGGAAGTGCGTATTAACGAGGTCGTGCTACATCAATCTGAATAAATGGTAATCAGAAGGCGCTATGTCTGGCAAGTATGCTGAGTGCAGCAACATTTTCCATTCGAGCTCCAACAGGGTGTTTTTCACGGCTTTCGCTACATGTGGCCGAGCGTTGTCATGCAAGAGAATTACTATATTCTTTTGTATATTACTTAAACAAGGTATACATATACACCCAAGAAGCACCAAATGAATAGAATCAATATGAAAAATTTAACCTACTAATATTGCATAGAGTGATTTTTAAAAATTGAATAGATTTTGTACGGAGAATAGTGAATACAAATACAATTTTATTTATATTTAATAAATAGTAGAAATACGTAATTTCGACCAAGGGACATAGAAAAATATATCTGTTCCAAGCACATATTACATTGTGTTATTACTAAGATTAGTAAAAAGTATTAAAATTCTAAATTCTTAAATTAACAATTGGAAACATTATATTCGATAAATATTTTTCTCGCTAACATATGCTGCTTTAATTTTCCACGATTAAAGCATATGGCCGTTCTCTTTACTATTAATATTTAATCACTAATAAAATAGACAGAAATTAATTCATTACATATATAATCATTCAATACTTAACTGTCTTGAGTCGCAGAATGATATGATGCAGAATGCTATAATATATTTCAACATTTTATAATGAATATGCTCTGATAACGAGTAAATTTTGAATCAAATGCGAATATCGAAATGAGGGGATCGTTGTAGAGTCCGGTTAAAACATTCTGGATACGTATTAGAATAAAATGAACTAATATATATATATATATATATATATATATATATATATATATATATATATACACACAATAAAAGATTATATATATGTTAAAATAGGAGTTTACTTCTAGAATTAATATTTAAATACAAGCCTTTATGTACTATAATAAATTTAGATAAAAGATTATGTATGCGCTAAATTGTTGAAGATTTTAATACATGTATTTATACGGTGACAAGTGATAAGCTGATTTACGTCGCTGATTGGGACTGGCAGGAAAAAGTTATAAGTAAAAGTTAATATTCATTTCAGGCAATCGCGAATCTCTAACTCTTTGTCCAGTTTACTCTATTAACACAGTTATGGGCACTCGGTATAGAAATAATACGTAACTCTTCAAAATGCATATACATATTTATATATAACTGTTCCTTTACAATCCTAATCCTCTATATATAGTAATTACTTCTGAAAAACCGTGTATACATATTATATAGTTATTATGATACATGTTGATATCGTTTTATCGGAATTAATTACGTATATATATTCATATTATTCTTACCATATAAAAAAGATAAATTATTAATAAATTTAAACTCCTACTGATGGCATGTAAACGATATAAATTATGGAATTTAATAATTCCGATAGCCAGTTTTGAATTATTCCTTTACATTACTAAAAATCATGAGTACTAACGCGCGAAATATTGGATTGAAAAGATCGGGTCTGTCTTGAACTGCTGAAAGTCCAGATCTAGGCACAATTTTGAGGCCTCCAAAAAACAAAACATAAAAATAAATTTAAAATAATATAATACATTATACATTAAAGTCAGTAAGTATTTATAGTACTTGACTGTGGATGCTGATATCTTGCATATTTTGTTATTTTGATCTCTATTCATGCACTTAGTATGTAACATATGCGATTTCAATATCGTATATACTATTAATATTTTAACGTTTAATAATAATAATGTAATTTAATAAGTGGTGTTCAAAAAAAGGTGAACATAACTTAGTGAAGAAAAAAAATTTCCATTATGTTATAATACCATTTCTTAAATTTATTATTTTTAAATAAATAATCTTGTTCTAAAATATTGTATGAACTTGCTGCCTTGGTAAAATCACATATATTATTCATGCTTAGATTTATTTTGTGTTGCACATGAGTAAGTTAATTAAATTATAGTAATCCTATATGACAGACAGCTACCTGTCGTCATATAGGACGTACTACCTTCGTCCATATTTACCTCATAACATCACCACTGATGTCTATAATAATACATGACGGTATCAAAAAATTTATATTTCTAAATCCTCCAACCGCACTCGCAAAGTGAATAGGTCAGGATCAAGACGAAGTGCCATATTGCTTTTACAAAATTTAATTTTATTTATATTATAATTTACAATGACCTCTGCGTAATTTTTTAAAATATAAATTAAAAATCACTGTACTGTTTCTTAAACGTTGATAAGTCGTGACATATACGAATATATATTGTAATTTATCGTAGAAATCAATTTTATCTCCATCTTCCTATATCGAGTAATCAATTTTCAATACGAAATTACTCTCTATATATCAAAATTGAAATTTAAAGTTGCTGTTTTAATGATTCAGGATATACAATCGGTAATTTTGGATTGCATTCGTGAGCCAACAATGAAGAGTCAGATTTCGAATCGTAGCACCCTGATAACTTGTCCAAATCGTTAAAGCAAATCTTAACTTCTAGAAGATATTGTCCTCGACCAGTCTAAAATAAGATACAAAAAACAAATAAAAATTAAAACACTTTTAAATATATATTCCTCTTATTTTATTTTACCTGAGCTGGTAAACATTTTAGATAGACTTCATTTCCATCTAAAGCTTTTGTAATCTTATTCAAAATATCATAGAAACGATAAACACGAAGTGGCTTGATTCCAGCATTGGTGAGTATATTTCCTATATCATATTTTTCTAACTTGTTTTTGGCATTTCGAAAATAATGCGACACACTTTCGTTGACACATGATCCATACTTATTGTACTGTAACGCCCAAAGACTTTCGTCTGTTGTGTCTAATGTTAATGATGGCCATATAGCTTTTAGATCTTCTGTCAAATCCGGATCTAAATTAGCGGGATTATATACTACAGGTTTCTCATTCTTATCTAAACAATTTGTGAGAAGTCTATGATCCGAAGTAAATCCCCATAATCCATGTACAACCCACCTCTGAGTGTCAAAAATTGGATGTTGATTGAAGTACTCTATAACTTCAGTAGAATCAATGTCAAGAATTCCCATATGAATTTGTTGCTCAACAAATGAAACTACGGGATGTTGTTGAACTAATTTTAGGTAATGAAAATCACCCACAATACTGAAAAGTATTAACGCATTCATTCATTTTATTTCTAGCATCATATACAATATCTTTATTAACTATAGAGAATATGTATGAACGCCTTGGCTGAGTGGCGAAGTCAAATCTCGTGCACTGAGCAATGTTAATCAGCAATTGCCGAGCTCAGTATTTATTCACCAATCCATTTGAATTGATGAGTCTAAAAAAATTGACATGGTTATCAAATTCGATCAATTTCTGTGTACTCCGGAGCGCTATTTCCTAATAGGGTTTTATTTCTCTCGCCGTGGGCATAGGTTTTTTCCCATTGTATAGTAAGATCTCTAAGCGAATGCGGAGTTAGCTTGTCAGTCAAAGTGAAGGCACAGGAAATATTGTGTAGGTAGGGCCGTCTTTGTATAGGGGTCCATGAGGCCTGAGACTAGAACCCCACCCATCCAGGGATCTCCCATTGCATTTAATAAATCATACTTATTATACAGCAAATGGCTTTCTAGGAGAGAGATAACTTCTAAGAGTACAAGTAACATGAATAATATTTTTAAAACATAATGTTTTATTTTAATATTTATATACAGTGTCACCAGTTATACAGATCTAGCAAATCAAAATGTTGTCTGCTGATGATATATGATCAAATTTGACCCGGACTGGTGTATTTAAACTCCGCGCGTAAACTGAATTGGTAAAATTTTTTTTTATATTATTACAACTTTTCTTGTATTGCGTATGAAATTTGAGCGCCATATCTCCATTAGTGTGTGTTTGTCAGCTGTTTGTTTACGACGCAAAAAGTTTGTCTGGCGATATTGACTATGGAAAAAAAGTTGATCAACGAGTTTGCTTGAAATGTTGTGTTTCCAATGGAATTACGGCTACGGAATCGTCTAAAATGTTGCAGAAGTGTTTTGGGGAGTCTAGTTTATCGTGAACGCAAGTATTTGAGTGGCACAATGCATTCAGTGAAGTTTGTCAACTCGTCGAAAACTTGCCTCATGCAAGTCGTCCATCCACCGAAAATGAAGGTGATGCTCATCGTTTTTTCGATTATCATGGGGTGGTTCATCATGAATTCGTTCCAAGAGGTCAAGCGGTCAATAAGGAGTACTACTTGGCCGTTTTGAGGCGTCCACGTGAAGCAATTCGTCGTAAACGACCGGATTTGCGGGCAGAAAATTCAGGTTTGTTTCACCACGATAATGCACCGGCACATTCCATCATGATTTTGTCTGATTTTTTGGCCAAACACGAAATGAAAGTCATCGCTCAGCCACCATGTTCGTCAGATTTGGCTCCCTATGACTTTTCCTTCTTTCGAAACTCAAAAATCTACTTCGCAAACGCACCATGAGTCCATAGTCAATATAAACAGACAAACTTTTTGCGTCGTAAACAAGCAGCTGACAAACACATACTAATGGAGATGTGGCGCTCAAATTTCACACGGACATCAAGAAAGGTTGTACCGATATAGGAAAAAAATTTTTACCGATTCAGTTTACGTGCAGAGTTTAAATACACCAGTCCAGATCAAATTTGATCATATGGTATACATATTGTAATGCTGAATAAATAATACAAAAAAGTTTATGAATTAACTATAAGCACCAATGAACTCTCTTGAACTCACCTTTTACGTGCGACGCCCAAATGATTTTTAACTGTATAATTAACTCATAATTTCTTTTATTTGTTTTTCTATATTACTATATATATATATATATATATATATATATATATATATATATATATAAGCCCCCCTCTAAATTGTACATATGAAGCCCTACTAACGCCAAAGACGACCCGGTATGCAGGTAGTATAATGTAAAAACATTGTAAATAAATGTATAAGGTATAATTAAAAAGAACAAAAAGTATAATAGAATAAAATTATAGCAACATGAAAGATTATATGATAAACTTAAGATTACTCCATCAACAGTTTAAATGATTTGATCATCGACATAAAGAAATTGACTAAAATATTTTAAGTATTAAGGTTTCGAATTCCACCAAGAAACAGTAGGCTAAACGTGAATTATAAGAAAGATAAAATAATTGGCAAATGATTATCTTCCATTTTCTTACGGTAATTAAGCGACAATTGCTCTACACATATGGCAATATGAAAGTTTTACCATTTTCATAAAACTAATCGAAAATTATTTGTTAAAAATTATTTTAAGATGGTTCTATCGACTTTTAGATAATCTTAACATCGACGTAATAATTTTATAATATGCATTAAATATTTAGTACTCGATTCCTGACAACTCAAGACAAACTGAAGATCTCACTTGGCGCATTCCTACTCGATAGGACCACCTTAAAGCCCAAATAAATTATACTAATTTCTGTATATAAAATAATTAAATCTGTTAGATAATAAAGCTTAGTACTGTTTCTTGATCATCTACAAAAAATTTCTCAATGGTTTTCTTTTAGAACTGCAATTTAAGGAATGAAAATGTTTTTACTTTTTCATACCACATAATTTTAAATGAATTTAAAAAGCTTAAACAGGAACTAACTACTCACTAATCCTCCTGATTATTTTCTTTTTAATATCTTATCTTTAATATTTATATAATATTTATCAAATAAGTGTATAATATCGATGTTCTGATATTTAGATAAATTTCTGAAAATTTTAGCTTATTATAATTAATTTGTGTGAACAATAATTTATTAAAGACAAAATATCTTATTCTTAATTGAATGTAAATAGAAGATTTGGATACTTAACTCTTTTCCCATACAGAAAGATATAGTATAAAGTACTATAATGTACTTAAACATTTTACAAGAAGTATCTTTTAACAATAAATAAATTTGATGCTGAATAAGAATTTCAATCTTAGGCTATTTTTGTGACTTGTATTTGAAAACGTTAAAAAATATGTAGAAGAACAAAATCAACAATACCTAAGTATGAAAACACGTACTGCTTAATATAGTACAATATAGGCCTTCACAAATTAGAAGGTCATGTAAACATAGCACTTTATATATTGTTATAGTATTTAAATTAAAAAACAAGTACGAGTTAAAAACCTTCAACGTTTATTTGACTCTTATTCAGTTACAATGCACGCACATATTAATCTGATATCTTTTGAAGGGAAATTATCTGAAATTATTTCCGGATCAGGTAACTAAATAGTAATGTTTCAATGTATATCCAAGCAATTCAAAAACAAAAATAATTTAAAAATGAAAAGAAATATAGATATTGCTTAATGTGAAACCCAGTTTTTTGGTAACAAAAGGTTTATGCTATATTTAAGATAAAATAGATAAAAATAAACTTCAGCAAAGAAAAGTTTGTATTCTAAAGAATTGATTTATTAAACACGCGATATATTCTCCCCAAACTCTATTTTTCAAGTAGTATTTACTGCAGTCGTACACTTCATGGCTTGCCTTTAATTATAGCCATTGAAAATATAAATAAAAGAAACAGAAAACAGAGAAATTTGATCTGCCATGTGTCTCTTCGTTGATGCCAAGCATATTCAATGGTGTATAATAATATGAAGGATGATTGTAATGGTTAGCTCTGTAGTAGTTAAAAATATGATTAAAATTTATCATTCTCGAAAAAATTTTCCTAATCTGGGATGCACATGTCCTAATCTAAAGTATACAGCATATATTGAGAATTCACTCCATGTGTTCCCGGATTCATACAAATTTATTTGAAATTTTTTCGATATTATTGGGTGTACAAATAAGTTTCCGCCGTTTTTTTTCTAAAGGAATAAGAACTTATTGTAAAAAAAAGGTACAAATAATGTCATTCAAAATATTGCCCATCACTTTCTACTACTTTTGACCATCTTTCGGGCAGTAAGTGGATACCCCGACTGAAAAATTGCTCGTCTTTTGAGGCGACCCAGGATCAACCCATTTCTTCAATTCCTCGTAAGAAGTTAAGTGCTGCTCAGCCAGACCAAGAGTAATCGACCGGAATAGGTGGTAGTCTAATAGAGTAATGCCTGGTGAATACGGCGGGTCGGGTAAGACCTCCCAAGTCAGTGCTTCTAACGTTTCCTTATCGATTTTTGCAACACGTGGCCGAGCGTTGTCATGCTGAAAAATGACTTTATCGTGCCTTTTGGCATATTGTGGACGTTTAATCTTCAATGCTCGGCTCAATTGCATCGTTGTTGGTAATGTTCCCCGGTGACAGTCTGATTGTATTGGAGTAGTTCGTAATAAATTACTCCAAGCTGATCCCACCAAATTCACAGCATTAACTTCTTGTGATGAACGTTTGGCTTGGCCATCGAAGTAGAGGCATGCCCGGGCTTATCCCATGACTTCCTACGCTTTGGGTTGTCGTAGTGAATTCACTTTTCGTATCCTGTCATGATTCGATATAGAAATCCTTTGCGATTCTACCTTTGGAGCAATTGTTTGCAAGCGAATAAGCGATGCTCGACGTCTCTTAGCTTCAATTCGTAAGGAAGCAATTGCCTTGCTTGTGGACCATACCCAGGGTTTTGAGACGTTGTGAAATAGATTGCTGAGTCACTCCTAACTCTTGTGCAAGTTCTTCTTGCATTTGGCACGGATCTTCCTCTAGTAAAGCTTCTAATTCTGTGTCACCATACACTTTGAGCCTTCCACAGCGTGTTTTGTCCTCCACGTCAAAATCACTACTTTTAAATTTTTGCAACGACTCCCGACAACTTCTCTTACTCAAATGAACATCACCATATGCTTCTATGAGTATCCGAATGTGCTTCAGCTATAGATTACTTTAAATGAAAAAAGTAAATTAACCATTTCCTCAAATGACGCTTACTTGGCTCAAAACTTAACACCTTAACACGATGAAAACTATGTGATGCTAGCAAAAAGTCAGAGGTATTAAATGGTTATACTGTTTCCAGATATCAACATATATTATACAACTTTTTACAGCTGACAATTTCGATGTTATCGTATTGATGGCGCCATCTTTTCAAAATGGCGGTAACTATTTGTACACCTAATATATTTTTCATTAGAATGAATGATTTTTAATTGATTGGATTTGTTTATAAGAGAGTTTGAGAAAACAATTTTTTTAGTCACGACTTCTATTAAATTAAACTATTCGTATAAATGAACTATAAGTACTAAATTAATTGCGATTTTATAATTTAGTCAATTTAATAAGAAAAATGATCATGTTTGACCTTGAAAAAACTCATCACAATTAAATTTGCATTTTTGCTGGAAAATTTTCCTTCCCTAAATTTTTAATTTTTCAACCTCGATTTTTTAAAATTTCTTTTGATTTTTTTGTATTGGTTCATTTGATTCAACAGTTATAGTTTATTGAAAGTTTCATCTTTGCCTGTAAAATTTAATTAGAAAAATTTAATGCTTACTTCGATTTGTGAAATTAATGTTTCTCATAAGTTTTCAGTATGTAGTATGTTATAACTATACCAATGTTATAATAAATACCTAAATTAAATTACTATAAATACCTACGAGGGTGGTTTGATAAGTCCGTGACTTCTCGAAAAGTGGCGCTGTTATCGTAAACATTTTACTACTCTAAGAGACTATCATCTCATACAATTAGGTATACAAACTTAATACGTTGGTTAGAAAATTTTTGAAAGTCTTTTGAATTTAGTGTTTCATTGTTTTTACAAAAATAGGAAAAGAGTTGACTAATTAAGATATGACTAATAAAATCCATGATATGATACTCAAAGGTCGCCGATTAAAGATACGTGAGATTAGTAAAATATATTTTGCATGCAATTTTAAATATGAGAAAACTATCTGCAAGATGGATGCCGCGTTTGCTCATAGTCGACAATAAACGGTCACACATTGATGCATGTACACAATGTTTGGACATGTTTCAGCGTAATCCAACCGAATTTTTGAGCCGATATGTTACCGTTGATGAAAAATAAATTCATCACTATACGTCAGACACGAAACGGCAGTCAAAAACGTGGACTGAACATGGAAAACCTGCTCCGGAAAAAGCAAAAACTGTTCCATCAGCCTGTAAGGTCATGGCCACAGTTTTTTGAGACTCACGGGGTAGAATACTAATCGATTATCTACAGAAGGGATAAACAATTACAGCACAGTATTATGCTTCGTTATTGGATATATTTGAAGCCATACCGAAGGAAAAGCGGCCCCATCGGGTGAAGAAAAAAGTGCTCTATCAACACAACGCACCAGCTCACATAAGTGCTATAGCAATAGTCAAATTAGCAGAATTATGTTACCAATTACTTCCTCACCCACCTTATTCTTCAGATTTAGCACCGTCCGATTATTTTATATTGCCAAACATGAAAACTTGGCTTGGTGGTAAAAGATTTTCATCGAATGAAGAGATTATGACTGCCACAAATGATTATTTTCAAGATTTCGACAAAAGTTACTTTTTGGAAGGCTGAAAAAAGATTGAATACCGCTGGAATAAATGTATCGAGTTGAGAGGGGTCTACATTAAAAAATAAAAAAAATTTGTTTAAATAAATTGTTTTATCATTTAAAAGTCACGGACTTATCAAACCACCCTCGTATATTATTAACACATGCATGCAAAAAAATCGATGATTAATTTTTAAATGTTTGAATAAATTTAATAAAAAGTTGAAATTTCAAAGATTTTTGAAGTTTCAAAGAACATGTAGCTGAAGAATGAAATTAAGAATTAAATTGCATTTACAGTTTAGGAAACTCCTGTGGTCAAAATTCACAATTAAAATTTATTACACGTGAAAGAAACGATAGTAAATGTTTCGAACAACAAGTTTTCCTCGTGTTGTCAAAACAGATGTGAATAATGTCTAAATGTCGTCAATGTCGAAATTTGCTTCGAAGCAATGCATTACTTAAAATAAAGAAATATGAACTTTAGAGAAACTTATTTTGTTTATCCAAATCATCTCCTTCCAAGTCATCCGTTAGAGTTAGAAAGATAATATTTAAATGATTATAGATACACTCTGCTTTTGACATTTCAGAGTGAACATATAATATATATATTTATTATATGTCGAGTTATTAATAAGACTTCTGAAACCTTCATTACGAACTGTCATTTGATATTTACAGTTACATGTAATGAGATACAATTGAATGCTATTAAGTGAGTATTTTTTCGGATCGTACAAGCCAAAAGTATTAATGATGTATGCCAGCAATTGTTTTTCTACGTTTTTCTACGTTCTTCTGCTACGTTGGTATTAACATTAACTTTTTACATCAAAAAATATAATCCGCAACAACTCATCGACTGCTCCGAAATATTCTTTATAGTTATGCTGTAAATAATGTACAATGTATTTTCCTCCATATCATCTATGTGAATATTTTCATGATAAAATATAAATGTAGAAGGTCTATAAATTTGTATATTTTGTTCCAATAAAATTGCTGAGTCATATTAAAAATTATACTTACCTATTAAGTTCTCTACAATTCATGTTTTACTAATCAAATTTAAAATTTATATTTTATTTAGAAAAAACAGACTACCAATTTGAATACATATTCTATCTAAATTTTAGAAAGCTTGTGTAACTAAGGATTAATTATATTATATTAGAATTTTTTTCTTTTAAGTTTTTAAAAAATATTTACCGAATGGATGAAAAATATAATATTTGTTATTATTATTCATTAAATCAATTATTTGAAAAATGAACATTTCGTCTTATGATGTTCACTACGAATAATAGATCCCCCACTACGTAACGGACAGGAGGATATCAAATACAATAAGTAAAAGAAAAAACAGTCTGCACACGCATTGAAACAACTCTGTCATGTGACCGAAATCATTACTCTGTGAAGATTCTTCTATTGATCAGCAAATATCAATAAGAATGACTTTTTTGCACATTATTGTGTAAATATAAATATAACAAATTATTAGCCTTTAAAGAAGCTGGTGAGAGCAGCTATAAAACTCAGAGGAACGAAACTTTTGTTGGAGCCCCTGTTCTACCACTAGATAATGCTAATCGATAGTGTGATATTCACTTATAGTAATCGCCAGGTTATAGTATACTCTACCTTTTAATACTTGACCAGTTGTAACTGTTTGCTTCTACTCCTCGTGTATTGTGATCAAAACATGAACTAAGCATACTATTAATAATAATGTTCTTTAACTCCGTATCGTAATTTCAACGCTACCCCAAAACGGTCATTCAGAAAGCATACTGTTTTATATTGGAGACATGCTTTTGGAAAAATTTAATTATTGAAGTGACGATACATGCTTGTATTTCCTTTCCAAAACCCCATATACTTCTTTGACGATCCAACTCAGTGGGGATTTTACGAAAGAAAATCGATTCTTTTTGTTCATCAGCCGCTTATGTTAACGTTTTCAAATAAAAACGTAATCATAACCCATGTGTGGATGGACGGTATGAGTATTTTGTATATAATTATATTTTGTAATTATAAAAATTTTTTTTATTACCTATCGAATACTTTATATTGAATTTTTGAAGAAATTAAGTTGATCCGTAGCAGACGATCAAATTTTTTTGTAAACTTCACATTTCACAAGATACAGTCGCAATTATCATTATTTTCACAACTATCAGATCAATTCTGAATATTTATCGCGAGAACAAGTTCGTGAAATATCCAAAATGTACTATACATTTTCATATTGTGAAAAATTTTCGTCAAATATTTGTGTCTTGTGACGCGACGATGTGACGATAAGATTCTAATCAGACATCCTTTTACATGTCAATTGTTTAATTCACTGTCAATGTTAATTCGATTCACAAAGCAAAATCTGAATCTTAAATAATCTTACATAAACTTAACCTGCACAAATTGCATAAAGTGATTTTTAAAATTTGAATTGTTTTTTCACGGAGAACGGTGGATTAAAGCACAATTTTTTGTCAATTAAATAAACAGTACAGTTATGTACTTATCCCAGCTCATATACATTATTCTTCTCACTAAGAATAGACAAAAGTGTTGTAAACAGTTAAATTAATAGTTGTAAACTATAATATACTGAATATTTTTGTGGCTACCGTATGCAATTATAATTCGCCAAGACTTTTACGTATTACCGCTAATTCTTACCATTAATATTTGATTATTGATAAACAGCCAGTAATTAATTTCTTGTAAATGCCAAATTTTAATACTTAAATGTTCTGAGCTGCAGAATGATATGATACAAAATATTATAATGCATTTAAACATATTAGAACTGAATGAGAACTTGCTATGAGAACAAGTAACGTAAACGAAAGTCCAGACGTTCTTTTACAATTTTTCCTCGTTTTTTTAATTAACAAATATTACATACACAATAATTGTAAAACAGAAAATTATAGTTGTTCCTGTAGTGATTGAGGATACATAATTGGCAGTCTCGGATCACAATTGTGAGGAAACTGTCGCCGCTCATGTTCCCGATGGTAACAGTCTGATAGACCGGACAACCGATGAAAGCAAATATAAACTGCTAGAAGATATTGTCCACGACCGTTCTAAAATGGAATATGCAATCGAAAAAGAAATTAAAACATTTTGAAAATAATTTCCTGTTGTTTTGTCATACCCGAGATGTTAAACAGTCCAGATAAACTCGATTTGCATCCACACCGCTTCTGATTGTGTCCAATATAATGTCGAATTGATAAACACCGAATGGCCGAATTCCAGCATTCATAAGTATATTTCCGATTTCATATTTTTCAAACTTTTTTTTAGCATATCGAAAATAACCCGATATGGATTCGTTAACACATGAGCCATGCATATTGTACTCTGATGCCCAAACATCTTCGTCTGTCATGTTTATAGCTAACGATGGCCATGCGGTTTTTAAATCTTTTCTCAAATCGGGATCTAAATTCGCGGGATTATATACTACAGGTTTATCATCCTTATCAACACAATTCTTAAGAAGTCTATCAGTCAGATTAAATCCCCATACTCCAGATATAGCCCATCTCTCGGATTCAAAAACTGATATGTGTTGATCTATGTACTGAGCAAATTCGTTGGAGTTGGTGTTAATAATTCCTGTATCAACCTGTCTCACAAATACTGAAACTAAGGGATGCTGCTGAACTAATGTTAGGTAAATAAAACGGCCCGCAAGACTGAAAATTATGTTTATATTTTATAATTTCCATTTCAGCATAATCTCAATTTTCTAATAAATAGAATAGATCAAAATTCTAATAATATAAATATCTATATGACCGTCTTCAAGGAAGACCAAACTGAAGTAGCTGAAACTGTCTGTGTCGTGTTACGCGCATATATGCGCGTACTATATTCTTTCCATTTGAATTGCTTATTTAACAATAGAAAATTGAGTTTTTAAATTTTGAATGTACTCTGAATTATTGCCTGCACAGCTTTTACATAAAACATTTTCCGATTGCAGCAAAAATTTTGAAACTATTGAAGAAAAAATAAAAAAATGAACATTGTTTGTTATTTTGAAATAAATGAACACGTTCCGGATCTGCTACGATGCAGAAATTTATGGTCTTATTCTATACATCCTCAACTACCAATTATTGCAAAAAAATTAGCGTTGGAAAAAATGTTGACTCCAAGCTCTAATTCGCCTGTTCTATAGCCTCCACGAACAACGGAAGTTAGATACTTGTGCGCAAAGGTAGAGAAAAATTCTCGCGCATTTGTAGAACTGTATTTCCGATTTATTATAAAAATATATTGAAATCTGTTTTAAAATTTTCAATTAATTTAGTGATGCTACAGGTCTTATTTCTATGGAGTAAGTCTCAGTAAAAAGAACAGGATACATAGTCATGAATCAATTGCTTTATCATTAACAATGACAACATTTAAATTATTTATATGAATACACAATTTTTTCCAGTGTCTACACTAATTATTTTTATTTTTAATCTTTGTAAAGATAAGATTAATTTTAAATAATTCGTCAAATAACAACTTCATTCAAAATAATTATAACATGTCAATACTTAACTCTTCTGAGGTGCAGAAAGATATAGTGCAAAGCACTATAAGGTATTTCAACATTTTAGAAAAAATATCTTGTAATAATGATTAAATTTCCCATGCGAATTTGAACGTTAAGTAGTTCTTGTGGCTTTACCTTAAATTTTTTTTAAGATTTAGATGAGTATATACTGCTTAATATAGCGAGACATACCTTTCCATATGGAACAAATATATATCGTTAGTTGAGATAGCGATATGCAAATAAAAGATGAATATACTAATGTATATTCAATTAGAATATATTAAAACTTTCAATGGTTTTTAAACAATTTTTCTCGTATTCAGCTACAAAGTGCATATATAATATATATATATATATATATATATATATATATATATATATATATATGCCTTTCATTAACTTAATAGAAGGTAGCAAAGTCGATTATGGAAGTTTATTATTAAGTCTATGCATATACGACCAACTCAAAATTAAGAGTTTGAGTAATTAAACTAACTCGCTTAAAAAATAAAATATAAGGTCCATAAAATAAAAATCTAGATTCCTCTGATACTACCGATTTAGATATGGTATCTGATTAACTAACTGAAAAACTGAGAAATATTGCTTAATAATATAAACTTATCTATATAACTTGATCAAAATGGCACTTAGGGAAATAAAAATTCTATTGTGGAATGCGCGAAGCCACTTCTTTCTCATCTCTTGGCTAAAGTCGAAATTTTTGTATGCGTGGAAACCTGGCTGCAAGATCATCATAAAAATTTTCCAATTTCTGGCTTCAAAATTTTGAGAAAAGATAGAAACCACGTATCAGGTGGTGGAATATTAATAGCTCTTAAGAACAGCATAGATGCAATCGAACTCCGTGACCTATGATATTTTTCAGAAAATAAAGAAGAACAACTTATCGGTGCAATCGACAAACTAGCGCCTCTCTGGGTACCTACTGATCCCTCGATGCTATCAAATTGTAATGAAAATGAGTTTCTTAGTCAATCCTTCCAATATGCTGAATTAAATACGGCCTTAGATTCAAGAACAAAAAAGACAGCGCCAGGCATCGACGGCATTGATTACGACATTTTAAAGGCTTTTCCTATAAATTATAAACTTTTATTACTTGATATTTTTAATGAAATGTATTAGACAGGTGATTATCCAAAAATTTGAAAAAAACAATAGATACATTTTGTGCCTAAAATAGACACTGCTAAATTTCGCCCTTTAGCTCTGTCGTCATGCGTCTGTAAAATATTTGAGAAAATTGTTAAAAATCGCCTGCAATGGTATATTGAAAGCAATAATTTGCTGTATCCGTTTCAAAGCGGATTCAGAAAGGGCCAGTCATGCACCGATAACCTTGCTTGTCTTACCCTTACAATAGAAGAAGGTTTTAAATTAAAACATCACACTTTAGGTGCGTTTCTTCATATTTCAAGTGCATTTGACAATGTCGACTGTAACAGATGACATTTTCAGATGACATTGCTATTTTAGTGAAAAGAAAAAACATCAAATCATACGTATGACTGTTAGAAAAAGCGATACAAACTATGAAAAAAAAATTAGAAAGATTTAAGCTTGAGCTAGCCCCACACAAAACTGCTTTAGTACACTTCAATAATCAGGAAATTAAACCAACAAAAACTAAAATCAAAATCGATAATGTTACAGTATCATCGACAGATACAGTTCGCTACTTGGGTATAATTTTAGATTATAAAATGTCATTTATTCCGCATATAACAAATGTTAAAAAGAAATGTGCCAAAGCTCTAAATATCATTAAATTTGGTGGGAAGCTGACCCCAACACGCTATTAATGCTATATAAAAGTCACATACACTCAATAATTGATTATGCAAGCTTTATATATTCTCCCCGAAGAAAAAGGCAAATAGAAAATATAGAAAGAATTCAGTATGCAGCTGTAAGATACGCTTTAACTTCTCGAATCAGCACCCCCACCAATATCCAAGTAGAGGAAGCAAAATTGGATTAATTGACTGAAAGAAGTAAATATTTATGCTTTAGATACTTGTCTAAAATTACTTCAAATTATGGTTTAGGAATTTATAAATTAGTAAATAAATATAAGTTCAGCAAAAAATTTCAAAACCATAAAAGACTATTTATTAAATGTATAAATGGAATTTTACCGCTCACGCACATGGTTGATACACTAGAGATATATAACCCTAGAGATTCCAACTTGATAATAGATCAATATATCTCATCAAAAACGCTATTGCTATTTATACAGACAGAAGTAAAATCAATAACGCACCGGCAGTTGGTACAGCATGCATTTGTGAAAATCCGAAATATATATTACAACGTAGCTTGCACAGTTTGTCATCAATTTTTACAGCTGAAACTATGGCGATAGTACAGGATACCGTACATTTTGTATACGATGCCGTGATTTGATAGTAAATGATGCCGTAGATTTTGCACTTGATAATATTAATCATAATGTAATCATTTTCACGGATTCCCAAAGTATCTTAAAAAAACTGAAATCGACAGACATTCATATTCAAACAAACAAATACATTTATTTCAGAAAGCAAACAGTTCTACAATTTCAAAAAAACACTAATACCAAAATTGAATTTGTTTGGATTCCTTCACACAAGGGCATACGTGGGAATGAAACTGCAAATATGTATGCTAAAATGGCTAGTCATAGGGAAAGATATGAGCTGAACAGATACCTTTCACAGTCCTAAGAGAAAAATTTAAAAAAACTGCTAAAGAAAATACGCATAATATAGCTACTGAAAGAGGAACACATAAGGGAGTAGAATATTTTCAGTATTATTACACTAATAAGACCAAGCCGTGGTTTTATAATTTTAGCTGGAATCGAAAAGCAATAATCAAATCATTACAGTCTATCCGCTTCTGCAAAATAATCAATCTTAAACTTACGCGCTATGCCCGTGCGGGCAGGGGGTGCAAGATCTAAATCACGCACTTCGGCAATGTAGGCTGTATAATAATAAAAGAGAGACCCTATTATTCAATCTAAATAAAAAAGAAATGTACCTTCCTCTGAGAGCCAGGTGTCTACTCTTCGAAGCAAAACCTTCGCTATTAAAAATTTTGTACAAATTTCTACGTGACTGCGAACTAAAAATTTAAATCTTAAACTTGGAATGTAATTTAATTGTTACCTATACATAATTTAAATCTATGTATGCTAAATAATTTCGAGAAGAAATTAATAAAGCTTAATTAAAAAAAAAAAACAAAAAAAATTTAACCCCGTTTCCAAAAGGAGAACAGAATAATGTATGCATTTTACATAAAACATTAATCGTATAACGTAATGTTTGTTAAGATTACTTATATTTTTATCTTTTAATAAGATTTAAATTCCGCACATAAAAAATAAGTTTACCGCAAAATCTTGAATATTTATTAATATTAATTACTTATCATATTCACCTATACAATGTAGTACGTTTTATCTACATGTAGTTTGCAAACACAAACCTAAATTAATGCACACAGTGGATCCATGGTTTTAATAATACTAGTACTATTCTAAGAGCAATATACAACTGGAGGATAAAGTATAGTATTCCTCATAAGATAATAATAACAATTCTTTTATAACTTTAAAATAATCATTTTATTATTTCACTGGAAGAAAAGTCTAATAAACATATTGAATTCTTTGATCACTTGTCTGTAAACAATTTAAAAGAATTTGTATAGAAGTATAAATCTATGGAAATAGATACGTTTTAATTCATTAAAAAACAGAAAACTATGGTTGATCCTTACGTAATACAGGTATTAAAATTGGTAGTTTCTCATTACAATGGTGAGGGAAGCGTCGGTTCCAACTGTGCATATGAAAGCACCTACGTGGTTCATATATAGGACCAAAACACATCTGCACTTCTAGAAGATACTGTGCACGACCGTTCTAAAATAAAATACATAAAGCCAATAAAAATTTCATAATTTTTAAGATATTCTACAGATATATATTATCATATTATGTACCGGAGCTGGTATACATGTCAGATAGACTCGTGCTCCATCTACAGCGCTAGTAATTTTATTAAACATATATTCGAACTTATAAATACGGCGTGGCTGAAATCCAAGATTGGTAAGTATATTCCCCATTTCATATTGTTCAAACTTTTCGGTGGCATTTCGGAAATAATGCGATACGGTTTCGTTAACACACGATCCATACTTATTGTACTGTGACGCCCAAACATCTTCGTCTGTCATGTTTATGTTTAATGATGGCCATGTGGTTTTTAAATTTTCTCTTAAATCGGGATCTAATTTAGCGGGATCATATACTACACGTGTACCATTCTGATTAACGCAATCTGTAAGAAGTCTATCGGTCGGACTGTACCCCCATACTCCATGTATAACCCATCTCCCAGATTCCAAAATTGACTTGTGTTGATCCATGTACTGTGCGAACTCGTTGGAATTAACGTCAACCATTCCGGTATCAACTTGCTGCACGAAAAATGAAATTGTGGGATTTTGCTGAATTATTGACAGGTGAATAAATGTACCAGCAATACTGAAAATGATTAATGCATTCATTGATATTATTTTTGGAAAAATATAAAATTTGTATAATCATTAGGATAAAATATCGATATTTTAATATTGATATAAATGTATCATATATATAAACAAATTAGTGTATTTTAGTTCCATGTATCTGCATAACTCGATGTAACAATGATAATGATAATAAATTTTCAATATTTATTAAAATGGACATTTTTTCCGATTGTTTTTTAACTTATTTTACTTTTTTTACTGGTGATTTTTTATGGGGTGGGGTAGATATTAGAATGTTCACATTTGATACTTTGCTGAATTTCTATTTGATATCCGTATAAGAAATAACAATTTTCGACATCCTCGAGCGAAAGAATATTCATTATAATTCCAAATCCAAATACCGACGTTTTTACTTTTTTTCTTCGTCAATAGCACAATTTGTTTTATATATTTCTTTTTAATACTAAAATAATCAATAATGAATTAACAGTAAATATTAATTACATGTCAATACTTAACTTGTCTGATGCGCAGAAGGATACAGTAGAAAGCAGTAAAATGTATTTGATCATTTTAGAAGAAATATCTTCTACTAATAAATAAATTTTATGTAGAATTCAAATTATAATGATAAGCAATTTCTGAGGCTTCTGTTTAAGATCTTGCCATACTGTAAAAAGGTGAAATCAAGAATAACTAGATACAAAAAAATATACTGCTCTATATATGAAATTCTGCCTTTATCATTAGTAACGATATGTAGATATAGGTCTGGTTGTATTGTAACAATATGTAGATTAAATATGAGATATGTCTTACTACATTTTCTATGTACAATGTACACAAATGGTATTCGAAATACTAATTCACCGACTGAAGCATACCTGTAGCATCAGCTTGCCACGTTTACAAAATTATTATTGCTACTGTTCCAAGTATTGAACAGAATACTTCAGGATATACTTTGCAAATCATATTCAGTAACAATATACATATTCTAAAATCCAGTAACAATATACATTTTTATTCATCTAATTGTATTAATATGAATTTATTTTAAGAAAACTTTAAGACCCATCATGAAAATGTGCCCTTCAAAGAGGTAATAAACTGATGGCTTCTTTGTTCATAATCATGCCGCTTATTCAACCATATTCTACTGCGAGAAATTTGCCTGGTGATAGTTGGGATGGTTGGAGGAGAATGTGACTATTGTACTTTCTCTGCGTTCTAATGCACATGGGTCTGACGACATTCCAATTCGCTTGCTTACAGAATTTCTTACTAACTAATCTTCCAGCATTTCTTAATCCGTTTAATCACATTATAAACTAGAATTCTTTTGTCTGCTTGAAAAATTGGGTATGTTACTTCGATTCTTAAATGCGCACTTCGTAAAATGAAAGATAATTTTCGACCCATCAGTATTCCTTTGCGCTCTCTCTCTCTCTCTCTCTCTCTCTCTCTCTCTCTGGCTCTCTATAGTCCTGGGAGCATAGAGAGGTCATAGCTTACAATGAACTTTAGCGTTACATTTCAGAAAATACTTTGTTAGATGAGTATCAATCAGTGTTTCATAAAAGCATCCATACAGCCCTTATACAAATTATTGTTTATATTCAGAATGCAGCCAAAGACGTAATAGTTTTATGAATTGCTATATATTTTTCTCGTGCTTTTGTTCAAACGAATATTTGATTACTATGTAAAAAACTTCAGCTTCTAGGTTTTGTCGATGCTGTAATTAATTAATACTATATTTTTCTGTCTGGAAGATCGCAATATGTTGTTTCTCCCTTTGTCAACTCATCTCCTGTAGTCTTTCGTAAAATGGACATTACTCAAAGAAGCTTAAATGGTCCTGTATTTTTTCGTTATTTATTAACGATACACCCTCTATCACATACGTCCATGACCTTATCATTTATTGCAAAGGAAAATTTTCTATCTTTTCATCTAAATTTTGTATCTTGGTATGAAATATTTCCATTTACTAAGTCTTGTATAATATTCTAAATTTTTCTTAACTGCCAGCAAGATTCCGCCTCCTCGACCAATTGGCCTGTCTTTACGAATAATTTTATAACCAGGAATGTCAAACTTCTGTGAGCCGGAGTTAGCCAAGTTTCATTGCAAACAAAAATATCAATATCGTCTAATATTGTTACTAAATCTCTTCTTTGAATTATACTTCTGGCAATCTATAGCAAAATATTAATATTACTTGTATTATCCATTTTTGTGTTTTTTTGTTCTTTTTTGGTTTCACTGTGAACGAAGGGAAAATTAAGAAATTGTGCTTTCACTTTCTGTGCTAATATAATCAATGTCTGTGTCAGTGTTTGTTTCCGTAGTTACTTTATTTTTTTTAAGTTTGTTTTTTATTTTAGTTAACTTAATTTTCGGTTTTTTATTTTTTGTTATGAGGTACAAACTTTCAATTAGTTTTATTCGTAAAGTGATGGTTTGATGTTAATTTCTCAGCTTCCTTGACAATATTTGTGTTTTCGTAGCTTTTCTTAATAAATTCTGTGAAATTTTCTTGACTGATCATTTTATATGTATTTTCATTGAATATTTTACATGCTGATTGTATTTCTGTTTCGATAAAGTTGATTTCCTTTTCTATTTCGGGTTGAGTTTCGGTTTTACGTTTTTTTGTTCTACCTTTTATAGGTATTTTAAACTCCTTATTTTCTTTAATAACTTCTAATTTTTGTAATTCCTTGATTTCTTGTTTCTGTTTTATTATTATATCTCTTTCTAGATTTTCGTCCTGAATTTCAGTAGATTTTTCGAAGGAAGAATCGGAAAGTGGTGTCTTGTATCTTTTGTTTTCATTTTGTAGATTCTTAAGTTCGTCTTCTGTGTTATGTTCAGTCATTATAGAATTTTCATTATTTACCTCTTGCGTAGAATTCTGAGAATTGTTAATAGCTATCGGGCACGATTTAGCTATATGTCCAGTTTGTTTACATAGGAAGCATGACGTTGAATCCGTGGAGGGGTATGCCCAGTATGTCGTATTGTCGTGCGATAGCCGAACTGTTTCAGGCACATATTTTTCTTCATCTTTAATATTGAACTGTCGTCTGAAAGACAAAACAGTTGCCCTCCCTGTCTTAGTTAGTCCAGCACGAATATGATTGATTGCCGATAAAATAGTTATGCCCCTATTTTTCAATGCTTCTACAATCGTTTCGTTTGTACTTTTTTGTTTTTAAGCGCTTCTACTGTTTGTTTATGATTTAAGTAGATGCAAACTCTACCCCCAGAAATTTTAGAAATGAACTTTATCTTGCTTATTTCCGTCAACTTTTCCATACCATCTATGTAGTCATCTAAAGTTAGTCCTTCCATCGATTCTATGATTATGGCATCTTCTCTGTTTGGTAACATAGCGTTGGCGTATGATATCTGTGATTGTTTCGAATGTTGCGTCATGTTTTTTAATGTTAAACTTGAAATGTTAAACTTGAATTTTTTCCACAGTGGGAAAATTATGTCTTATGAATGATTAGATTACTTTTCACTTAACACATAACTTAACTAGTAGTTTACTGAAGATACGGTATAAAAATCGTACTAACTTATAACGAGATAGAAGCAAAACAAAAAGACGTCTGCTCGCGACGGCGATACAAATTGAACTCCTACTTAGAAGTTGTTTAGCTTGCCTCTATTTGAAATTGTTAATTTTAAGGATGTCAATAGACCTGATGCTTCGCGTCGTATACACTTAGATCTTGAAATTCCTAGAGTTGGCATATGTCTGTATATATTGGTACTTTTTTATATTTTTGTTTATATTCTTAATTAATTATATATAATTTTCTTATTATAATTCTTTTTGTATTAAATATTGTAAACTATATGCGTTTTTATTTGGATTTACTTTGTATTTTTGGGTCTAAGAAGACTAAGAAGGCCATTGACACCCTTTGTTTCAGATTCTATCCATCTATCTTTCTCTCCCACTCTTGCATATAAATACGGCCTACTTGCACATTCAATTCTTTCTTTACTTATTCGTTAACTCTTTCATATACTCATTTGATTGGCGCTCCGAGAAATATTTCCACGTAACTAATATATTCTTATAATTTTAATAACAAACTTATATATTCATATAATTAATCTTAAAAATATGAATATTCCATATAATTAATTAATTATGTTTATTACGCAAAAATAGCTATTTATTTTATTACCCATATATAACGAAGCATCAAACATATATTCTCGCAGAAAAAACAAATGATGCTCTTCTTATTTAAATGTCGTTCGCACGACATTTAAATTTAATTTTTGAATAATGAAGAATTTCATAAATGTAATAAAATAGTCCGTAGCATAGTTCAATATATTAACTGAATATATTAGTTATTAAGTAATATATTCAGATATATAGACTTTAATGTGCTATAACAATAGTTTCTGATAAAAATGAAAACATGCTATTCAAAGTTACTTAATATACAAACTACGTTATTCTTATTATTCTACTAATCTAGTTTCTTTCAGTTTAAATAAAATGAATCATTTGCACAAAACTATATTAGAAAATAAAGTTATATCTGATCTTTTATTAAAAACCGTATTTGTAGGCTGATTTTTCTTCATATACTAAATTATATAAGAATATTATATGATAGATAAAATAACGTTTCTATAAATAAAAATTTGTTTTGCTATTAGTTTATATGTTTCAGTGTAATCCAACCGAATTTTTCAGCCGTTATGTTATTGTTGATGAAAAATGAATTCATCACTATACGTCAGACACGAAACGGCAGTCAAAAACGTGGACTGAACATGGAAAACCTGCTCCGGAAAATGCAAAAACTGTTCCTTCAGCCTGTAAGGTCATGGCCACAGTTTTTTGAGACTCACGGGGTAGAATACTAATCGATTATCTACAGAAGGGATAAACAATTACAGCACAGTATTATGCTTCGTTATTGGATATATTTGAAGCCATACCGAAGGAAAAGCGGCCCCATCGGGTGAAGAAAAAAGTGCTCTATCAACACAACGCACCAGCTCACATAAGTGCTATAGCAATAGTCAAATTAGCAGAATTATGTTACCAATTACTTCCTCACCCACCTTATTCTTCAGATTTAGCACCGTCCGATTATTTTATATTGCCAAACATGAAAACTTGGCTTGCTGGTAAAAGATTTTCATCGAATGAAGAGATTATGACTGCCACAAATGATTATTTTCAAGATTTCGACAAAAGTTACTTTTTGGAAGGCTGAAAAAAGATTGAATACCGCTGGAATAAATGTATCGAGTTGAGAGGGGTCTACATTAAAAAATAAAAAAAATTTGTTTAAATAAATTGTTTTATCATTTAAAAGTCACGGACTTATCAAACCACCCTCGTATATTATTAACACATGCATGCAAAAAAATCGATGATTAATTTTTAAATGTTTGAATAAATTTAATAAAAAGTTGAAATTTCAAAGATTTTTGAAGTTTCAAAGAACATGTAGCTGAAGAATGAAATTAAGAATTAAATTGCATTTACAGTTTAGGAAACTCCTGTGGTCAAAATTCACAATTAAAATTTATTACACGTGAAAGAAACGATAGTAAATGTTTCGAACAACAAGTTTTCCTCGTGTTGTCAAAACAGATGTGAATAATGTCTAAATGTCGTCAATGTCGAAATTTGCTTCGAAGCAATGCATTACTTAAAATAAAGAAATATGAACTTTAGAGAAACTTATTTTGTTTATCCAAATCATCTCCTTCCAAGTCATCCGTTAGAGTTAGAAAGATAATATTTAAATGATTATAGATACACTCTGCTTTTGACATTTCAGAGTGAACATATAATATATATATTTATTATATGTCGAGTTATTAATAAGACTTCTGAAACCTTCATTACGAACTGTCATTTGATATTTACAGTTACATGTAATGAGATACAATTGAATGCTATTAAGTGAGTATTTTTTCGGATCGTACAAGCCAAAAGTATTAATGATGTATGCCAGCAATTGTTTTTCTACGTTTTTCTACGTTCTTCTGCTACGTTGGTATTAACATTAACTTTTTACATCAAAAAATATAATCCGCAACAACTCATCGACTGCTCCGAAATATTCTTTATAGTTATGCTGTAAATAATGTACAATGTATTTTCCTCCATATCATCTATGTGAATATTTTCATGATAAAATATAAATGTAGAAGGTCTATAAATTTGTATATTTTGTTCCAATAAAATTGCTGAGTCATATTAAAAATTATACTTACCTATTAAGTTCTCTACAATTCATGTTTTACTAATCAAATTTAAAATTTATATTTTATTTAGAAAAAACAGACTACCAATTTGAATACATATTCTATCTAAATTTTAGAAAGCTTGTGTAACTAAGGATTAATTATATTATATTAGAATTTTTTTCTTTTAAGTTTTTAAAAAATATTTACCGAATGGATGAAAAATATAATATTTGTTATTATTATTCATTAAATCAATTATTTGAAAAATGAACATTTCGTCTTATGATGTTCACTACGAATAATAGATCCCCCACTACGTAACGGACAGGAGGATATCAAATACAATAAGTAAAAGAAAAAACAGTCTGCACACGCATTGAAACAACTCTGTCATGTGACCGAAATCATTACTCTGTGAAGATTCTTCTATTGATCAGCAAATATCAATAAGAATGACTTTTTTGCACATTATTGTGTAAATATAAATATAACAAATTATTAGCCTTTAAAGAAGCTGGTGAGAGCAGCTATAAAACTCAGAGGAACGAAACTTTTGTTGGAGCCCCTGTTCTACCACTAGATAATGCTAATCGATAGTGTGATATTCACTTATAGTAATCGCCAGGTTATAGTATACTCTACCTTTTAATACTTGACCAGTTGTAACTGTTTGCTTCTACTCCTCGTGTATTGTGATCAAAACATGAACTAAGCATACTATTAATAATAATGTTCTTTAACTCCGTATCGTAATTTCAACGCTACCCCAAAACGGTCATTCAGAAAGCATACTGTTTTATATTGGAGACATGCTTTTGGAAAAATTTAATTATTGAAGTGACGATACATGCTTGTATTTCCTTTCCAAAACCCCATATACTTCTTTGACGATCCAACTCAGTGGGGATTTTACGAAAGAAAATCGATTCTTTTTGTTCATCAGCCGCTTATGTTAACGTTTTCAAATAAAAACGTAATCATAACCCATGTGTGGATGGACGGTATGAGTATTTTGTATATAATTATATTTTGTAATTATAAAAATTTTTTTTATTACCTATCGAATACTTTATATTGAATTTTTGAAGAAATTAAGTTGATCCGTAGCAGACGATCAAATTTTTTTGTAAACTTCACATTTCACAAGATACAGTCGCAATTATCATTATTTTCACAACTATCAGATCAATTCTGAATATTTATCGCGAGAACAAGTTCGTGAAATATCCAAAATGTACTATACATTTTCATATTGTGAAAAATTTTCGTCAAATATTTGTGTCTTGTGACGCGACGATGTGACGATAAGATTCTAATCAGACATCCTTTTACATGTCAATTGTTTAATTCACTGTCAATGTTAATTCGATTCACAAAGCAAAATCTGAATCTTAAATAATCTTACATAAACTTAACCTGCACAAATTGCATAAAGTGATTTTTAAAATTTGAATTGTTTTTTCACGGAGAACGGTGGATTAAAGCACAATTTTTTGTCAATTAAATAAACAGTACAGTTATGTACTTATCCCAGCTCATATACATTATTCTTCTCACTAAGAATAGACAAAAGTGTTGTAAACAGTTAAATTAATAGTTGTAAACTATAATATACTGAATATTTTTGTGGCTACCGTATGCAATTATAATTCGCCAAGACTTTTACGTATTACCGCTAATTCTTACCATTAATATTTGATTATTGATAAACAGCCAGTAATTAATTTCTTGTAAATGCCAAATTTTAATACTTAAATGTTCTGAGCTGCAGAATGATATGATACAAAATATTATAATGCATTTAAACATATTAGAACTGAATGAGAACTTGCTATGAGAACAAGTAACGTAAACGAAAGTCCAGACGTTCTTTTACAATTTTTCCTCGTTTTTTTAATTAACAAATATTACATACACAATAATTGTAAAACAGAAAATTATAGTTGTTCCTGTAGTGATTGAGGATACATAATTGGCAGTCTCGGATCACAATTGTGAGGAAACTGTCGCCGCTCATGTTCCCGATGGTAACAGTCTGATAGACCGGACAACCGATGAAAGCAAATATAAACTGCTAGAAGATATTGTCCACGACCGTTCTAAAATGGAATATGCAATCGAAAAAGAAATTAAAACATTTTGAAAATAATTTCCTGTTGTTTTGTCATACCCGAGATGTTAAACAGTCCAGATAAACTCGATTTGCATCCACACCGCTTCTGATTGTGTCCAATATAATGTCGAATTGATAAACACCGAATGGCCGAATTCCAGCATTCATAAGTATATTTCCGATTTCATATTTTTCAAACTTTTTTTTAGCATATCGAAAATAACCCGATATGGATTCGTTAACACATGAGCCATGCATATTGTACTCTGATGCCCAAACATCTTCGTCTGTCATGTTTATAGCTAACGATGGCCATGCGGTTTTTAAATCTTTTCTCAAATCGGGATCTAAATTCGCGGGATTATATACTACAGGTTTATCATCCTTATCAACACAATTCTTAAGAAGTCTATCAGTCAGATTAAATCCCCATACTCCAGATATAGCCCATCTCTCGGATTCAAAAACTGATATGTGTTGATCTATGTACTGAGCAAATTCGTTGGAGTTGGTGTTAATAATTCCTGTATCCAGCTGTCTCACAAATACTGAAACTAAGGGATGCTGCTGAACTAATGCTAGGTAAATAAAACGGCCCGCAAGACTGAAAATTATGTTTATATTTTATAATTTCCATTTCAGCATAATCTCAATGTTCTAATAAATAGAATAGATCAAAATTCTAATAATATCAATATCTATATGACCATCTTCAAAGAAGACCAAACTGACGTAGCTGAAACTGTCTGTGTCGTGTTGCGCGCATATATGCGCGTACTATATTCTTTCCATTTGAATTACTTATTTAACAATAGAAGAATTGAGTTTTTAAATTTTGAATGTACTCTGAATTATCTCCTGCACAGCTTTTATATGAAAAATTTTCCGATTGCAGCAAAAATTTTGAAACTATTGAAGAAAAAATAAAAAATGAACATTTTTTGTTATTTTGAAATAAATGAACATGTTCCGGACCTGCTACGATACAGAAATTTATGATCTTATTCTATACATCCATTTACATTATATGTAAAATATAATATACTGAATATTTTTATGGCTACCGTATGTAATTATTATTCGCCAAGACTTTTGCGTATTACCGCTAATTCTTACCATTAATATTTGACTATTGATAAAACAGCCAGTAATTAATTTCTTGTGTTTGATATCATAAAAGGTATAAAAGAAAAGAAATGCAGCTTACCTTTGCCTACATGAATACAATTATTCTTATTTAATAAAGTAATATATGGGCGTGTAATGAATAACAAATATGTCGGAGTTTTAGTCTAAAAGATTTATTCAACTTAAGAAATAATAGAGAAAAAAAAATTAATTAATGATATTTAGCCGGCATAAAAAACCCCAGTCTTGAGTGGAGGAAAAGCCCTTGAAGTATCACTAATTAAATTATAATAAGAATATTTATACAAGTAATAATACCGTTACAATAGCCGCCGTTACAGCAATGGCTAAAATTACACAATATTCGTCGCGGATAACACACGGGTAAATTAGTGCACTAACGCTATCTATTATCTAAAATACATAGTCTAGAACTTACTAAGGTATGGCCATACTCTGTTCGGTGACACTTGTTTTCAGATAGATGCTCACAGAATACTCACAAACGCGCAGAAAGGTATTACCTTTTTTTCCTAGGCGTTTCGCAGTTTCGACGTCTCGGACACAAAACCGCGAATCCGCCGATGTTGCCGATCTGAGGGCAGAGATAGAGACAGCACCTCAGAGAACCACATTGTCCTCTAGCAGCGCTGCGGATCTCTCCGTCGCTACTCCTGTTGTAGAGCGTCCCTGAATTCACAAGAATCTTACGATTTCGTAATTACCGATCACACAACAACACATAAACACAATTTTTAACTCTAACGCACAAATCTAAAGCGGTTCAGAATTTCAAAGCGACTAGACACAGCGGTGGCAGAAAGACGAATGAATGTCTCTCTAGGTCTCAGCGAAAAACGTATGAAACTTTTCTTACGCTTTTCAGCTGAGGTCCGATAGGGGTTTTACAGGGGTCTGGTTACCAGGTGAAGTCCGCGCGGACAGTTTCACGCGGTCACGCAGGTACCTGAGGGCGGTCCACAGTCAGTCCGCCTACGCTGTGCGCGCATCTGCTCCTCCAACTCCGTACGTGCCAAAAATAAGCTTGGAGGGTTTATCGACATAAACGTCGTCGGTTCATTATGGACTGGATATTTTTCTAGTATGATCTAATAGATATCTCCCTCTTTTTTTCTTTTTAGTATTATTGCGGGAATTCATATACCTAAATACGTACGGAGCGAAACTGTCGTGAACATTCCGCCCGCCTTGGTCCTCTGGACGAAAAGTCCCAACAGCAAAGTAAATTTGTATCCTTACTGAGTCTTATCTTCTTTCTCTTCTGAACTTTCCAAGGTTAACGGGGCTAGGCAGGCAATGTGTCGACGTAGTGTGCTTGTCACAATAAAATCGCCGTATTTATTGTGACTACACGCACTAAGCCGTCAGCACCGGGATGTATTTCGATGATGCGTCCCAGGGTCCATTTAGACGCAGTATATCTATTGTCTTTCACTAGCACTTTTTGTCCTATGGAGAAATTCACTGTTGTATCTCGCCATTTTCCTCTTTCTTGTAGATGGAGAACGTACTCGTTTGACCAGCGTTTCCAAAACTGGTTACGTATACGTTGAAGAATTTGGTAACGGTCGAGTCGATTCTCTGCAATTGATGGTCGCTCTTCGTCAGGTACGATGCCCGATGCGCTCCCTATAAGGAAGTGTGACGGTGTAAGATCGTCTAAGTCTTCGGGGTCCGATATTAATTGACATAGCGCTCGTGAGTTGAGGCAAGCTTGGACTCCGTCAAGACTGTCGAAAACTCCTCAAACGTAAGTATATGTTCACCAATTGATTTTTTAAGTAAATTCTTTGTCGATTTGACGCCGGCCTCCCACAGTCCTCCGTAATGCGGCGTTGTCGGAGGGATAAAACTCCAAGAAATTCCATCATTCTCAAGCACCTCTGATACATCCTTGTAATTCAGCGTCGGCGCCTCTGTAGGTCGTAGCGTTGTCACTCACATCTTGTCTGCATAAGCCTCTTCGGCTAACGAACCGTCGGAAGGCGGAGATAAATGTTGCTGTGGTTAAATCACTGACAAGCTCTAAGTGGATGGCTTTTGTCGCAAAACAGATGAATAAGGCTATGTAGCCCTTATATGATCGTTGGCCCCTACCCTTTGCGGTACGTATTTGAAATGGACCAGCGTAATCCATGCCGGTTGTCGTAAATGGGCGAGCTGGAATCACTCGTGCCGCAGGTAAATCGCCCATAAGTTGTTGGGCTGAGCGTGGTTTCTGTTTCTGGCACGTTATACATTTATATATTACAGATTTTACTAGCGAACGCATACCCACAATCCATACAAATCGTAGTAAAATACTTGTGGTTAAGGTAGGTCGACCATGCAACGCGTGATGGTGTGCAAATTTAATAAATAGCTGGGTAAGCAAAGAGGATCGGGGCAATATGGGCAGATGTTGTATATGCCGCGGCAAATTCGAATTGCTGAGACGTCCTCCTACTTGTAAAATACCGTTACTATCGTTTATCGGTCTTAATTTACGAAGCGCATTGTGTTTTGATAAGGCCTTACCTACTTTCAAAAGCTCAATTTCTTTTGAAAACGCACGCGATTGAGCCAATCTTACGTGGATTTCTCGAGCGTAATTTAATTCAACCGATGTTAGCGCTCTTGGTAACGAAAGCTCCCCTGTTTTACGTCGATCACGACGCCAGTTTAATAGAATAAGCGAAAGATCACTTTGCAATGCCGGGCCTGACATGAGAAAATCGTTTAAACTTTTCTTATCACGCGTTCTACGGGAGGCATCGAACACGACGCGAATTTTGTGATTTGGAGGCGTGCCCATCATTACCGAATGATGCGGGAGGTACCACGAACGCGGATTGTTGATTTCTGCTGGTGGAATAGGGCTCATATGCCCGAGCATTTCGTAGGGTTCCATGAACTTGTATTCACGCGCCAAGTTTGAATCGCGGGAATAGCGATGATGTTGGGTTTTAAGCGAGGATAATGCTATGCTCCGCGTCTCAGTCATTACTCGTGACGGCTCGGCTGCCAGAGAAAGTCGCACTTTGTATCGGCCGTCCGCATCACGTGCGTAGGTATCCGTAAAAAACTTCTCGCACGCTTCGTCGATCGGTTTCATTTTATTATTCATATTAGGTACTTCTTCGATCGTCCAAAAACGTTGAATTACCTCACTCAAATCTTTCTCAAAGGAGCATTGCAATGTTTTCATCGATCGATTACTAGGTACTGCCCGCCGTGACGTGCAAGCTTGCGTAGGACCCGAAATAATCCAACCGAGCGCAGTGTTTTGTGCAACTAATAGGTTTCCCGTAAAAGTTTTGATATTCGCACGCAATAGTTGTCCATACACGTCGGCACCTATTAAAAGGTCGATTCGGTCACTCTGATAAAATTTTGGATCAGCGAGCGGCAGATTGTCAAATTGACCGAGATCGAGTTCAACGAGGTTGCGAGCTGGTAACTCTGACGTGAGTCGCGGCAGTACAAAGGCGTAAATTTCGAGCTCAAAATCCAAATCCGCGCGCGATTGAATTCGAAACAATGTTCCGTGCTTGACGATTCCAGCTTGACAGCCTCCGATGCCACTTAGATTGGTTCTAAGTCGATCTCTTGGTAATCCGAGCAGTTGAACGAGAGATTCGGATATAAATGTTGTTTCCGAGCCCTGATCCAAAAGCGCGCGAACGCGAGTTTGTTTTTCATGCGGGCCAAAAACGGTAACTTGAGCCGTTGCCAAAAGAATCGAGCATTTGGCTTTATTAACACCGGCGCTACAAGTATTGATTGACAATTACGAATCAACGATGGAGCGAGCTACCTGTGCCTTTACCCGCGAGGCAGATGCGATTTCAGTCTCGTTTACTAAAGCGTCTTTAAAAGTGCCGCGATCTTGACCAACAGAGTTTTGATAATGGAGCAACGAATGATGCTTCTCTTTGCATACTTTACATCGGTAATTAGACGGGCAATTTTTGCTCTTATGGCCGTCAAGACAATTGAAACATAGTCTCAAATGTCACACGTCATATTCGCCATCGTACGCCTTTTTTGCAATAAAGGTGGGACAGCGAGAAATAAAGTGCTTCCCGGAGCAAAGCGCGCATTTCGACGAGGTGGCAGGTTGAGAGAACTGCGAATGGTGAATTCTTCGCGAACCGATATATGTATGAGGTGTATGAGTAGACTTTTTATCGTCTCTGTCATAATGTATCACTAATAGAGATTGAGCTCGTCTCTCTAAAAATGCTACTAAATCTACAAATTTCGGAAAACGCGAAATATCATCTTGTTCGCCGGAGGATGCAAGAGCAGCCATTTGACGGTCTCTAGTAATTAAGGCCACTTCCCAAGTTTTTCTAGATTCCGGATCTAGGCGAGATTCTAACATGTGCACCAGCCACATGTCCCAATGTATAACAGGTGCTTTTAAGTTTTTAAGGGCGCGAACAATTCTTTGGATTTCATCCACGAACGTGCGCAGCTCAACCGCGGATTCTTTTCTTAAATGCGGCATATTCGTAAGAGAATCGAGAAGTTTATTAACGGTTAAACGGGGATTGTAGAAGCAGTCTTTCAAAGCTTTCCACGTTGAAGCATAATTTACACCCAAAATCGCCACGTCTTTTACCAGTTTCGCAGCTGAGCCCTTCAACCAAGACTTTAAATATTGCAATTTCGTGGTGTCGGCAATACGCGGGAATTTATCTACGAGTGTGGTAAATATATCAGCAAAACTATCCCAATCCTCGTACTTGCCCGTAAATGTTGGCAAGTCTAGGCGCGGTAGCTTTGCTGGACGTTCGCCCTGCTCATTATCGTCGCATTCGCGAGTTCGCACGTTACGCGCACCGTCTGTTGGAAAATTCGCGAGCAAAGTAAGGAGACAGTCTAAGGTGTCCTCGAAAGTTTTATGCATATCCTGAAATCGATTTTCACTAACGTATGGGTCGTTTGCGGATTCTACGCGCATCTCAATATCGGCGTGCATTTTGCGCGCCTGAGCCCAAAGTTCTTGGATCGTTTCTAATTGGGTTTGCACAATAATTTTATTAAGCGTATCGGAAGTACGCTCTCGCATATGGTAGCCGATATGTTTAATTTCTTCGTTACGGTGTTTTTGCAAAAGCACGAGCCTCGCAAGAGGTACCGGCGACATCTCGAATCTAGCAAACTTATACGAAACTTTGTTTACGAAATAATTCACGCCGCGTGGTGGACCTTGATCAGAATTACATACAAATAGATAAACTAATAAGATCTATATGAAGCTTGTTACTTCATAATAAACCCTACTCTATTTATATATATTTATATACTATATTTATATACTATATTTACCTATATTTACAGTACTAATACAACGATCTAATACATCAATGAAAAAAACAAAATCAAATTAAAAATCCGCATATTCACTTATTTCATTACACGCTCCTCACCCGGGGTACCATGTTTGATATCATAAAAGTTATAAAAGAAAAGAAATGCAGCTTACCTTTGCCTACATGAATACAATTATTATTATTTAATAAAGTAATATATGGGCGTGTAATGAATAACAAATATGTCGGAGTTTTAGTCTAAAAGATTTATTCAACTTAAGAAATAATAGAGAAAAAAAAATTAATTAATGATATTTAGCCGGCATAAAAAAACCCAGTCTTGAGTGTACACCGTTACAATCACCGCCGTTACAGCAATGGCTAAAATTACACAATATTCGTCGCGGATAACACACGGGTAAATTAGTGCACTAACGCTATCTATTATCTAAAATACATAGTCTAGAACTTACTAAGGTATGGCCATACGCTGTTCGGTGACACTTGTTTGCAGATAGATGCTCACAGAATACTCACAAACGCGCAGAAAGGTATTACCTTTTTTTCCTAGGCGTTTCGCAGTTCCGACGTCTCGGACACCAAACCGCGAATCCGCCGAATGCGCGCATCTGCTCCTCCAACTCCGTACGTGCCAAAAATAAGTTTGGAGGGTTTATCGACATAAACGTCGTCGCTTCATTATGGACTCTATATTTTTCTAGTATGATTTTAAATATCTCCCTTTTTTTTCTTTTTACTATTATTGCGGGAATTTATATACCTAAATACGTACGGACCGAAACTGTCGTGAACATCTTGTAAATGCCAAATTTTAATACTTAAATGTTCTGAGCTGCAGAATAATATGATACAAAATATTATAATGCATTTAAACATATTAGAACTGAATGAGAACTTGGCTATGAGAACAAGTAACGAAAACGAAAGTCAAGACGTTCTTTTACCATTTTTCTTCGTTTGTTTAATTAACAAATATTACATACACAATAATTGTAAAACAGACAATTATAGTCGTTCCTGTAGTGATTGAGGATACATAATTGGCAGTCTCGGATCACAATTGTGAGGAAACTGTGGCCGCTCACGTTGCCGATGCCAACAATTTGTTAGATCGTACAACCGATGAAAGCAAATATAAACTGCTAGAAGATATTGTCCACGACCGTTCTGAAAAGTAATATGCAATAGAAAAAGAAATTAAAACATTTTGAAAATAATTTCCTGTTATTTTGTCATACCCGACATGTTAAACAGTCCAGATAAACTCGAGCTCCATCCACAACGCTTCTGATTGTCTGCAATATAGTGTTGAATTGATAAACACCGAATGGCCGAATTCCAGCATTCATAAGTATATTTCCTATTTCATATTTTTCAAACTTTTTTTTAGCATATCGAAAATAACCCGATATGGATTCGTTAAGACATGAGCCATGCATATTGTACTCTGATGCCCAAACATCTTCGTCTGTCATATTTATTGCTAACGATGGCCATGCGGATTTTAAATCTTTTCTCAAATCGGGATCTAAATTCGCGGGATTATATACTACAGGTTTATTATCCTTATCAACACAATTCTTAAGAAGTCTATCAGTCAGATTAAATCCCCATACTCCAGATATAGCCCATCTCTCGGATTCAAAAACTGATATGTGTTGATCTATGTACTGAGCAAATTCGTTGGAGTTGGTGTTAATAATTCCTGTATCAACCTGTCTCACAAATATTGAAACTAAGGGATGCTGCTGAACTAATGTTAGGTAAATAAAACGGCCCGCAAGACTGAAAATTATGTTTATATTTTATAATTTCCATTTCAGCATAATCTCAATTTTCTAATAAATAGAATAGATCAAAATTCTAATAATATAAATATCTATATGACCGTCGTCAAGGAAGACCAAACTGGCGTAGCTGAAACTGTCTGTGTCGTGTTACGCGCATATATGCGCGTACTATATTCTTTCCATTTGAATTGCTTATTTAACATTAGAAAAATTGAGTTTTTAAATTTTGAATGTACTCTGAATTATTGCCTGCACAGCTTTTACATAAAACATTTTCCGATTGCAGCAAAAATTTTGAAACTATTGAAGAAAAAATAAAAAAATGAACATTGTTTGTTATTTTGAAATAAATGAACAAGTTCCGGATCTGCTACGATGCAGAAATTTATGGTCTTATTCTATACATCCTCAACTACCAATTATTGCAATAAAATTAGCGTTGGAAAAAATGTTGACTCCAAGCTCTAATTCGCCTGTTCTATAGCCTCCACGAACAACGGAAATTAGATACTTGTGCGCAAAGGTAGAGAAAAATTCTCGCGCATTTGTAGAACTGTATTTCCGATTTATTATAAAAATATATTGAAATCTGTTTTAAAATTTTCAATTAATTTAGTGATGCTACAGGTCTTATTTCTATGGAGTAAGTCTCAGTAAAAAGAACAGGATACATAGTCATGAATCAATTGCTTTATCATTAACAATGACAACATTTAAATTATTTATATGAATACACAATTTTTTCCAGTGTCTACACTAATTATTTTTATTTTTAATCTTTGTAAAGATAAGATTAATTTTAAATAATTCGTCAAATAACAACTTCATTCAAAATAATTATAACATGTCAATACTTAACTCTTCTGAGGTGCAGAAAGATATAGTGCAAAGCACTATAAGGTATTTCAACATTTTAGAAAAAATATCTTGTAATAATGATTAAATTTCCCATGCGAATTTGAACGTTAAGTAGTTCTTGTGGCTTTACCTTAAATTTTTTTTAAGATTTAGATGAGTATATACTGCTTAATATAGCGAGACATACCTTTCCATATGGAACAAATATATATCGTTAGTTGAGATAGCGATATGCAAATAAAAGATGAATATACTAATGTATATTCAATTAGAATATATTAAAACTTTCAATGGTTTTTAAACAATTTTTCTCGTATTCAGCTACAAAGTGCATATATAATATATATATATATATATATATATATATATATATATATATATATATATGCCTTTCATTAACTTAATAGAAGGTAGCAAAGTCGGTTATCGAAGTACTAATAATACCTATTTAATATAATGTATCTTATTAAGTGTTAATTATTAACATGGTCCTAAGGTTAAGTTGTAAGGGCTTGTGTTCTGTCCTATTCGGACATTGCACTTACGCTTGGTGGCCTTAGGCATGACTTGTAATGTGATTGGCGAAAATGACAATAGAAGTTTATTGCTATAGAATCAGATATACTAGATAAATATCATGCACTGGCATCATGTACTGGAAGTACTTGAATTATACCTAAAATCGTTCACTTATTTATTATGATTACGCGCATAGAATATTTGATATATTATGGATGATTTTGGAATAATGGTGGGGACTAACGAGTTCTAATATATTTAACTTCTTATAACAGCAAATATGTGTTTTACATTTGTTCATTAAGGAAACAGAAGTCCCTATGCAATATATTAGTGCTGATTAAAATCATTTTGATATTTTCTGAACATGCCGACAGATTACAATATAATTGTATATATATTTAAAAATAAGCTAAACTTTTTTTATTCTTTAATATTACGTAAAAAACAATTGCTAATCATGTTACTTATGATATTCCTATAAATCCCATAATAATAGCTATAATATAGCAAAGACAATGCAAATCTGTGTTTCTCGCCTCGTTAAATTGTGAATCATATCTTCCCTCTTTACACTGCAACGTTCTTATACAGCTATAAAGGGATAATTCGATCTGTATAGGATAAATCTTCCTTATTTTTCCAATTTGTACATTTTATTTGAATTTTAGTTCTTTTTCCGGTTGCAAAGGATATTACCTAAGGTTATTGTCGTTCTTTTTGCGAAAATCCATTCAGTTTTTCTCCTTCTTTTAATCGAATAGTTCATTTAAACTATCGATTTTATATTATAATTATTGATATTTTATCTATAATTCGTGGTACATAGAAAAAGAACTGGAAGTGGTAAACGAAAACAAATATCTAGGCTTCTGGCTTACGCCAGATAACGCTTACGGAGCGCATATTCAAAAAATGGCAGTAAAAGTGAGCGAAAAAACAAATAAAGCTTTGAGGTATACGGAAGAGATAAAAGATCGACTCACTATTTAGAATATAGATATAGAATATAGATATTTTAGATAGATTAAGCGATTTAACATGGCCCTTACATTCGGCCCCGTTTCCAAAAGGAGAACAGAATAATGTTTCTCGAACAATTGATTCGTATAACATTATATTCGTATAACAAGATAATCGTATAACATAGTGTTTTTAACGATTACTTATATTTTTATCTTTTGGTAAGATGTAAATTCCGCATATAAAAAATATGTTTAACGCAAAATTTTGAATATTTATTAATATTAATTACTTATCATATTCACCTATACAATGTAGTACGTTTTACCTACATGTAGTTTGCTAACACAGACATAACTTTATGCACACAGTGGATACATGATTTTAATAATACTAGTACTATTATTCTAATAGCAATATTCAACTGGAAGATAAAGTACAGTATTCCTCATAAGATAATAATAACAATTCTTTAATAACTTTAAAATAATCATTTTATTATTTCACTTGAAGAAAAGTCTAATAAACATATTGAATTTCTTTATGACTTGTCTGTAAACAATTAAAAGAAATTTGTATAGAAGTATAAATTTATCGAAATAAATACGTTTTAATTAATTTAAAAACCGAAAGCTATGATTAATCCTTCCGTAATACAGGCATTAAAATGGGTAGTTTCTCATTACAATGGTGAGGGAAGCGTCGGTTCCAACTGTGCATATGAAAGCACCTAGATGGTTCATATACAGGTCCGAAACACATCTGCACTTCTAGAAGATACTGTGCACGACCGTTCTAAAATAAAATACATAAAGCAAATAAAAATTTAATAATTTTTAAGATATTCTACAGATATATATTATTATGTACCGGAGCTGGTATACATGTCAGATAGACTCGTGCTCCATCTACAGCGCTAGTAATTTTATTAAACATATATTCGAACTTATAAATACGGCGTGGCTGAAATCCAAGATTGGTAAGTATATTCCCCATTTCATATTGTTCAAACTTTTCGGTGGCATTTCGGAAATAATGCGATACGGTTTCGTTAACACACGATCCATACTTATTGTACTGTGACGCCCAAACATCTTCGTCTGTCATGTTTATGTTTAATGATGGCCATGTGGTTTTTAAATTTTCTCTTAAATCGGGATCTAATTTAGCGGGATCATATACTACACGTGTACCATTCTCATTAACGCAATCTGTAAGAAGTCTATCGGTCGGACTGTACCCCCATACTCCATGTATAACCCATCTCCCAGATTCCAAAATGGACTTGTGTTGATCCATGTACTGTGCGAACTCGTTGGAATTAACGTCAACGATTCCGGTATCAACTTGCTGCACGAAAAATGAAATTGTGGGATTTTGCTGAATTATTGACAGGTGAATAAATGTACCAGCAAGACTGAAAATGATTAATGCATTCATTGATGTTATTTTTGGAAAAATATAAAATTTCTATAATCATTAGGATAAAATATCGATATTTTAATATTGATATAAATGTATCATAAATATAAACAAATTAGTGTATTTTAGTTCCATGTATCTGCATAACTCGATGTAACAATGATAATAATAATAAATTTTCAATATTTATTAAAATAGACATTTTTTCCGATTGTTTTTTAACTCGTTTTACTTTTTTTACTGGTGATTTTTTATGGGGGTTTGGGTCGATTTTAGAATGTTCACATTTGACACTGCTGAATTTCTATTTGACATCCGTATAAGAAATAAAAATTTTCGACAGCCCCAAGCAAAACAATATTTATTATAATACAAAATCCAAATACCGTCGTTTTTACTTTTTTTCTTTGCAGATTATATATATATATATATATATATATATATATATATATATATATATATATATAAACGGACTTTTCGAAATAACTGATCAACGCATCACGATGGAAAATCGAGAAGCAACAATTATGTGTCAATGTCGAATCAATTTTGACCTATGACGAATAGTTTTTACGGTATACGCCAGTGCCCATCAACCAATCGGGATGCATAGATCTCGGCCAGCCGTCGTTGGCCTGAAAAAGGAGAAACTATTGACGAAGAAAAAACAAAATGGTGGGATATGCTAATGAGGATCTAACTAATACGCAAGGCCAATAGCTTGATTATAAAATCCGACATTTTTTTGACACCACTTCTCAAGACTTTCGCTTAGAACATCTCCCTATCTAATTTTTATTGACAAAGAGAGGGACATAGGCTAACTCCCCTCGTTTGTACATCAAGATTGAATAGAGAGACGTTTTAAGCGAAAGTTTTGAGAAGTGTTGTAAAAAAGGTCGGTTTTTATAACCATATTAGTTGGGCCAAAGGTTGGGCCCTCATTCCAACCTCATTTGACATATTCCATCATTTTGTTTTATTTTTGCTTCATTCTAAGCGAACGGGTTGAGAAGTGAATTTGTCTCAACAAAGATCGGTGTTTCTAATAAGGGTAAAGCCTTGCGTATTAGTTAGGCCGTCATCGACCAGATCATAATTTTGATTTGTTTGCTTCGTCAATAGTTCTGCCTAGTTTCTCCTTTTTCAGGCCCAAGAACGCTGGTCGAAATCTATACATCCTAATTAGTTGATGAACACTGGCGCGTAGCCAAAAAACTACTCGTAATAGTCCAAAATTGATTCAACATTTATACATCATTTTTCCTTTTCGATCCCATCGTGATACGTTGATCAGTTATTTCAGAAAGACCGTATATATATATATATATATATATATATATATATATATATATATATATATGTATGTATGTATGTATGTATATCTAGCATATATTGTCATAGTTTTCGAAAATTTTAGTATAATAGCACATATTGCTTTATATATTTCTTTTTAATAATAAAATAATCAATAATGAATTAACAGTAAATATTAATTACATGTCAATACTTAACTTGTCTGATGCGCAGAAGGATACAGTAGAAAGCAGTAAAATGTATTTGATCATTTTAGAAGAAATATCTTCTACTAATAAATAAATTTTATGTAGAATTCAAATTATAATGATAAGCAATTTCTGAGGCTTCTGTTTAAGATCTTGCCATACTGTAAAAAGGTGAAATCAAGAATAACTAGATACAAAAAAATATACTGCTCTATATATGAAATTCTGCCTTTATCATTAGTAACGATATGTAGATATAGGTCTGGTTGTATTGTAACAATATGTAGATTAAATATGAGATATGTCTTACTACATTTTCTATGTACAATGTACACAAATGGTATTCGAAATACTAATTCACCGACTGAAGCATACCTGTAGCATCAGCTTGCCACGTTTACAAAATTATTATTGCTACTGTTCCAAGTATTGAACAGAATACTTCAGGATATACTTTGCAAATCATATTCAGTAACAATATACATATTCTAAAATCCAGTAACAATATACATTTTTATTCATCTAATTGTATTAATATGAATTTATTTTAAGAAAACTTTAAGACCCATCATGAAAATGTGCCCTTCAAAGAGGTAATAAACTGATGGCTTCTTTGTTCATAATCATGCCGCTTATTCAACCATATTCTACTGCGAGAAATTTGCCTGGTGATAGTTGGGATGGTTGGAGGAGAATGTGACTATTGTACTTTCTCTGCGTTCTAATGCACATGGGTCTGACGACATTCCAATTCGCTTGCTTACAGAATTTCTTACTAACTAATCTTCCAGCATTTCTTAATCCGTTTAATCACATTATAAACTAGAATTCTTTTGTCTGCTTGAAAAATTGGGTATGTTACTTCGATTCTTAAATGCGCACTACGTAAAATGAAAGATAATTTTCGACCCATCAGTATTCCTTTGCGCGTTCTCTCTCTCTCTCTCTCTCTCTCTCTCTCTCTCTCTGTCTCTCTATGGTCCTGGGAGCATACATTATTCTTATTATTCTAACAATCTAGTTTCTTTCAGTTTAAAAAAAAAAGAATCATTTGCACAAAACTATATTAGAAAATAAAATTAGTAAAAAAATTAAGTTATATATGATCTTTTATTAAAAACCATATTTTTAGGCTGATTTTTCTTCATATATAAGAATCTTATATAATAGATAAAATAACGTTTCTATAAATAAAAATTTGTTTTTCTACTAGTTTATACATACATAAAAAGCCATAAAATATATAGAGTGTCGCATTTTAAAACAAAAATTCTAATATACGTAAGTGAAGTTCTTTTCGACAGAAAAATTTTGAACCAAATTTCTAGAATTTCCAGAGGAGCGTAGAATAGTAATTTTTAATTTAACTTTGAACTTGTATAATTTGATAAAACTAATTGAGCATATTCGAAAAAATTTTGAACTTTTATAATTCCTCATCTTTTATATTTTTATTTGTTTTTTATCTTATTATTTAAAATCACTCTATTTATGATCTTCAATAGTCGTACTAGTCAGCAACGGAGTTTTATCATGTTTTTGTAAATAAATCGCAGGTAAATTTTTACATCGGTGTTTGTGTAGATCGTTCGAGGCCAGGATTTGAACCGATCACCAAATTGTCAACTCTTCGTTCTAATAAGTGAGCCAATGTACGACGCAATCAATCTGATTTGATATTTAATATGTCCTTTCCAGTAGTTCACCATTATTCGTTCAGTTTTATTATTTACAAAATATAACTAGCTAAATCCACTAAGTTTTTGTCATGATTATTTATAGCTTTTTATTTGTAAAAAACACTTATCATTATATTATATTGTTTTTATTGTATGACAGTCTTTGACCTGTTGGTGATCTAGAACTACGTGGAAAGAAATTTCAATACATTTTTGTATGGACTTTTCTCTTATTACAAATTCTATGATATACTGCACTTATAGCAAAAAATGTAAGAAATTTTGTTTCTAACTATACCCTAATTATTATAGACCAAGCTTTCAAAATATGAATCGATTGATAAATATTATTATCAGGAAAACGGACAATTCTGTATTTATTATTCTGTATACTATGATACTATTTCACACGTCCTTACTCCAGTAATATAAATAGACTCCTTTATGCTTAGTGAATTGAATCAATAATTTAGGAAAATTCTATTCTTGTACTAAGTAAGTTGATATAAAACATAACAGTAACTAATTCCTACGAATGTACAAAGAATCTCAGTGTTATAATTCTAACATCACAGTCCACATGAAAAAGCATTAAAATGTCTCTCACTATATATTATTATATACTTATGTCAATTTCTGAAATAGGTACGTCGATACTTCAGTAACCGACATTCATAGCATCTACGATACGTTCGTAATTCAAGACCCTATTGTATAGAATTCATAATTTTATAGTAATCTCATATAATCAAAATTTTTTCCATGATAAGGAAATATCCGTGCAAAATCGGTAACCTATTACTCTACTTAACCACTCTTTGCTCACAAAGCAATATCTACAGTAAGAGAATTTTGGAATTTCCGTAACTAAATACTTAAGTGGTCTATACGTGGGTCCTGTGTCAATGTACCTTTCCAATTTATCGAATTAGCACTAATTCAAAATTCTTTGTTTCTTAAGCTGAACTTTTAAAATGCGCTCATAAGCACACTTTGTACAAAAAAATTCAGTGAATAATTATTTGTGATTAGAAAATAGCGACTGATTGAGATAAAGAGTCATCCACCACTGAAAATCAGGAAACAGCAGATCCACTTTTTACTTTTCCAAAGCGTTTCAGTGTCTGAATCTGAATCTGTGTACAGTATTGCTTCTTCGCGCGAGATTTTAAAGAAATTAGAACCTAAAAGTTCGAAAAACAATATTTCAGAAAATATTTAGAGTTATGTGGAATCGCGAAAAATTTTTAATTCAAAAACTACAGACAACATTTTAAACTATAAGTTTTAGGCAATGAGAACAGTCGAAAAGTGATAGTTACTATTATTTCTATGGCGAATTCTACTACATATAAGCAGTAATAACTCTTTTCGGATTGGATAAGAAATATATGGTTATTACAAACTTATCCGAAGATTGAATTAATATTACATTGAACAGTTATTTATTTCATTGATGAATAATAACAAGTGATAAATAAAATAGTATATATTTAAATAATTTATATTACGAAACGAGACCAAAAACATAATACACAAATGAATTGTTCAAATCATTTTTATCCGATACTTGGTTTATATAGAATATATTGGTGATAATAAATAAAGCAGATTGAATCCAAAGACGGTATTTGTCTATATCGCGCCAGATTTTTTCGATATCCTAATCTGAAGGGGCAACTCTTTATCTTTAGTAGGAGAATGCATTATTGATGATTGTACACATGCAGTTTCGCGTTTTTCGATATTACAGGGAATAATAAAATTTTGTTTACTGCTTCAAGACCTAGATAGTTTATTTTGAATTCCAAGCTTTCGAATTTATCATATACTAGATGGCCATGCAGTAGGGATGCTACTAAAAATTGCATCAATAATTTTAAATAGATTTTTAAATAATTTTATAAAAATATCTGAAGACACAAAGAAAAGTCGAATATTTGACAATAACTGCAGATTTATTGAAAGGAATTAAAAAAATAATATACATTACTTCTTTTAAATTATTCAAATTCTCTTTAATTACGACACATTTGTCTAATTACATTCGATTTTCAAATGTCGATACATTAAAGAATCTATTATATTTTAGAAGATTTGCCCATAACTTCACTAATTAATTGTTATTCTCTGTCTATATCTTTTCGCTGTGCGTGCGATTCTCTATCTTCTCGATATGACGCTGCCCGTACGCATCAGAAATAGCGAATTCTCAACTATATTGTTGGCGTTTTAGGATAAATTATCTTTTCATTTATAGCACATCGATGTATTCCAGAACGATCGTAATATCGATGTTGGCAGTTTGTTAATTGTTGATTTACATCGAGGCATATCTGAATTTCTAAAAGATATTGTGACCGACCTGTCTAAAATAAGATAAACGATACGGATTAAATGCTTAGGTATTGATACATTGTAACACGATTGTTAAAGTTGATTATTTTTCTTGTGAAATAATTTATTCCCGAGCGAAGAAAAGAAAATAAATCCTACGAGGTAAAAATCAACTTACACAATAGTATGAGACTTTATTTTTCCCCACGCAGACCACAAAATCATATTAAATTTATAATTTTGAGGTTAGACTAGTGAGAAAAATAATATTTATATAGTTACCATATACTGTACCTTTCCTGGTATGCATTTCACATATACTTGCTTTCCAAAAGTATGTGTGATTGAAGTAATCATATCGTCGAAATCATAAACATTTTCATGATAAATCCTAGATTTAGTAAGTATACTAGTAAGATTGTATTGATCCAACAATCTCGTAGCTTCACGGAAGTAAGCCGTAGCATTTTCCTTCACACAGGATCCATAAATATTATATTCTGATGCCCAAAGGCTCTGTTCTGCTTCATTTAATCTTAAAACCGGCCACTTGATTTTTAATTCTTCCTTCAAATTTTGATCCAGATTATCATGATCGTACTTAGGTTTTAATCCTGAAGAATTGGTACATTGTGTACGAATTTGATTTTTCGAATTCATAAGCCATAATCCATGTAAAACCCATCTCTCGGAGTTAAAAACATCCAAATGCTTATCTAAATAGTTTGCAAATACAGAGGACTTTACGTCAACTGCTCCCTGGTCAACTTGTTGTACGAAAAATGAAGTTATGGAATAATGTTGTACTAATATTAGCTGAATCGAAGATTCCACTGATCTAAAAATGTTTATGTTTTCTTTATTGTTAGCTCAATAATATAAATTTAATAAAAACAATACAATAAAGTAAAATTACAGTAATATCATTCTTATTTCTTATTTTAAATTAAGTAATTTTTTCCCCATATTTGATCTTTGGAAAAATGCTATAGTCTGTTATTTATAAAAGTCAACACTGAGAATAATCTTTCAAGTTCTAAACAGAAAGTATAAGCGGTATGCTATAAGCAATATACTAGGTCTGACTATTAAATAACAAGTTTGCTAACGAAAAAGTATTATAGTTGAATATTCATCAGAATACATGCGATTTATTACTTCAACTAATTCTATCAGCTTTCTTTTATAACAGCAATAAAAAGCTTCATTCGATACTGAAGCCCGTTTCTTTGTAAAATAGACGTGATTTTTCAAAACAAATAAAAATTATAGGTTGCTAAATTAGACGCGTGTTCAAGTACTGGAATGCTTCTAGTAGCTAAATGGCGCTGTAATGATAATGTGTTACGGGCAGTTGCATTGTTCTGATAGAAGACTTTATACTCATTGTTCAATAATTTCGGAATTTTCATTCTTATTTTACGATGTAATGTTTTTCTCGCAGTTTCATTATCGGCATCTACAGTTAGAACGGAACAAAATCAGCGAACCGCATGAAATGACGGTATGATGAAGATGATCACAGAGTACGATCGATTTCACCATTGCTGATGTTGTAAACGAAGAGGCCACGATCGTTTCTATTATCAGAACCTGTTTCTTTTGTGGTAAGGATACTGGCTATGAATTGTCCCTGTTACGGCTTGGGAAATGCCGACAGGTCCGGCACAAAAATCATAGGTGCTCAACCCGAAGCAGAAAAGAAATCTGATATTTGTTACCTGGTAGAGAGTGCCATTCCACGACCAGGCATTAGTAGACCCAGCAACAACAGCATGATTCATTAGTGCGCACATAGTCATGACCTTCACATGGCTCCAAGGCCAAACTCGAAGGTACAGTCACAGGCATAATGAACTTCCAAGGCCAAAAAATCCATCAAATTTATGCCGTAATGAACGCCCTGAAATACCTGAATCCTACTAGGAATAAATGTACTCAACTATCTGGGAATAAGAATTTTCATAAATAACGAGCTGTTCACGCCACTAATAAATCCGAGACGAGGCAATCCTTACGGCTCGATTGATACCACTGATTTCGAGAACTTATCGACCATGGAAGGCCAGGAATTAAATAAATTAATTGAGAAGGAATTCGCCGATGTTAATCATATCTCAGCACCTAAGCCACTAACGATTAGGCTAAAAAATGACAATCCGATTCAACAGCGATAACAGTGTCCAAACCCAGTAGTGCACAAAGCTTAATATACGAAGAAATGGACAAACTACTAGCCGAAGGCGTGATAGGACAATTATTAGTTTGTCGAGTTCACCGGTCGTGTTAGTTATTAAAAAGGATGAAAAAAAAGGTTCTGTATCGACTTCCAGCGATTTAACCAAATCTTAAAGAAAAGACACACGCATATTACCATAATTCAACGATACACTGAACAAATTGCAAGGCGCCCAATACCTATCCACCATCGCCTTAAAGAATGGAATTAGATCTCACTTGAATCTGCCAGCTGACCTCTTAGCAGATTCATCGTGCCCGCTTGGTAATTATTCAAAATTACCGTAATGCCATATCATAGACCTTATTGTTCCGTTCACTACGCGACAACTCCGCCGCTTTCTGGGATTGATGTTACGGTACAGACGATTCCTGCCAGATCTGTCGAACAAGCTGTTCAAGAAGAAACAGCCATGAGAGTACGGATCGGAGCAGCAGGTAGCGTTTAACCAAGTAAAGAAACCGATAGCTGAAACCCCTGTCCTCACGTACCCGAATTGATCGCAACCGTTTGTGCTACACATAGACCAGCAAGTAAGAATTAGGGACAGTCTTCGCTTAACAAGAGATAGAAGGGAAGCGAGTGTAACCTGCGCCAATCGAACACTTACCGTATAAAGAGATTAAGATATATTATTCGTACAGATTGTAGTTATAGATTAGATCATAATAAATTTCAAAAATTTAAGTACATAGTTGTGAGCTGGAATAGGATGCATCATATCATACACTATATTTTATATAACCTTAACAAACTCCATTATTTAGACTTATATAAAGCATAAAAAACATTTAATTTCGCTTCTTTCTACGTGGATATAAGATAACTAAGATAAAATCAGAACAAATTTTTCAAAATATAAGGGCGCAAATAATATTTAATTCTTTATCTTTATTCTATTATTTATCTACTATTTCGCTTAATACAACCTTTTCAACTCGAACACTTCTGCTGCATGTAAAATATATTTTTCACTTTCAAATTTCCTTTTTTTAAATACCTTGGGATCCAAATCTTTCCGCTATTTATTTAAAATTGACTACTATGAATTTATTTGTTGACTTAGCATGCACGTGCAAAGTTTTAAATTTATTTCATTTGTTTCAGGTAAATAGTAAGAATTTTTCTAACGGAATTTAAAAGATAATATAACAATGGTTTTCTGACAGAAATGGAATTTAAACAGTGTGCGTTAATATAGTTTTATTAAATGGTATTTAATACAGACGTATTGAAGGAAGAAAATTTATTTCCTAATGTATCAAAAGCAGTTTTAGAAATTAATAACCTCTAATAAGGTCAATAACAGTAAGCATTAAGAATTAAATATAATTACCGCATCTGAATATAAAATTAATGAAACGAAGATCCAATGGATAAAAAAAATTCCTTTTCCTGAACAATGAATGTATTTTTCACTCACTAGTAAGAATTATTTTTCCAGTTGCTGTATACCCCCCTTATTCGTTAAAACTTTAAAAATTTAACACAGTTACCAACATTTTATCTACACCTGTCTCAGCCCAAAGGTAAAAAATATCCACGTGTATAAGTCAAAAAGTAATATTTTTCATTAATTTTTATATTGACTAGATGTTAAATTCGAAATCAGCCATTTTTTAGGGAAAAACTTGGTATTGAAAATAAAGTAGCTTTGTTTTACATTCGTCATTAAAGTTAAAAGAATTATTACTTTTATAATTCTACACCACATAACCTTTTGGACTGGATATATTTTAATTTAAAACATAGTAGCACCTACTCATGTTTAACTTGTTGTTGATTGAAAAGATAGTTGTTACATTTTAGGAATAGACAAAGAATTTTCAGTTAATTTATAATTTGTTAATTAATAAAAAAAATAAGTTGAGTATCATTAAAAAAAAACGATTTTGTAAATATTTTAAACTTTAGAGGGCCGGAATCATTTGGTGCAATTTTTAAAAGTTCATTATAAGAGTACTTTTATATGTTCAAAATAATTATTAGATAATATGTTAAATTTATGTGTTAAAATAAAATTCATAGAATATAAAAAGACATTAAAAAATTACCCATGGATTACCATCTGGAATCGACATGATGCTATATGGCATAATAGATTAAGTTGCCAATTTTAGATCTCAGATTGTTTCTAATTTAGAGATCTCAGAACAGTTTTCTATAGAGATGAAAAATCAACTAATTTTTAAAAAATCCCGGCCCTCTAAAGGTTAATCTCAAAGCGCAAAAGTTTGATTCCCTGATGTTTGAAAATAACAATTGTTTTCTATAATTTTAAATCGGAATAAAATGCTGTAACAGTTGTCTAATATCGAGTTCTCAAAATCTCAAAAAGTTCTCAAAATTCATTTGCAGAAAAAAAAAATCACGACAACGTCCTCTCATCCCTATATGTGCATAGAACTTGTTAAATGCATAATTATATACATGCATATTTAAAAAATGAATGCACGCATATTTACAAATGAAATGCAAGAAATGCACTATTTAAAAAGTGACAGAAATCATAATTATTTTTGAGGCATCCCAGAATAAAATACATCTTTCCTTGAATCACAGTCGTGAACACTAGGCCTGTCAAGGTATGGATAGCAATGTCCTAACACAAAATATATATTGAAGCATAGATTAACTTCTAAAAGGTATTGTTTCTCGCTGTTCTAAAATAAAAAAAAAATTTAATCAAAATCTGCTTCTAAAATTGTTAAAAATACTAATAATATTAATTATAATAATTATTATTATTGCGCTATACCTTTGGCTGTAGGCATTTTATGTAAAAACGTATGTCTCCTTGTAAGGCGTCTGAAATCGAATTGGCGATATGATCTAATCTGTAACTACTACCCGGATGGATATCGTATTCCTTAAGAATCGTACCAATGTTGTAACGATTCAGTAGCGACAGAGCCACATCGAAATAATAATTTTCGTACAACGTGACGCAAGCTCCAGACGTATTGTACTCTCGCTTCCAAAGTTCCTGGTCCATTTCATTTAGCCTTACACTTGGCCACCTTTGTTTCCTACGCTCCCTGTCGTTCGGACTCATGATCCCTCTAAAAAATGGCTTAAGCCCATCGTTAGTTCTACAATCGTCAAGCTGATAACCGACATCGTCAAAGGCCCTAAAGCTGTTTAAAATCCAACTCTCGTCATCGAACGTTTCCCAGTGATTTTCTACGTATTGCAGAAAATCAACATGGTCAATGTTTACGTCGCGCTGCTCTGGCTCGAAAAACGAAACTACGGGCGAATGTTGCAATAAAGATAGTAGTTTATAATCACCGACTAATCTGAAATAGACTTATATTAATGCATTATTAATTTGATAATAATGTAAATTTAATGAGGTAAACGTAATACCAAAATTTACTAAAAATAATTTATTAAAATGAAATGAAGTCACAATCTATTTGTCTTGACAAGAAGAGATGCCCTTTTCATAATACTAAATTAAAATATGACTTACAATTTCTGTTTTTTAAAAATAATTTTCTCCTGAAAAGGTCGATAGATTAATTAACAATATAAATAAGAATATATATATATATATATATAATTTGTCTTCAAGAGGATTCAAAAAAAGGATTCTTCTGTTAGTCATTCTCTTATCTTTCTGCAATGGATTAATTTCTACTATTTTATTGCTAAACTTTAAGTGTCATTACTCTTTCAAAAAATAATTAGAACTTCAAATTTTTTCATTTAAAGCTAACACACTGCGAAAATACTGGAAATTGCATTTTATAAATAACAAAAACAAACATAAGAAAATTTAAGCTTTCTATCACGATCGCAATTAAAACTCAATTGGTAAACATAAGTTAACGATTAAAAATTGAAAGTAATTTTGAAGATATTTTGTTTCTAATTCTAGAATGAAGCATTTTCTAGTTTGTCGGATAAAATATTTTTTACCAAAGTTATTGCATTTTGTAAAAATAAAAAAACTAATTTTCTGATTACTGAAAACTTCACAGCCGCTTTACAAGCCTAAATCATATTACGATATCCAGCTGTACAAGGAAGACGTCTACGGGATATACCCTAAAGTTATGTAATCGTAGAGTTTCAAATATTTTGTGCTTTAAAGAAAACTATTTATTGAATAAACAAATTATTTTTATAACCTAAAACTATTGTTTTCTTATTTTTCTAACGCAGAAAAACTAACTTTTTGAATACTGTTCGTAGCATTGTATGAAAATCGATTTGAAAATAGAATGTAATTAGAATAGGACTGTAAGATCTTTGTTAGTAAAATTTTATAAGATTTTGTTTTGAAATGATAAGAAAATATTTCAGAATAATAAAAATAGTTCAGCATTATATTTTATAAATCATGAAATTTGTTATTAAGTTATTGTTATTGTTATTAAACAGTCAAACTTTCGATAAGGATATTCTGAATACACTGATTGCCCAAAACAAGGACCTTTATACATAAATTTTATTTTGGAAAAAGTTTATTAATGAACCATTGTAATGTGAAAGCGATGTATTTCTTTGTTGCAATTTGAATTTTATCGGAATCCTTCATTATTTGAAAATATTTTGTTTTTTTTCAGTACACAAATTCATTACAATTTTCTTATAAATTTTATTCGTGAAAAACGCAATTTTTTATATTCACTTTTTATTTACTATAAATAGAAAAATGTTTGTATATTCTTTATAAAGCGTAAGTGATTTTTTGAGATGCGAGAGTTTTGTATATAGCAAACATGATTGATATAGAGAATGTAAAGCATAAGGTTTTAACAGTAAGAAAAAGAAAGAAAAACCAAATCAATGAAGAAATAAATAAAATGAAAATCACTCGTATTTGAATTTGACAAAATTGATAATAATTTAAATTCGAAGTTTTAAGTCTCAAATGAAATGTTAAACGTGTTAAAATATATTTTAACACGTGGTTAAGCGAGCAAGATTAACCTATTTATAATCTTTCATAGTACAATTTTCACAAGCAAAATATTACTATTTAATTTGGAAGTAATCAATAATAATTGTTCCTCTTGTATGTCCAAGAATATGTCACTTGCCGTCTTACTAATGAGCCCAGCAGGCGACCTAGGGCGAAACATACACGATAAATTTGTTACATAAATATAACTATGAAAATTCACAATAAATTTTTGTCAAACCAATTTTTGATATATTTCATTTGACTTTAAAACATCGAATTTAAATTATTGTCAAAAAAAATAATCATTTAAATGCATCTACCTCTAAAAATGTATAGTTGTTTTGAAGTTATTGACCAATTCAGCCTAATTCGAACGCAAGATATCATGTATGTTCCATTTAAATATTATTCAACTTCAATTCGTAATTACTTTCGTAATTATAGGAAACTATTCATTTTTTTGACATAAATATTAATTAAACTAGTAGATACCTTCAATTTAATCATTTTAAATTATTTAAACTTTTCTCATAAGCTGAAGACTAGATGATTTTCATTGAGATGGTGAGCTAAGATTTCGCTGTTTTTTTTAACAATCTATTTTTCATCGTGGGTTCATTCGATGGAAATAAGTTAAATATTTGTAGAAACTTATATGAATAATCAACAAATACCTATTTCCGTTATAATTCTATTTATTTTTAAATTAATCTAATATATTATTAATTTAATTAAATACTACAATAGGCTATCAGTATGATAAGAATGACATTGAGAAGCTAATAGCTAAATAAAAATTTGAAAAATCTATTTTAATACAATTACATAAGCGTGGAAAATGTTTAGATAGCAATTATAAATGTTATTTTCTGTTAGCACAGCTTTTATAACATATGGTGTCATTATTTGAAAAAGAAAGCATATTTCGATTCTTTTAATGATTGAAAAGTCGAAAATATAAAAATGTGAAGTATAATTAAATGAATGTAGTATTGCTCTACTAGTTAAAAAATGGCGCACAATAAGTTAATAATTTACCCTGGTGCTGAATTGCAGTAACATATAAGACAAAATGCTAGGGCGTATTTCAACATTTTATTTTGTGAATGTCCTCTACTGCTGAAGAAATTTGATGCCAAAAGGTGGTACTGACGTCCAATAATCGGAAGAACTTATTTCTATCGCAGCGATTCTAACGTTCACTATTAAAATTGAAATAGATTATTGTTCGTAGATAATCAAATATTTAATACGTATGCACGTACAATGATAATCGTATAATATGTAAATTAAAGATAAACTATATTGTCGCATACTTCAAGAATGTTTTCGTAGTGTACTAGCCGTAATAATACGACCATTTCTGGTAGTGAGATATGCAAATGCCAGGGGCGTCGAAAGGTATCAGGTAGCTCTGGTAAAACTAGACATAGTTCGACTGAGTCTAGGGAAAGTAGTAAGTTTAGTATACAAAAACTTGTTGATACTAAACTCTAAGATCTAAAACTAAGCTATCTGAATAAATGTCATTTTCGGAACATGTATGTCCATTGTTATGAAAATTTCGTGATGTCACGAAAAAAATTTTAAATAGAATATCTGACGCATTATATATTGAGAATTAATTCGAACAGATTCTGATTAAGTTGCCAAAGTTTTTATTTTGATTCGATGCTCTTATTTAGCTCTTCAACTCTTCAACGTACCTAGGATCATTCAATCCAAAAACAACTAATAAATGATTTCATAAGAATATTGAATATAAAGAAAAATTAGTTGTTATATATATATATATATATATATATATATATATATTATTTATTTAATAAATTTATAATATAATGTAGTTGATGCACGTAAAATAATTCTTCTTCAAAAGCCTTGGCATTTTTTTCTCGATTATTTCTGTTATTCTGTGGAAGGTATTAAATCGTCTGAATTTAAATTGAAAAATACAGGGGAGGAGGAAAAAGTACAAAATATAGAAAAGGTTTGAAATGACGCCCCTGTGTTAAAGTATTTGTGCACGTGCGTTATAAAACAGGAAGTATATCAAAATACATTTTAACGAAGACTGTTATTTATGCATAATGCATTACGACTCTAACAAGAACGAATTATCATTTTTCAATGGTTTTATGCTTTTATAAAATATTTTTTTTGTGCTGTAAAAAATTTTCCAACTATTTAGCAATGCCTTCTTTCTGAATATTGCTAAAATGAAATGTTTAAACATTTAAGTATCGATATACAAAACTGTAACAAAATCTACTCAGTTCTTCAAGTTTCCTACAAAGTTCCTTAAGCAACTGTCCAAATATTTACTTATTTATTTATTATATTATTAATGGTCTCAGTAGTCCTGTTCCTGCGACATGCACATATATTTCTAAATATTTAACGGGTAAGATGTTTTTCAGCGACTAATAAAATAATGGGAGATGTATAGGACTCATAATTTCAATACCCAAGCTTACAAAATCGGATATGAATACATTAAATTTCATTGAAGTTGTCTAGGGTTGATATGAAAGATGAATTATTACAATGTATTTGAAAATTTTAAACAATATTGTTATTAAATTAATAAATATTTTTATCGGTCTTACGGTCTTTATAATGTCATATATTAGTTAAAATAATGACAGTCAGATAAGATAAGGATTGTAAAGGTTTGAAAACAAGAGTAATATATAAAATAAATTGTAAAATACATTCTTTCGACTTTGAAAATGTAAATATTTTGGAACATGGTATTAACAATAACTATAAAAGAGAAACTCTTGAAAATATTCATATTTTGAAAAATCCCAATAATGTAAATTTAATGTTAGAGTCGAGTAAATTGGACAATACTTATCATTCCTTATTAATATATAATTTGTATTTCGCATTTAAGTTGAAAAAAAGGGGGGTCCTATAAATGTTATACTAATAAATTTAGAGTGGGGAAGGGGTATATAAAGTAGCATGCTGGATTTTTTATTTTAGTTTAGTTCCTGAGGTGATTCTAAATTTAAGATGGTGGGGGCAATCAGGTTGTCCTTTATTTTTTATTTTTATTTTACTTATTATTGTATTTTTATTTTTATTTTTATTTTATTATTAATTTTATTTTATTTTATTTTTAATTTTCTGATATAATTTATTGTGCTAATAAGTTTTATTTCAGATTCTACGGAGATGAATATAAACAAGGACAGTTTGACTGTCATTATTTTAACTAATATATGATATTATAAAGACTAAGATCGATAAAAATATTTATTAATTTAATTCAATAGAGTCGACATAAGTACAATTTTTAATTTTAAAACATTGTTATTATCTCTATTTACAAACACATCGTAGACATTCTTCCCTGATTAGTACCAATATTTGGAAGTATGAATAGAGAGACGTTAAAGGACGTAAAAAACTATTATTATTATTTATTTTTTTTAGCAGTCTGTGAATACTATTTAGACATTTCCAATGACCGTTCTCCAAGAACATTCGTAGAAAACGGCTATCAGAATATGTGCGACTCGACACAAATCCGATGTCACTACGCACTAAACACATATCTCCGTGTTGCACCGACACCAGCCCGGAACTGTTATACACATTACTTAAGCCTGGGCGGCTGTCCTCGCGTGGTGATTTCACGTTCATACCTTTCATCCCAGGTTCTCATGCATACTCGGTACCGGGTTCACTCTTACATACTTTCATCATCCAGACATCCATCTGCTTTTTGCACCGTAGCACATTCGTAACGTATTTTGCGATCAACCGCCAGCTGTCCGCGTCCGTTATCATAAGTTTCGTTACGTTTTCTGGCGTGATCTCGCCTATCCTCGTCTGTATCCCTAGTCGTAACTCGGTCCAATGGTCGCACACAAAGAACGTGTGCTCCACATCGTCCCAAGCCCATCCGCAGTATGTGCATTCCGGAGAGGTAATCCACTTCATTCTGTAGAGGTACTTATGGAAGTATCCATGTCCGGATTGAAACTGGGTAAGGTAGAAGTTCACCTCCCCGTGTTGACTCGCCTTCCACGGACCGATTTCGGGTATAAGCCTTTGCGTCCATTCTCGACGTTCGTCCGTCGTCCACCGTCTCTGCCACGTTTCGATCGTCTTTATCCGTTCTTCTGTTGCAGCGTCTTCGAACTCCGCTCGTGAATACGTTTCCGTTCGGCCGCGAGTAGATCGATGGGAGTAACCCCAGTGATCACAAAAACTCCGCTCTCGGATACGATGCGATACGCGCACGCGATTCTTAGTGCGCCCACCCTTTGTATGCTTTTCATGGCGTTCGCGCGTTTTCTGATATTCGTCGCGTCGGCCCATACCTCCGCCTCGTAAAGCAGGATCGGGTGGGTAACGCTCATCAGCAGTCTTTGTACGTTCTGTCTAGGTCCTTTCGTGTTGGCCATTAGTCTGGTTAAAGCCTTTGTCTGTTCAGCTGCCTTATTGGTCACGTTCGTAGGTGCGGTCAGAAGCTCAGCGTCGAATCCAAGGTTACCCCAAAATAATTGACCTCACTCCTGATCTTTAATCTTTCCGTCCCTAACATGATCAGAATTGCCGTCTCTATACGTCTACGAGTTAGTAGCAGTAACTCGATCTTTTGTAGCGCTAGTTGAAGCCCGTGATCTGTCATCCATTCGGTTACCCGTCGCATATCCTAATTCAGCTTTAACTGAATTAGATGATAGTCGCGCGCGACTAGGCGTTATTGTTTACTTATTGTTCTGACCTGAGTTTTACTCTTGTCAGATCACCTTTTCCGGTATTGTCCGTACAACGTCCACGTACGTCTGTTCCTCAGCCGGCCTGAACATGATCAGTCCTCCCTTACCTTTGAAGTGAGATCGATTAGACCTGCGACTCTCTAAATGAAGTTAATAACGATGCAGAACTATTAAGTCTCAATCGTCCCAATGGAGGCATTCTGGATCGTCAAGACCGAAAAAGGCTCACAAGTGCGGTTGAATGTGAAGGTTATGCTCACTATGTTCTTCAATTTTAATGGCATAGTCAATCATCAATTTTTGTGACAAGGTCAAACAATCCATAAGGAGTACTACCTACAAGTTCAACGCCGTTTGCGTGAAACAATCCAAAAAAACGCCCGAATTTATGGCAAAACAATTCATGGATTTTGCACCACTATAATGCACATGCTCACACTTCATTGCTTGTTCGTGAATTTTTGGCCAAAAACAAAACTTTAACGATGCCTCAACCTCCATATTCGCCAGATATGGCTTCATGTGACTTTTTTCTATTTCCAAAAATAAAGAGAACATTAAAAGGCCGTCGTTTTACAAGCATAGAGCTAAAAGCTATTGCAAAGACCGAGTTTCAAAATTGTTTGGAGGATTGGAAAAAGCTTTGGCACAAGTGCATTATATCCGAGGGGGATTACTTTGAAGGGGACAAAATAGATATTGGTGAATAAATAAATATTTTTTTCATAAAACGAAAATTCTCGTTATTTTTTTAACATACCTTGCATTTTAAAGATTAGCAAAAGTCTTTCATATCCTGGCAGAACCCCAAAAATTAAAACTAGTATTTGACGACGGATTATTCCAACCCAGATACCTGTTTATTTATTTTATGAAAGACTTTCGGCCAAGATTTTCCTCCAATAGCTAAGATCACTTTACTTTCATTTTGACTTTTTACCTTTCTTTGTATGTTCACTTTAAGTAGAAAATATCATTTAAGAAAAAAGGATTACTTTTTAATATTATAATAATCAGTCCTAACTTATTCTGGAGTACCTCTCACTTTCCCGGTAGGGTTTAGATAGTTCAGAAAAAAATATAAGGAGAAATTAGTAGCTAAAAATGTTGTTTTGACTCACTTTTATTTGCGATTTCTTCCCTTGTGGCCTCGATCTCATGTGTGAGAGAGATTGCTTACTTATAATTGATGCTGAATGAAGATTAGTTAAAAATTACATGCTAATGTTTATGCTTAATGTTGAACAATAATCTCAATGGGCAAAATCTACCCTTTTTAAAAGTCATGGACCCTCCGTATCTCAGTAGGGCACGGAGTAGTTTAAAATTTTATTTTTTTATTTGCTCTCTAATTTCGAATGGCGTTATATCTTTAATTTTCTGACCAATCAACAGCCTTTGTTATAGTACGTGGGAAGTAAGTCCCAGTTCAGCGGAGATCCTACTCAGCAAGGAATGGTTTTCCTCGCTCACATACAGATGTTGTTTTATGTTTATGATTGTGTTTTATGATTATGTTTATCTAATAATATTATTACTTATATTATAATTATTTACTGAAAATTATAATTATTTGTATAAAATTAATTAAAAATTATGCGTGTACCTTACTATTATAAAACTTATAATATTTTTTCTTATGTCTAGTCTCTTTTTCTTTTTTTATTTATAATTCTTATAATATAGTTTATAATTATAATTATTCGTAATTATAGTATATTTAACTAAGATTAGAATTATACTTATATTGCTATATTTATATTTATTATTAACATTATATTGGGTATTAAAATTAAAGATTTTAGTTTCATATACAATTTCCAGTACTCGTATATTGTATTTAATATATAACTTGTAACGTTTCTATCTCGCTCGGGATAGCTTAAGTGTTCGTGTTGTTTTCTTTTTCGCGCGATAAATTACATACGATCCACATTTTTTGCACGGAAACTTTTATGTGCATTTTCCCGTGTCTTATATGTTTATGTGCATTTTCCCGTGTCTTATATGTTGTTAATTATTTATTTTTAATAAAATTGCCCGTCTGAGCTATACTTCACCGTAGCACAGCCAGTTTGTCACATGTCCCCCAATTTTCGGAGCGCGGTATGTATGTGTTATTTTAAAGAGAGAATAGCCGATTTATTACATAGTGTTATGAAACAGTGTACCAACAATCTCGTTTTTCCGAAACTGTCATACAACGATCCTTCGATTCCCGACCCGCTGACAAGATGTGACGGACAGGGCGGCCACTAGTGGCAGGCGCACCGGTCGGAGGAGGAGGTTTCGCTGCTGTTGTTGTGTGACGAGCAAGTCGCGTTGCATCCGAGTCAATTCTCTTCGAAACATTTTTAGATTGTTACTCCGTTCAGTTTCGCAATTTATTTAGGTAACCGGTGTTTGTAATTTATTTACCTTATTCGTCCGATCGTTATATTATAATAATTTTCGCGTCTTTTAATTTATTTATTTTTCTATTTGTATCTATAAGTATATAAATATATTTAAATCTATAAATATATTTAAATTTTAAATTAATTCTGGTCACGGAACCATATAAATTTTTTTTGTTTTGGATCGTTGCACAGCTATGTAGTAAATTCTCCGTTCCTCTCATGGGCGTTCTAATGCTAAGATCGAATTTACAATAAGAAACGATACCCTATTCTTGTTATTTCTCCCATCCCGAAAATTATATCTACTGGTTGCTCGGGTACGATGGCAAATTTGCTAACGATCTCTTTATTTTTATAGATGTAATCCACTTCGAGTGTGCGGGATGAATGGATTTTCTCCAAATTAAATGTATATGAAGGATCTTGATTGAGAGGTAGTATTGTTTTTCTGTGGACACGTCCAGCTCATCACCTCTCTATTCTACTACCAATCCGGCTGACGCTGTGATTACTAATGCTATTGTGTTTACGAAGATACAGAGAGCAAGCTATAACGCTGAATCGCCATACTAATTTCTAATGTTCTGTGGTAGAGTTCCTGTTCCTCGGGATTCTGCATGATTACTAAACTAGTGGGCCTTCGTTTAGCCTTTATATTGTCCATTCAAGGTAGTATATTATTTAGATTATGATATACGAGTGTTCGTATTGCTTTCAGATCTTTTATATGAATATGCTAATAGTTTTGATTTTATTATCTCTTAAGTTGAAGATAATCGGAGATACTTTCTTAAAAATCGTAAACGGGCTGTTGTACGTATGTCAGCGCTAATTTTGTGTTAAACGCATCTGTTTTGACTAATAATGTGAATGTTTAAGTACACAGTTGCTCAGGGCTTCATTTTTGTCGACATAGATCATAATAACGTTTCTGTATTTAGATACTCTTAGCTAATTGGCTTACTACGAGGTCTAATGTTTCGTGAAAATTATTTATTAAATTTTCGACGGTGGTGTTTGTTTGTTGACCATATAACGAGTAGAGATCTGGGATTTTTTAATTCACGTTCAAAGTTTACGTGTACCGAAGTAAAACTTGATATTTTAGATAAGGCTGTATTGTAAACAAATTATAGTTCGTCTATGTAATTATCCCACTTCTTGTAATTGTTCTGTATGCATTGAGAAATCATAATTTTTATTATTTTATTTGCTTGTACACTTCGCCATAGTATAGCTAGTTTGTCGTAAACTTAGCTTAGCTTTTAATCTATGATAAAATCCATTATATTTATGTATTATGAAATAACTATATTTATTATATATTTTGTAAAAATGTGTATATATATATATGTTAATATAACAATTAAGATATAATTCATCGATAAACTTTTTTCTTTTTTTTAACTTAAATATAAATATAAATATATATATATATATATATATATATATATATATATATATATATATGTATATATATATTCATTTATAATATATGTTTTAATAATTATTTTTGTTCATGTAATCATTTATTAATTTTTTACAATATTAATTCTTTATATATTTGGTGTATTTTCTATATTCGAAAATGTTCCATTGATAAAACTTTAAAGGCCTTAATTCTGTAATTTTTAGAGAGTATTCCTACTTTCTTTAAAGAATAATAAACTTTGTAATTCGTGCCACTTTCTTGACCACAATCAACCTCCCCTGGGTTGAGATTTCTCTTGCATTAGATTGGTCATAATCTATGATCACGCGCGCACGCGTGAATATGTGTTAAAAATAAGGCATCGAGTGCGATTGGTAGGAGTTAAATAAACAAAACCTTATTTATTAAAACCCAATAGAAAATTTATATAAATGCAGTTTTACTAATCTGGAATAATAATTGAGTATTTACTGCGACATGTATTAAAACTATTATTACGGTGATATTATATTAGCTCTTACCATTAAAAAGAAGCAAAGGATGGAGTGGTTCTAAAAACAAAATTTACTGTCCTTGGCTTTCCACAACGAAGATCTTTGTTAGGACCGCATATAAATACAGTGATATAAATACGGTCAAGTCAATATACAGCCGATTCAAATAGTTTCAGATAGTTTTCAGTAATAATAGAAATTTTTTTCAATGTTTTTGACTTTTTGACTAGTTTTTTTCATTTTTACACTTAGTTTTTATCGGTTTCGTTCTGACTATATTTTTCGGTTACTTTGGGAATTAGCGTTTGTTTTTCGAAATTTTAAACTTAGTTTTTTTGTATTTTTCGAACTTAGTTTTATTTAGTATTTTCGTACGTAGTTTTTACTTTTATTTCTCGAACTTACGTTTTACGGTATCGTTTCAGAATTATCCTTTTGTATTTTCAAAACTTCTTTGTTATATGTTCCTGCATAGGCCTTTTATATTCAGTCTTGTCTTTTGCCCACGTAATGTTGATTACTTCGAATAGTATAATTTGTGCATTAGCCGTCGACGAAACCAAATAAAATTTTTTTGTTATTCGGAATATTCTTCATCCTTTATTCGTGATCGCGAATTAAAAAAGACGGGCTAAGCGGCGAAATTATGCAATCGCAAAATTTTGAAACGCAAGCCTTTCTTGTTGCCGTGTATAAATATAGGAACACGACGGATTAAGCTAAGCATAAGCCTAAATCCGAAAGTTTTTCCGCCGTGGTATTCGCAATACGATTATAGTCCGGGAGCTAGCGACATTTTGATGTCATATATTTATCCTCGGCCGAAAATTAGTTTAAATGATTCATTTCAATGTAGTCTAAGGCGTAGTGATCGTCCGCTGCGTCAATTAGTTTGGACGTGACAATGCCAGGCACCCAAACTTTTTAAAAATGTTTAAAAAATTGATAAAAACCACGTTTTATTTTTTTTTAGAAAAAATTGTTCAAACAAAAGTTGTAGATCCTATTGAAACAAATTTTTACGTTCTATTTCTTTTTTCTCTAAAGCTAATAATTATGGAGAAAAACGCAATTAATTATGAACATTTCGAGCTGCTATCGACCCAAATCATAGTGGATACGTCAGAGATCTAACTCGCCAGTCAAATCATGTATGGTACAAGTACTTTTTAACTTTAAATTTTGATCATAAAATTATAGTTTTAAAGCAAAAACATATCGAATGTTATAAATTTATTTTAAATATATCTCCAAATTGTGATTATAACAATTTTTAACAAACTCTCTGTTTTTCTTCATTTGCCATCATTTATTTATTATTATATGCAAAGTTTTTAATGCTTTTCACTATTTCAATATTAATGCAGCCAATTTGATGTATAATATTAATATTCCAAAGCTCCAAAAATTATTTGTAAAAACCTTTTTCTAATTGTTATAAATTTTACTTTACAAATAAATCAGAAATGCTAAAATACAATAACAGTGAATGAAATTTGATATATGGAAGTATGAAAGTTATATATTTATATACATATAGTTTATTTCTTTAAATTTTATAGAATTTTTTCCCAGAAAAATTTATAGATTATTACAATAATATACACAACTCTTTAATTTATAATAATTAGATATTTGTATACTGACATTATGCATACGATAAAATCATTTAAAAGTGCTTGCAAAATCACAGAAGTTATGTACGCTCGTATGACATTCTGTCAGAAAATCATATAATAGATATAAATATACAAAAATTATTAAAATGACAGTAACATGCTGGAAAATTTATTAGGTAATTCGATGACAGTGCACCACGAGAGATATCCATGGTGTTCCAGGTTCCCCGAAAGCGCGTGCTACAACTGCAGTTTTACCCATCAGTTGTCATTTATCCTCGTGAAATTCCTTTTCCATCTTGTTCTACAATGTATGTAAGTTCATTTATAATAATTTTTAGGATTGCAACAATCTGGAATGTATGCCCGCTGAAGCAATGAAAAGTACGTTCCCTATAACAGAAACGTCAGTAAAGTGCACTCGAAAAAATCATTTTTCCTTTGCTTCGATCAAGATCTAACTATATACATTTGTAATTTATCTCGTTTTCATGCCGCTACTAAACGATTTATATTATAAGCTAGTTTAATTATTAAATAATACATTTTTACATTTCTTTTCGCTAGAGCTTGTTTCAGAATTGTTTCCTATTTGGCGCCTTTACAATCTGTATTTTTACATGAGAAGGTGACGTGTAGAAAAACAAAAATTACTTACAGTGTAATCGTATGTAGTAGATTACCTCACGCCAATCACTCCCTACTAGTTCCATCTGGTTCCACGCAATATGTATTTGTAGCGCTTCTGTAAGTGCTTTGTACTCGTAGCGCTTATTGTGCGTGGTGGTGAAACGCGGTATTACGATTCACTCGATATATACACTATGCGAATAAATCCGGTGCTTACCTTAGACCAGCTTAGACTGTATTATCTTGGATCTATTTATAGAGTAAAAAAAATTATCTTTAATAATAATTGAAAGCTATTCCACATGTATATTGATTAGCAAAAAAAAATTTTAATTCATCCTACGAAATCCTAATCTGATACTGCATCATATGTTCAAACTACTGTAATAATGTAGTGTTATAGTGAGCTCATCTTTATATAAGAATTATTGATTTCGACCAATAACCTAACCCTTTCTCCGAGCAGTGCCGGCTTTAGTGAGAAGGCGAATATAGGCGAATCAAAAATTATAAATAAAATTTTGCCATGGCAATACTACGAGAGTATAACTAATTTTAGCTTTGTTTCGTAAAGTTTAATGTACGCATTTTTACATGAAAAAAGTACCTTTAAGCATTTAATTTACAAAATATAAATTACACCGCTTATCGGGATAACTGAACACGGTGATTTTACGCATTGGTTTCACAAGGTAATAATGTGAAACTAAAATTTACATTATGCGAGATCAATTTGAAAAACTTAAATCTTTACAGATTTTTCCGCAATGAATATATATTATAAAATTTCAGATGTGTGCTCAAGATTTATATAAAAATTATTTTTAAAAAAACAAAATACATTATTTGTAGATGTCAATATGATTTTACAAATTACACCGCTGACGTTCTATCTAAATTTCGCGCCTTTAGATAGTAGTTCGAACTTTGATCGGTAGGTGACATACCATTTATTGTCTCCGGAAATCTCGAATGACAGTTTTCCAAACTTAAGATCGTTTATTTTTAATACTGATATAATTACATGTTCCTAATTTATTATGTTTCTTATTAATTGGTAAATATTAAATTTTTAAATATTGCACTTTTTTATATCATATATTTTAGTTTTATAGTTTATATCAATTTTTTGCTATATATTACATCAATAGTTTAGTTTTATAAATAATTTATTATTTATTAATACTTCTTAAAATAGTTAATTTATTTAGTTGAGATATTTCGGTAATTCTTTTTTTTAATAAATTTAAAATTTTTTAATTCAATTATCAAATTACAATCAAATGTACAAAAAAACTGTAGTAAAAAAAATTGAACGTAAAAAACAATCAAAACAGAAAAATTGAAATCGTAAAAAAGCTAGAAAAAGGTAAATTTGTGAGTAGAGAAAAATATTTTCAAAAGGAAAATCAAATGGTTAAACAAAATGATTTGAAAATCATGATTGATATTCTAAGTAAAAAAATTAATGTTTCTTTTTTATAGAAACTAATAGTTGAAGAGATGTATATTAACAGAACCATCCAATAATATTAAAATAATAGATTCTAAACAATACGATAAATACTATATTATAAATACTATATATATTCTTCTACCTAACCAAGTCTTGTTAATAACAGTATAATATATCACAGAATGAAATATGATTCCATACAAATAATGAAGGACAGTTTCCTAAAGATAATGAAAGAATCTTTTTCCTATTCTTGCTCTAAGGAAACACTTTCCAATATGGAAGTTATTCGACGTCGGAAACTTCGATATCTTAATTACAAAGACTGTGGTTTATATTTTTATTGCAAAATTTTGAAAATATAAGTGAACTCAAATTTGATAGCTGGTGGATATAAAAAGTAGAAACGTTTATTTGGTGTAATAAGTAGTCGCTGAAATAACATTTATCAAAGGAACTGTTATCAGCAGTAGAAAGAAATTGAAAGAAATATAGAATAGCAGGAAAAGTTATTGATATGTCAGAGAAAAAGCTGAAAAAAGTTGAAAAAAGAGTTTAAAATGGCAACAAATTTTTAGAGTTCTAATCGTGATAAGTAATTATAATCGAGATATAATTATAAGGAGTATAATGGCATTTAGAGGGGATTCCGAAGAAATTTATACAAATTTAGTGCAATTACGAGTAATCTTTGATTTTGTAATTGGCAATGAAAGAAAAAAGTTCTAAATTACTGCGCAAAAAATTGATAAAATGCATTAATAAATTCAATGACTATAAAGTTAAAATTATTATATTCAGAGATTTTAAAGCTAATAATTTATTAACATTAAATTTACAAAATAAAATCCTAAATAAATATTCTCATTTTCGATATGCTCTATGGACTTTGCATTTTTGAACTAAAAAAATACTATAAAATCAAATATTTTTAAGGTTTTTAAATTATAGAAATTAATTCTTTTGAATTAGCAAAAATAATATAGATAGATAAAAAATTATCGCTTATTTCTGAATGTGGAATATCGGAAGGCCCCATAGAGACGTCACTGACATTTTCGTCCATGGGCGTCATGTAGGCTAGAGCCGGCACCGACTCGGAAAAGAGTAATTCTCGAAGTAATATGTAACGTTTTGTCATACTTCTGTGCTACAGTGATATGAAAGAAAATACGATCCACTGATATATTTTTAATTTTTATTTTTACTGTTTTCAAAAGGAATGAATCCCCTGCCTCAGGCCTAATAGCGGGAAGAAAAATATATCCATACTTACATATAATATACGTTTGACAGCCCGTTCGCTAGATACAAAATGCATACACTGAAAAAAATATTTCCCGATATCAGGTAAATATTTACTTGTTCGGTACCAAGTAAATCATTTTCTTAAATTAAGAAAATGTTCACCAGATTTAAGAGTACGTGGTTTAATTCAAGTGAATTCTTCTTGCATTTAATAAATAATTCCTTGATTTAAGAAGATGCTTTCTCAATATAAGAAAATAATTTACTTGTTACAAAACAAGAAAATATTTACTTGAGAAGGGATATTTTTTTCTCAGTGTATAGTATTATAATATAAAGCATTGATATTGTGGTTTTCTCAAGTGCCGTCAAGCATTTATATGCTTGTCATTAAGTGAATAAGAAAACGACGGAGTTCCTATGATTTTTGGACACTTCCGTTCTGCCGAGAAGAGTCCATTAGTGATTTAGGCAGATTGATTGTCAAAAAAAATTTGAGAGCCTTTCACCAAGGTCGATACATAGATAGAAAACAGCATGACTTATAATTGGCCTTACATCTCGTATTCAACGACATTAAAATCATTCGACTTCAAATCCATGTTGATATTCCTTCGACATCACTCCAGCGGTAGAGCCGAAACATCAAACAGTAATTTTTGAGAAACTGATAAAACTGTAAAAATTATTAAATGCCGCACGTACATATATTATGAATTTAAGACTCTCATTTCGTTGATAAAATTCTTCGTCAAACTGTTTAAGAATAGCTTTCATAATACAATTCGCGCGCTTCAACCCCATTCTGGTATCGATCTCTCAGCGGTTCTCACTGTACTTTCGGCTCTGTACGGCCCTGCGTCCATGCAGCGGCCATGTACAGCAACAACCCCCCCCCCTTCGGCCCCCGCCCGGCAACCACTCAAATATCCCGCGATTCCGTTCTGCATAAGAAAGCAGACTTCTGCCACGGTACGCGACATTGATCCGTAATCCCGGCAGGGTTGGTCGGCGTTTACAGAGACACCCCCGCCGTCACTGTACGTACCGTTAGTCCCTCCTGCAGATCGTATCACGCCCGAGATAAAGCCGGGCGTATACGTGCTGGAAAAGTTTCCCTTATTTAGTACCGATACATATGCATGGATTTATTATTTTTTTTTTTTTTATTCGTTATGCTTAACGCATTTCCACTTTCGGCTAGCAAAAATTGGCGCTAATTCTAGCGTTTCGATTATTATTTTTTTATTTAAAACACAAAAATTTGAATATAAATTATTGTATTTATTTCAAATTCATATGCAAATATCGGAATTATGGCCATATCGGAGAATATTATTCTGTGTGTCATAACGCGTTTCCTAGGTATTGTCAATCGGTTCAGGGTGGGGGAATTGTTGTAGCCAATGTGGGAGGAAAATATTCAGATGCACTTTGTGTACGCATCTGCGCGAGATGTGAGATTAGCGCGATTCTTTAAAGCATAAAAAGATCCTCGATACAAAAATAATTACGATAAATTCTTGCGCGAATAACAATGACTTCACGAGATCAAATATTGTGCAATGTGTTTTACGCAAATATAAATATATAACGGTAGACGTTTAATGTCGTTAATTTAATTCTTTGAAAGTAAAGTAAGCTTATAAATGAAGTAATTATAAAATATATATCTTAAATTAACATCATGAAGGAGCAAATAACTGATCCGAATTTTTTATTTATAATTTTCGTCATTAAAAAATTATGTTTGATTAAAAAATTAATTATACTGTCGAGTTAACAGCGACTTTCAGTTAGGATGATGCATAAAATAATTTGGTATTGTTTGGATGTTGGATTAAATAAAAAGAAATATGCATATATTTGAGATTTGTCAATAATTGCTGGTTTATTAATTCATTATCTTTTCACGTACTCTGTGCACTGTGTATGATTTTTTTTTTTTGTCATTTTTTGTTTCTTTACCATTACATAGTTGAGACTCTTTATAACAATATATTTATATAACTTAATTTATAATAGCGCGCTATACTTATATAATCATTATACCTTCGACGCATTTTGCACTTTAAAATTGAACTTATAAATTATAATATTTCATTTAGCAAGAGTTTATCTTATTTCATCTCCCTAATATATATATTTATATATATAGATTTTTATGTATATCTATATTGTGAAAAAACATCAAATTTTTCATTACAATTTTTGTTTTATTTTTTTTTTCTTGTACGCTGCCGTGAGCCTTCGATTTTCAACACGCTCCTCCCATCCAGAGCGTATAACGCAACGCTGACACATGCACACACAATATAATTGTTTTTAACGCCTCTCTTGTCGCGACTTCCACATTTAATTATAGGTATAGCTCATTATACTTTCGCGAAACCTCGAGACGAGATTGAATAGTTTTTTTTTATGTTTGTTTTTCACAGTTCGTTTATTTTTTGTTACTTTTTCGCAGTTTGTTTCTTTTTTTTCTTATTTCTTTACGTATCTATCACTCGTCTGCAGACACTCATTTTATTGCATTTTTATATGTATATGTATATATATATATATATATATATATATATATATATATATATATACATATATATTTATTTACGTTTATAATGTTTACGATAACAAAACATCTTTTTTATATAATCATTCTCGCATTACACGCTGTGATCCCTGTCACAGCGAAAAAAAATCGCATTCCCCCATACTCGCTCAATCTCTATATGATTTCTTTCTCTCTTTCTTGTTTCCCACCAAGCAGTAATAAGAACAATCATCGATCAATTAATTAATTAATTAATTAATTAAATCGTTAATTAATAATAATAATTATATAGTAGTAGTAGTAAGAATAATAATTATAATTATAATAATAATAATAATAATCGGACAAGTCGCGAATTTGGCGACTTGCGCCAAATAAAAAATAAAATAAAATAAAATAAAAATAAAATAATTTCAGCGTTCACGTATCGTTCGCTGCTGCTTTTCTTCTTATTTTTCTTCCGTCTTCTCCTCTTTACTGTTTTGCAGAATTCATGTTTTTTTTCTTCCTTTTTTTCTTCTTCTTCTTCTTCTACTTCTTTTTGTTGTTTCGCGACATAATATAATATATTGCAGCTTACACGGGGGTGATGAGGTTGGGCCAAGGTGCACGCGTGCTCGCATTTACATTTTTCCTCCCTAATACACTACATTATATGACGTTGCATTTTATTTGTGATTTTTTTGCGTTTTTGTCTCTATTTTTCGCCTCTCTCTCTCTCTCTCTCTCTCTCTCTCTCTCTCTCTCTCGCTTCGCGCTCTTTTCGACGGCGAGATGACGACGAGCGTTAATTAATAATCGTTCAACACACGCCTTCCCTGTACGCGGTACAATGGATCTATGGATCTGACCACACACTCACACAATCTCTCTAACTCTTTCGCACTTTCTCCCCTCTCCCCCCTCTCTATTACATATATAATTACGGATACTTAATTCATTGTTTATACGTTTTCTCTTCTTCTTTTTTTTATATTCTTTTGCCGTTTAACCATTTATTTATGTTTCATCTACGTAACTATAAGGTTTTTTTTATTGAATACTTTTAAAATATCTTCAATTTTTTTGCCTTTTCTCGCTCATTTTTCGCATGCGCTATAGATGCGCGCGATAGAGAGACTGAATTTTTTTTATTTATAATAAATGATCTTTTACGCTGGCGTTCGCGCTCGTTACAATCGTTTAAATATTATTCAAATTTTTATATGTATAGTCACGCTAAAGTAAAAAGTGTCATATCGAGTCCTACAGTGCACATAAAACTTACAAACGGATAGAAATTGTTTACAACTATGTAATTTGAATCCCCTTACACCCTCCCACCTTGTTTTTTTTTTTGTTAGCGGATACTGTATTACGTGGGTTTTGTGTATTTTTTCCTCCTTTAATTTACGATTTCTCTTCCTCTAGTGATTATATATAAACATCAGAAACAATCCGCTATATTAACTACTGTACAATCGACGACAAAAAAAAATTTAAAAAAAAATGAAGACGACGAATAAATATTCTCGTCAATTTCATTAAAAACTGATCATTCTCATCTCTCGCTATTATTCTTTTTTTTTGAGCAAATTATTTATATTATCATTTAAGAAAGTATATCTAGAATATCTATATCTATATATGTATTTAACACTTTCTGCACGGGCTTAACACCCGTGGCGCGTCGATTTCATTATACAAGACAACAAATTGATACAATTTTGTGAGCCTCTCTCGTGTTTGATGGCTAAAAATCATTATTTACAAGTATTTCATTATTAATCACACTTCTGAACCAGAAGAATTTTTCATTTTACTTTATATCATACGAAGTTTTTGCTCGTTTCCATTTTTGGTTTATCCCCCGACGCGGAATTATTTCGAACGATGTACAATCTTGCGACTACACATTTTATGTTGTTCGCTTTTATATTGGATAAACATTGAAGATATTCAAATCGAAGCCCGTGTATTATGCACTGCGCGCTAATATATATAATTATACAATTATATATATATATATATGTAAACTTAATAACATTTTTGTACAAAAATTCATCTGAGATCATACTATCGTCGAGAGGAGGACTTCATTATAAAATCTCCGTCTTGAATGTTTAAACCTTATAAGCAGCGTATCTCCGTCCTTTGTGTATGTGTGTTACCCTCGATTAGATTAACGCTATTCTCGATTCGCCGTCGTTCGAAACAAATCCGTGCAATGATTTATTATAAACGCCCCCGCGACGGCTGTATCATAAAGAGGGACGGCGACCCCGTGCGCGTGCAAATCAGAGGAGGAGCCGTCGGCCGCGCGACATCGGGCGTCAACTTCATGAAGGCGCGGTATATTATTGAGAGGGAAAAAATTGAAAAAAAGAATTACATAATACCCGTTTACCGCGCGCCTCCGCGTTATCTTTATTCATATAATGTTAATATATGCGTTTGTTATTAAATATATATATATATAATTATATGTATAACGCGATAAGAGCGACCGAACAATGGGGGCCGTTATCCCCACCTTTCTTTGCTGTGATGTTTCGCCCGATGGACGTCGAAAGTGGGAGGGGGGCTGCTGCTGTTACTAGATACTGATATATATATATATATATATATATATATATATATATATATATATATATATATATAATTTTTATGCGCTTTTCATGCGTTTTTACCGATCCGCTATCTGATTTCCGCTGGAGAGCGAGCGAAGGGGGATGGGCAGGAGATTCACGGCTTAACGCTTTGCTGGATAGAGAACAATTAAGGGGGAGGAGGGGGGCGTAATCAGCGACCGGCTATCAGTAACGGATAGTACATTTAGCTCGGGTATGTCCGTCGCGTTTCCCCTCTCATTTTATGTCTTAAAAACGTGATTTTCTTTCTCGTTTAGTTTTAATAAAAGATCGCGGGCTTTGTTATCATATATAAACAATGAAAACAGATTACAAAAATCAGCAGAGTCAAATAAATCGTTACTTTAATATTACAGTAATTATACATGATGAATATTTGTAACGGTGAAGCTAAAAATTCATTTCAATTAAATATTTATTTGAATCCATTTTTTTACCATTATAGTAAATAAATAATAACGAACATCTCTCTCCTCTGCTCTTAATGCATTCGCGCACGCACAACTTTTCCATCGCTTTGTATCGATTATAGCAACGCTATTATTACAATTATTCGAAAGTGAAATTCGGTATATTTTAATACAATTACTATATATGTTATCACTATTGCGCGAACAATATGGCGCTGCTTTATATTATTACTTTGCTTTCAGTACTAAATCCATTATTTTAATATACTGAACATCCCGCGACTATTGGTTACTTTATTTATATTATATAATTATCAAGTTGATCACAATGCTTTTTTATCGAGATTTTTTTTCCTTTAATTTACGCGCGTTTTTATCGTCTAGTATACAATGATACAAATAAAAAAAGAAAAGAAAGAAAGAAAGAAAGAAAGAAATTGCCTAAAGTTGCTGAAAATTGGTCGCATACTACTTGCGCTCTGAGATAGAATAATATGAGCTAAAAATCTTTTTCTATATAATATCCTTTCGATTTCCTTTCTCTGGCAAATGCGCGCGCACACGCACATACAAACACGCGCACACGTACGGCGCGTCGTCTTCCCCGACAATGCTTCTTTTTTATCCAGTATCCACGTTATAGTGACTATGTCTGTAGATGTGTCTGCATTATACATAAAAGGGCGAACCAAAGGATAAATGGTAACGATGTGCTAGTACACAAGTTTTTATTCACCGTCGAGCCCTTTCATTTACGTCTAGCATATGTAAAACAAAAGATATATACACATTTTTTTTAAACTTAAAACATCATATATAAGTGTATAAGTTCATATACAGATGTACGTCTACAGTTCTAACCGATGTTAGTAATTAGTGATTAAACGATAAAAGAAGAATAAACTCAAATATGTATATACGAAAAAAAAATTTCTGTTTTTTTTCTGCATTAAAAACGTTTTATATTTTTACCCACTTACGGTTTGTTGTATATATAATTGTTTTTTATTTATTTTTTGCGCCTCTTTTTCTTTTATTAAGTGCCCTCTAAAGGACACATTACATTATGCGTATATAATATACTTGAACCTGATATACTCGTGTCCTATATATATATATATATATGAATACGACCGTTGACGATAAGTTGACGAAATCGAGAAATATACTAAATTTATATTAAACATCCGACGCGCATGTTTTTATGTATGTGTCGCGCGCGCATATATTTATTATATAAATAAGTTCATAAATGTAGTCTGTACTACTATGAAGGGCCATCATCTACTTTGTATACGACAATAATATATCATGTGTGTGTATGTGTATATAATATATGTAGCGCGTGCGCGCAGCTGGATGCAGTTGAGACTCTAATATATAATTCTAACGCGTAAAACGATTCTTCTACAATTACTATTGATGTTGTCGTTGTTGTTATTAATATTATGAATATTATTAATATTATTATTTCGATTTTTTCTGCTCGAAGGATTAAATAAAAGTCACGCTTACGATTGATCTCGTGCAGCTTGGACAAAAAAAAAAACAAAAGGTAGAAGAAGAAGAAAAGATATCGAACGAAAGAACCTGTGCCGGTCTCGAACTATCCTCAAAAAGTGTTTAATAACATACGAAGTAGTTGTCAAAATACTTGGAGTGTTTCAATCGTACGTTTTAATGTGGAGTAGATGTTCTTCACGGCCTATTATATGAGGGGTCAACGCTCGGTTACGCGTTAATATATACATATATATATATATATATATATATATATATATATATATATATATATATATATATATATATATATAATTATCCGAAACGAGCCTTAGAAATTAACATTGTCGAAAACTCGTTATCGATCGCGAGAAAAATAAATCTGGAACGTTCGACGGATTAAAAATCTGTCTATAGATTCTAAAGTAATGCAGTATTGACGATAGCGACGAAAAGGAATAGAACGTACAAATGAACGTGTAATAAAGAAAGGAGGGCGGGAGGAGCGCAATAACAGTGAACCGGCTCGCGGAAGCGCATAATTCTCGATTGCCCGAGAAAGTCGGTAGTATCGCGGACACGAATGAAGCGCGCGCGCGCGCGCCTCGTTGTTAAATGTGTAACACGAATGCTCCGCGTGCGTGCCGTGCTATCTGATCTTTCTATTATGGTTTCTGCTCTCCCCTTGCCAAAACCCCCCCCTCCCGCAGCATCGCTCCTTATCACGCGTTTACGCGTAATTCCGCGCCTTACGTCGGGACGACTCCATTTTTGTTCCACATTTGATTTTTTTTGTTTTCGCTCGCACGCGCGCGGATTCTTGAATGACGACGCGTTTTTTTTTTTTTGGCGGAACGCGCTTTTCGACCCTATTTTTTTTGATTTTTTATTCAAGGGAAGATTGTCGCTTTAGTTTCTTGGTTAGATTTTCAAATTCGTTGATCGATTAATTGGTGTTCGGTTTTTGTTTCCCCCCTTCAAATGCGCGAATGTCCATTAATAAATACGCATACGTTATTATAGGATTCTATAAGATTAATTCATAAATATAGGCTGATGTGTTTTATAAAACGTTTGTCCTAGATATACTCTTAATGAATTATTATTGCATGTCGGTATAATGAACCATGCGGCGTCTTAAATTTTTATCATACTTGGTATTTGTTTTTATTTAACCGAGTTACTTTTATCTAACATACGCTATTTATTATATATAAACTTTCGCGGGAATGCCCTCGCATGACATCGATCATAATATCGACAATGTTTAAAAAGCAATAAATTAACGTACTATTTAGCACCTTAGGTATTAATAATACTATGGACAGTGTGTACATTAAACAATAAATCGCCAACACGAGCGCAACGCTTTAGCTAATCGTCGAGGCCTTTATTCTTTGTATAAATCGACAAACGCATCGGAGCAAATAGCGCCGCGAGACGCGGCGATTATTTCGTGATTTTGTTCGCGGGCTCGCCGTGAAAAGGTCCTCTTTAAACGGCCCGAAGTTCGCGCGACTCGAGCGTGCCGATATCTCTCATAAAAGCTGAGTAAGCTTTTGTATTGTAATCAATCACTTATACCGTCGGCGCATACTTTTTCTTTTCTGCCAGCGACAATTCTCAGATCATTTCGCACTTGCTTGATACGATTGTATCGATGCGCCCGACTTCCGAATTCGACGCGCCAGCGCAATTTTCCGGCTCCGTACGCGCGTGCGCATGCGTGTATGTATGTGTATATGTACGTAAAGCCTCTCTATGGAAAACAATTCGCTTTGTTTCGACAACTTATCAAAAAATAAAAAAAAAATTTACATTGACGCTTTGATATAAATAGTATTTTAATACCAAAATCGTCTCTCCGTTTAATAAATATTCATTTGGATAATAATTAATTTTCAAACTTTGCAAGTTACCCCTGACAACGGAGTCGCAAAAGTTAAGAAAGCAAAAAAAAAAAAACCAAGAAAGAAACGATCTCTCGTCAAATATAAATCTTTAAACTTTTGATAAGTTTTAAAAGCCTTACCGTCTGACAATATGAATCCCCGTATATGGTTCTCGGATGTATTTACAGGCAAACCTTTTTTACGAACTGACAGACGAGGAAAGCTCCACTGTCGACACAAAAGCTTAGAGTTTTGCCTTCGCTCGTAAAATAGAAATAGACGACGTCTTTTTAACTCACAGTCGCGTGAGCTAAGATTTTTAGTCTAACTAAACTCACGGTTTATTATTAAACATGTAATAAGTATAAAACAATAATGGGGAAAAGCCTTGAATACGATAGAAACATTCCAAGTACTTTAAAGTTGTTAGGCAACCGAATAGATACTTATGTATACGTATAACAATTATAATTCTTGCTCTCTGTTAATTTTTTTATTTATTTATTTCTTTGTTTGTTTGTTTCTTTTTTTTTAATCTATTGCACAGCCAAAAGCAGAGGGACGAACTTCGCACACATGAATATATCAATATATAATTTTTTTCTTTCTTTTATTCCGAGAGAGGTCTAAAGAGCTTGCAATGAGTGAAAGCGTTTTTTTTCTTCATCTTTTCTCCGTTGTGTTAATAGTCATACAATAACCGTGCAAATCGTCGTGCAAGAACGATATCCGCGTTATTTAACGAAAATCATAAGATGAAAATGAGGAGGAGAAGTACAATGAAATAATAAGATTTGTTGTTATTTTTTCTTTCGAGAGTCGCTATAAATTCTATATTTGCAGATAAGGTTACAGCGCTATATAATGCTTTCTATTTCCATTCATTTCATCACCTATTGACTCGTACGCCCTTGGATTGTATATTATGATCCTTATAATACTAGCACATGCCCCCCTCCGCTTCTGTTGCCTTTGGTGACTTGTCGAGCCAAATTTTGATGGCGCTTAATCGAAACTGATCGTTAACATTCGGCCAAAAGTCAGTGTGTTCAATTATTATTATATTATGTATATGTATATATTTCTGGTAATTAATGTACAAAAATGGGAAATCCGCGACACTCTCTGGATCTTTGGACGAAGGTAAACATCGCCGTTTAAAGGCCAAAAATTTTGTGAATCTTCCTAAGCCATATTAGCTTTATGGGAAAGTTTATATACAAAGGTTCTCTGTAGGTGGCAAAAAAAAAATTCAGAATTTGGCTCGACAAGCAAGGAATGCCCTCGACATATGTAGGTCGTGTGCCGACGTATGCTCGCGCGTCCGTGCGTGTGCGCTGTTTTATTCTTCTTCATAATAATTTTTTTTGCCGTCTTAACGCTCGCTCTCGCTGTTTCTCTCTCTCTCTCTCTCTCTCTCTCTCTCTCTCTCTCTCTCTCTCTCTCTCTCTCTATCTCTCTCTCTCTCTCTCTATCTTCCTCTTTCGTTCTTGTTATATTTCTGTCTCTCACATGCACTCTCTCTCTCTCTCTCTCTCTTACACAGATCCGTCACGATTTTTCATATCCATCTTTCTTCTCCATTCATCTCCGCTTCGTCGTTTTCATTATGTATATATTTATATATTATAATTTATATTATAGATGCGTGCACCCTGGCCTGAGATCGCGGAGGACTAGCATTTGCGGTTGTTATTGGCGCCGCTGTTGTTGAGCCGCAGCCGATCCTGGCGCCTGGGACGTCGGCCCTTGCCGCTGGAGACCTCGCGGGCCTTGTTGCTGCGCTCGAGGCGGTTGCGCTTCGTTGACTGCGCCGAGTGCTTCTCGAGCATCTGTCGAAGAGCCAAGCAGGTGGATTTTATTAAGATTTTCTTAGTCTATTAGAAGATTTGTGTAAAATAGTTATGATTTTTTTTTTGTTTTTCTAATACAGCGTGTTTAAAACCTTATGAATTTCTAGTTATGTATATAAACGAGAAAATTTTTTAAATAACTTCCATAGTGGAATGTAATACAGATAAATATATTCATGCGATAATATAATGAAATCAGAAAAAAAGCATTGAAAAAGTTTTTTTAAAACCTTTTTTTTTATATTACAGATTCTACGGGGGTTATGATAAACAAAGACAATATGACTGCCATTTTAATAGGACTGGTGGCCAAGTTTTCTTATAAAAATTTTGTAACGAATTTCTTATAAATTTCATGTCAATTGTTGTTTTTAATTTTTACATATATTTATTATCTATATATGAATAAAAAAGTTCAAGATTGGATTAAAAAAAATTGTTTGATATCTCAAAAAGTTAAGTAGCTTTTTCAATTCCTGAGAATTTCAAAAATAGCATTCATTGAATTGAATTTATAAAAATCAGTTTATATATAAGCAATGAATGCTGTCATTGGAAGGTTAATGCTGTGTTCTTTTTACAATTTAAAATCTCTATTTTTTGATACCGAATTGGAAGAAAAAACTATGTAAAAAGGTTCAATTGAAGATCGCCGAACTTTTTCTGTACAAAAGGATTTCTTTTGCAGAATTTTGTATCAAAGTAAAGGTTCCCATTTGAAAAAATAATTTTAACCTCTAAATTATCGTTAATCCTTGACCCCGGAGTCGATGACGAATCATGATCAAGGCTACCATTAGTCGAACACTCCAAACCTTCACTTATGCGTATAAAATTTTTTTCCGATTTCCGATAAAGTTCCAACAATATTTTCCTGATGCGATTAAAGTATAAAAACACGCCTTATAAATGTGAAAGCCCATTTGTTTTGTTTTTTATTCGTTATCGCGCATAATAAGCCGCTGCACATTATCATAGCGAGGGCAAGCCAAGCGCGTCATTAAAACAGAAGGAAACAACGAACCTTTTGCGCAGACCGTATCTGCACGATCCGCACGTTCTCGTCGCCCCTGGCGTTCCTCAGGTCCCTCATAGTAGCTCGTCTGGGGGCGCGCTCGGCGACGGCCCCAGCATTGTGAGGAGTGTGATGATGATTATTATGATGATGATGATGCTGCTGGCCCGACCGATTATTGTTGCTCGCGCCATTACTGCCGGCGGATCCCGCCGCCATCAGCTTGGCGTTCCTTGACGACGACGTGGCGTCGCTGCCGGCGCCCGTCGCCACGTCCTGATGCTGAATCAGGTTCGAATTCCTGGCGGCCAGGGGCAGCCTGGCCGCGACGCCGCTCGCCGGGCCCGCGGACTTGCCCAGTCCGGGGACGGCCGGCGGCCGCTTGCCGGCTCGCTGCTTCTTGTCCGCCAAGGACTTGTCGCCCTTGGGGCCCGAGCCGGCCGACCGGTAGACCGACATGCTCGGGTGCTCGATGAGCAGGTCCTCCAGGGGCGACGTCTCCACGTGGACGGGGCCCGGCTGCGTGAAGCAGGCCGGGGGAGTCACGTACCAGGACTCATCCAGGCCCCCGAAACCCTCAACTGGAAGATAAAAAAAGAAAAATGAGCGTGAGCTCGGCATATCTGATATTTTAAAGGTCGGGGATTGGAAAGGTTTACAAAGATGAGTAAGGTTTGAGTAAATTCGCGAGAGAATTGGTATAATAGAATCAGAAATCCAAAAAAAAAAATCGTAATAGAAGAGTAGACGTCTTCTATACTTTTTCTGGGATGCTAAGTTGCTTGAGCATTTTGATCTTTATAAATTTCAAATAATAGTTTATGAATATACAATTCGATTCAAGCCCAGAAAGTTTCCAAAGACTTAGGAAGAGACGAAAGAACAAAACGCTCGTATGATCAAAATGCTCAACAGATAATATCTTCAAACAACCTATCTGTGCTGTACAGTGCACATCTTCGATAGTTCTGTGTTGGATTTGTGATTTTGTCTAATGATTGAAGAATTAATGGTTCAATGTATCAAAATTGTAAGTTCCATAAGGAAATGCTTTAAGAGTTCAAAAATATTCTCGAACTTATTTCAAGTATTAAGATTCTGTACAATTAGAAAGCATTTTAAAAATGCACGAAAATTTGTTGATTATCACGGTCAAAAGTATGTAATCGATAATATAAAATGTATCAGAAATGGATCACATTAATGGAAAATTAATTATGATAATAACACCATCGATTTATGATCAACTATCGCGTCAATTACGGTTTTCTAATTTTAGACGTACGGCAGAAGTCACTATCGATGTTTGTCAAATGTAAATCATGGAACTATAAGCACAAAACTGATGATGTCTATGTCGTTACAGATAGCTGCTGAACGATATAAATATTGGAAGCTTGAAACTAGGTGTAATAATACGATGATACGACAGTTAATAAATAGAAAACAACTTTTTCGTATACTTGTGAACAATGTGAAAATTTCATAACAGTGGCCCGTACATACATGAGACAGAACAAGACTAAATTTGGGCTAAGCTTAAGCAGAACGCAAACTGAATAATCCAAGTCGACCTCGCGAATGAACAATATAATCGAAACTGAATCATGGATCATTACTTTTTTCTCTCGTCTTTAACCATCGAATGACACTTCGTTGTAGTGTACGGGCAACGCAACGCGCTCAAAGCATAGTTCGTCGTACACAAATCGATCGAGAACGCAAGAACATTGCAAGGACTTTTTATTTATGTGTGTGTCGACGCGTATGCCTCACCATTACGGTCAATGAGGATCCAGTCGTCGCCCTCGACCTCGACCTGCCTTAGCCTCGCCTCGACGGGAATGGCGGTGATGGCGTCCGCCTCGGTCGTCTTGGCCTCCTCCGGGACAGCCGCGTTCTCGCCGTCCTCGGCGCCATAGGCAACGCCCGGCACAAAGTATTTTGCCAGCCTGCTCCACATCCCGTCCTGCTGTGCTTATTCCCTGTCTGCAAAATAAGAGGGAAGGATTTTTTTAATTATTGCTGTTATTGATTGTTGTTATTTTTTAATTAATGTTTAATTATTAATTATTGTTATTTGATTTTACACTTGGTTGAGGAAGATATATATATATATATATATATATATATATATATATATATATATATAATAATGCGAAGAATGAAAAATTTTGAAGGTATAAATATGGGATATGAAAAGTTGTAAATTATAATATTTAATGGCATTTATCTTCACGTTCTGTTTGAATGATCTATTTAGGAATGTCTTAATTTACATTGTATTAGATTGTAATTCCTATAGAAGTTTGTTTCAGTGTTTTTAAAAATAAAATAATAGATGATAGAAGATACAATTTCCAATTCAACTCAAGTCTATTACAATACAAAGTATTGTGTCAATATATAATAATGAAAAAGATCATTAGTCAAGCATAAGTGTTATTAAGATGCTGCATATCTTGCAATATTTGAATATTGGTGTTCTTTTTTTAGAAAACATCATCGTAGAACGTCATCAACTATTAGTTTCTTATATGAGAAATATATCTTCCACTTTCAAAAATTCCAACAGATGTTCCCGACGTTTATATATTCCGTTATTCCGTTCCCATATTTATCGAGCACTTCGGCGTTAAAAAAGAAAAAAGAAACAAAAATTAGCTCTCCTAATAATTTCCACATCGATAACGTACTGCTTTGTAATTAGCCCTAGATTTTTCGCTTTTACGACGGTATTGCACAGACGTCGTATGGATGACCCAGTATACACCCCAAGTTGTTAACATACGCGCTCTCCCCGCAAAACGCATCGATCTCTTTGCTTCTCCCTCCCCCCTTCACTCGTAACGCCGCGATTCTTTTACTCACAAGGTCAGAGTTTAATTGCATTGCGATGTTATAGGGTAACTAAAAAAGGAAAGAGCAGAAAGCCGTTTTTAAAGCTCTTGCGCGCTTATATGCTTCCGGGGCGCGGCAATGACGAGCTTTCAAGGCATATATATATATATATATATATATATATATATATATATATATATATATCCATTATATCATTTGTACATGAGTGGTAAAGAGAAAGAGTGACTCGTTCGTGAGTTTCCTTTTTGTGTTAAAAGCGCAAATCATTTTTATACAACGAAAGCCCCCAACATTTTGCTCTTCGCTTTCTAACTTAAAAGACTTGAAGACTCTGAAATCGCATTCGAATGTTTTCCCTCTTGAAAATCTTCGAAGCTCTACAACTTGTTATAGCGCATGCGCGGTGACGACGTCATTATGTATAGGACTGGTGAATTACCAAATGATTAAAAATAGTTGAAGCGTTCAAACTGTTCTAAATAAACTTTTATCCAACGTATTGGATAAGTATGTCGAATAACCTCGTTACTAGGTTACTACGAGGCAATCTGTAGGATTAAAACGTAAAAAAAAGTTCGCGTTTAGAATTTCAATCGAAATTCCATGATCATATATATCATGATCATATATATATATATATATATATATATATATATATATATATATATATATATATATATACATGCAAGACAAAAAAGCTGCGATGAAACTAAAATAAAAAAAAGTAAAAAAACTCAGGGACCCGGATAATACATTCATTTAAGGAAGTGACGCAATCGCACATAGATTGAGAAATAAGACTCGAAATAAGTATTTGGATGACTTTTTTGTTGTTTTTCTTCTAAATAACTAACGTCAACAGTATACATATACAGTATACATTGTTATATATTAGTAGTTCGTTTAGCTTCAACTATATGTACGTATATGTACGTAATAAGTAGAATTACTGGCAAAGAATGTTTATAATTGCATTTGCATTAGAATGAGAGAGCGAGAGAAAGAGAGAGGAGAGAGAGAGAGAGAGAGCGTCAGACTTCCGCGACAGCGAATTGACGCCTAAAATAAGTTAATTATGACGGCAAATCCTGTTAAGATTCGCCCGCACGCGGGGGAGGTCTGACGAGTATCACATAGTCCGATTATACACACAGAGAAAAAACGAGCGGATCGAGAGAGGATTGGTTTTACGTCATACGCGGAAAACGAATGATAAGGTTGTTGCAAGATTAGATATAGAGTAGTTTTCAAATTAAAGCGGCTCTATGGCTGTTCTGAAACGGAATACGATATGTTAGAATAGACGACTAAAAAAGAGACTTTTTTCATTAGCAAAAACAATGGTTTAAAAACTTGAGAAGCAAAGTGTGCGAATGCACACACAGACATACGCACGCACAGATCGATAGATGCATAGATAGGAATAGTCCAATAAACGCTCCGGCCCTAGAATAAATCGCACGCTTTGAAGCTATAAATCGAATACGCCAGTGTTCCTTACGAGAGAGAGAGAGAGAGAGAGAGAGTGAAGAGGGATCAAAGTCGATCATACTCATTACAAAATTTACGAGCGCATAAAGAGAGAATAAAGCCGACGGCTTGTACATTTCGGCCGGAAATGTTGCAACGGCCCATCGGTGCGTTTCGACGGCGATTCTAACACGGATGGACCGAACAACGAGGACCGAACGTCAGGGGGGATGCAAAAGCGTAAAGCAAATTACGACCGTGTGAATGTACACACACACAACACACACAATAGAACCCACCTGTAGTATTGAATTGAACCGATGCCAGAGTGTATATTATACACGCGATCTAAGAATACCGAATGTCAAAAGTGCAATCTCTTTAGCGCGTGCGTGCGCTTGACAATCCCCCCTCTCACTCTCTCACTCTCTCACTCTCTCTCTCTCTCTCTCTCTCTCTCTCTCTCTCTCTCTCCGCGGTTTTCCCTCTAGCGGAGTTTTCCGTGGCGATCATTTGTTTTTCACTTTAATTCCCCTGTCTTTTTTTCATTTATCGCAACGCTGTACTATTGGATAACGCACATTCGTAAAGATAATTGATAATGACCGCTGTTGGCGCGACAGATATTAAGAGAGAGAAAAAAATTTAACGCGCCTGTTACTAAAGAAACGGCATAGTATACGAGCTTGTCAAATGAAATCCGAGGGAGAAAAAACAATTATATATATATATATATATATATATATATATATATATATATATATATATAATGTATATTAGTATAATAAAAAATATAGAACACTTATTCGGGAACACGCACTCGTATATAATTCAAATTCTATTTTATATCGCTCTCGCAGGCTCGCGTGGAAATAATTAATTCTTAATGTACACACACACGCCTATATAAGATATAAGTTATTTTCGTCCCCCCCCCCCATCCAACGTCTCGCCCCTCTACGCTCTCGACGGGGAAAATTCGCAATTTGACGTTAAAACGGCATCGTTTCTCATATGCGTAATATCCCTTATTTATCTTTTCGTCGCGCTGCAGCGGCCCGAAATAAATTAACCTTCGGGGCTTCTATTCTTGGCAGAAACTTTTTAGAATTCTAACGTTCGAATGCCGCCCGCCCATTTTTGTCCCCCCCCCTCCCTGTGACTTGCCTGCGCGCATTTAAAGCCCCGAATAATTAAAAATTCTCGTTCTGGTTTAAGAAGAAAAAAATTTACCTAACATCAGCGAGACTTATATCTCACAATGTGTTAAAAGTAAAAACTATCAATTAAAAAATAACAAAGCTTATTAATATATCGATGCAAACAGAGAAAATTTTTTCTATGAGCTCGAATTAAAATAGAAATAAAAAATTGATGAAGTAGTTAATGAAAAGATGGCTATAATACTTCTAGAATGGCCCTAAATGCAGAAAGGATTTTAATGCAAAAAACGAAGGTAATTAATATATTAAATTTCCCTATCTGCTTTTATAATATATATATATATATATATATATATATATATATATATATATATATATATATATATATTGATTTGATACAATTCAATTTGCTATTCCCTAGAAAAGATAACGCGGAACGAGATAGATTCCCCCAATCAGCGTATTATTGAGACTTCCGCTACTCCATAATGAACAATCGCGTCGCTAAATTGATCCCAAATCAAGAATTCAGTAAAAAAAAAATCCCTGCTTAGTGCTGGTGCTTGCACAGAAAAAATTTTAAAACAAAAACCGTACATCTCCGCCGCTTAATTGTCCCCGCGCGCAACGGTGTATGGAGAGCGACGTAATCACGTCTTTTATCTTGTATTAATACAGAAAGAAAGAGAGAGAGAGGAGAGAGAGAGAGAGAAGGCAAAATAGTATATCCGTATATATACGTCCTGGGGAGAGCCGCTTGTGCGCAGCGCGATCGTTATAATCACGACACGAGTGACGAACGAGCGGCGGCGTGGAGCGAGAGAGATAGAGAGAGAGGAGAGAGAGAGAGAGAGAGAGAGAGAGAGAGAGAGAGAGAGAGAGAGAGAGAGAGAGAGCGAGAGCGAGCGAGAGAGCAATTAATCAATCATCGCGCCCGTTACACCGACGACGCACGACGACTAATTGACTTCCCCGTCCCCCTTGCCCTCCTTCCCCGCTGCCCCTCTCACGAAAAAAAAAATAGGAGAAAACTCGATGGTATATATAAGAACTGTAACGCGCAGGCGCAGTATATACAGGTATACATATGTATTCCGTTGCACGAGCACGAGATAGTCGCGTGATATATATATAATCATACTTGATCTGCGCGTGCGCAACGAAGAACGATCAATTTCGTGGAAAGGAACGGCTTTTTCCGACAAAATGCGCGTTTCATTAAAAAAAAAAAAATCCCTTTCTATACAGTGCGCGGTCACGGTGCACACGTGTAATAAAAGATAAGATATATATATTAAAACGAATATACCTCGATATGTGCATTTAGAGAGAGAGAGAGAGAGAGAGAGATTCAAATACCCTCAAAAATTTCAGTTCTCATAGTTTCAAATTTATATACAGATTGATTGACAGACGGTTCTCGATGTACGTACGTTTATCAAGATATTAAAAAAAACAGCAGTTTTATAATCAAAGCATTAGGTCGATCTCGATTGCGATTTCTTTTCAGGTTTATAAGCTGATTTTCTCCTAATGTCGCTCTTATGACACATCCATAATTGTTCACTGCTTAAAATTACCCCCCCCCCCCGCACAGGGGCGACAAGTTACTTATATCATTTATCCAACACGCAATCGGATTTTAAAAATTAAAGGAAATAAATAAATTTTTTTAATATTAGAATCAGAGTATATGAGAAAGCATATTTAAACATAAACAAAGTTACTTAGATAAAGACTTGTTCATAAATTTTCTTCAGGACTCTAACTCTAAACCTTTACTGAGAAATTATTTTATAAAATAAAATAAAAAATAAAAAAAATTATTTAATTTAATATATAACATAATGATTATAAAGAGTAAAGGTCTATATATATATATATATATATATATATATATATATATATATATATATATATATATAATGTATGTATATATATATATCGAAAAGCTGGGGTTACGGGGCGTTTTAAAAGAGATAGTTCAAGTTGCTGCTAACAGTTTCCGAATGCTCCTGCACAGACGAGCGCTAATTTTTCATGTTACTGAATGCAAGCTTTATTCAATATTTAACTTAATAATATATAATATAATAATATGATAATGCAATTTTTAATAAAATAATTAATGTAAATACGATTTTTGAAATTAATTATTGAGATATATTTAGTTTTTTCTTATTCATTTATAATTTTTTTATTACATTTTTTTATTATTATTATATTAATTCCTAAGATTAATTTTTGTGACGTGTCTCGGGTTGGGGGGGGGGAGTCAAAACTCGACAGCCAGAAGAAAACCACCTTGCCGACCCTAACCTCAGGTACATATTTTGTAAAGCTGTCATTTATATTTTTCCATTTCACGTGCATATACAAACAATCTCATTTCAATGTTTTACCTCAATATTATATATATATCTAGCATAATCTCACGCTCTTATCTATATTATATATATATATATATATATATATATATATATATATATATATATATATACAATAAACTAAAAATAATTATACTGTAGCGCCGCGACGATTTCTATCGATATACTGCGCAGATGTAGATTATTATTGACAAATACCAGAAATAAACCGGATTAAAAAAACTTTCCTATAGACCTAACATATTCTGCTCCGTTGCTATATTAAGAAGATCGCCCGACGACAGTCATAACAGTAACGTCCGCGCACGATCCTTCCAATATATTTCCAACATAGACGAGGCAAATATTGTACGCACGTTGGTCGTACGTTAATGTGTCATTTCGCCATTCGATATATCGCAGAAAAGTAGAGGAAGAGAAATATCGTTGGGCGAACACGGGCGCACCGATTTTTCGCATAATGCGACTAAATAATTATTCGGGACAGCTGTAGATTTTGCCGATATGTGAGAAACGATCAGATGCGCCCCCCCCCCCAAGCTCCGCCCCTGAAAACACTGATACGATAGAATTATAATATCCTCGGTCTTGGATACATTTATCAAATTATACTTCATAATTTATTGCTCGCACGCGCCGTGACTATACGCGTTATATATATATATATATATATATATATATATATATATATATATATATATATATATACGTATATCAATTGCAACCATGTGCAAGCATCGCGATTTATCCGTGGATACGGTCATCGCGCCTCTGTTTGCTGAGTCGACGTGCGCGCGCCGACTTCCTCCTCTATGCATTATAATAATAATAATTTTTTCCGCCAGAAAACTCTTTGAATGATATTTGCGCGTTGGCCTCCTCTCTTTCTCTCGTGTTAAAAATTTATATAATTCTGTTTTTATTATGCGAATATTATTCCTCCTCTATATACACACACGCGCACACACCTATATGTATGTAGTATGCTAATATTGGCCCAAATCCGATTTTTTATAGCGAAGAAAAAAGTCAATAAAATCTCCGCCGTTTTTAGAATCTATCTATATGTAAATGTGAAAAAATTCAAAAATAATTTTTTGGTGGATCTCGCAAGCATGCATATTTATTTTCTACGCGTTTTTTTTTCTCGCGACAAGCCACACTTTTAAGAGAGAGAAAGAGGGGGGGAGGAGAGAGAAAAGAAATATTCTCCTCTCGATGCTTCAGGGAAGTATTGCCGGCGAGGCTTTATTATGGCGCTCTTGTAGAAATATGTATGCAACATATAATATGTCTTTTAGTCAACTCCACTATTTGTATTTTTATTAGAGTACAATTTTCATTTGAAATATATATATATTTTTTTAATTTAGTTAAGGTCGTTCATTACACCGTCATTATTATGCGTTCTTATCCATTCATAATCAGTACATTATCAAAACAATGGTTTGCCTGGAAAATTTCAACAAATTGAAGGTATAACGCATTTTTGATCGGATCCGACCTTAACACAGATATATAATAAAAGCTCAGAAAAAAAAAACAATTGGATTTTTGACGCAATGCTCCTCGCATCGTTTGCTAATGCGTCTTTCAAATGCAATACACACATTTGCATAAATTATACACGGAATTTCTCTCCTTTACTCTGGCGAACTTTTTCGATTCAAGGTGAGTACGGGCACGTAAGGGAATTATTGGACATTTATGTCTGATACGTTTACGGGCCTTTAGAGAAGTGTACGCGTATGATAAGAGCCAGAAATAGAAAGAGAAAGAGAGAGAGTGGGGTTCTAATTTTTTATTGTTTTTATAATTCTTTGTCGAACGCCCCGTTAAATTAACAGTGTCGAAGCATTTATCATTTGTGCGATATTTTCACAATTGCGCCAAATTCGAGTGTTTCTATATTGTTTATATATAACAAAAATGACTTCTACTCAAATTTTATTCAGATATACACACAGATATATTATTTGATATATATTTGATACGATAAAAAGGAAAACAAAAAACGTGCGGGGATGTATTTTGTTCCTTCTACAAATTGTTGAATTTATATATATATATATATATTTTATATAGTGACACATTCAAAACGCGATAAGAGAAAACTGTGAGAAAATGTGTATTAGTAATATTGAATTATGAAATCAATGTTAACTTGCATTGCTCGCATATTTTAGATTAAAATTCTTTGCTTATCAAAAGAAGTCTAATAAATTAACTATATACCGCGATATATATATATATACCTATTTGGATCAAGTAAAAAACAAAAGTAAACAAATTTAAAGTGCATAAAGTTTTTTAATTCCGCATAATTATATTTCATAAACGCAATATTCATTTTGAATTATTACAGATCACAAATTTTCCATTTATCTATAGCAAAAGGTCCTTTGTTGACTGATTTGAGAAATATTTATAATCTCATAGTGAATTTAAAATGAACGAATGTATAAAAGATTAAAGTTACAGATTATAGCAACTCTATATATCACTCGCCCCGCACGTGTAAGTCGTGCAATAAAATTCGTTAGTGTAATGAAGCGTGAATGTGAAAAAGACAGAAACGTGACGGGATGGCGAGCAAAATTTTGTTTTTTCTCCGCTGTGCGATAACAAAAAAAAAAAAAAAAAAAAAAAAAAAAAGCGACGCCATGAGAAAACTTGAACATCCCGGCCATTAAAAAGGACCGTAAGAGAAAAGCGAATGAAAAAAAAAAGAACCGAGCACCTTAGCTACGGTTTCGCACAGACTCGTTCCTTTGCAATAATGCCAACACGGCGCTGTTTTCTTGTTAGCTTAAAGTGCAACGCCTTCCTTATCGCGAGCGATTGATAAGAGGCGGTGAACAGAAGCTTTTAAAATAAATAGATATGTACCGCCGCACGTGGGACTGTGTAATAGACACGAAACGCATATGTACATATCATTGGCAACGAAAAACCATACGCGGTATAAAGTTTATGCCGCATTTGCGTCTAATAGCAAGTGAATCTTTATCGCGTATACATATGCGATTGGAAATGTGTGCCCGCGCGCGCGCGCGCGTGTGTGTGTGTGAGATAAGTTGCCAGTGGGAGGAATTTCATTGTTTTTTTTGTTTTTTTTTTTGTTTTATGAAATGACGTTTTGATTGTAACTTGGAAATCCCAATCTTGTATCTACTTGAAATCAAATTTCATTTGGCTTCACGTAAAGATTTTCCAACTGCGCGCGCGCGCGCGATAATGTGCGTTGTTTCCCAATCTTGCGCGTATATCGGAACAAGCCTGCCTCCATTGCAAAATAATGCACATTAATTCGCTGCGCCGAAATATATTCTCTATACGTATATAAGTAACAAAACAAATTACGCACTACGCACAAAAATTTCATCCTCATTTTTTATTATTTGCTTTCAATCTATAGCTCGTAAAATAGAAGTGGAACAATCACCCCCCCCCCCAACAAACACACACATACACAAAATATATTAACTAAAAGGAACACAGTCGCCGAGCTTTGTTATATCTTCGGTGCAACAATAATGTGTATATACATATATATATATATACATATACAGTGCCCTCTTTTTTTAATAATATCATTCAACCGTTGCGCTCGCACCAAAAAAGTTTAATTGCATACGATAACGTACAACATTAGTCTATTAATGCGGTACTAACTAGATGGAGGAGAAGGGGAAAAGGGGAGAGGAGGGAGAGACAATAGATCGTGGTGTCGATCAACGCCCCCACCCCCCTCTCCCCATCCGCTCTTTCGACCGGACAATGCGACCGTGCAGCACCGTTATGGGAGATATTTGCGAAATGTTCGCCCACGAGGCGAATGAATAATACATATACGCCGTAACTATATAAATATGTATGTTGGTAAAAAGGACTAATTGTAATTTATTCAATATCAAGAGGGGGAAAAAAGGAACGCAACCGCATTTTACCCTTCCAAAGCATGAAAAACATTTTTGCGGGCACAACGCTCTCGACCTTCCGGCGCAGTGCTCCATCCTCGATAATTTTCGTGAAACTATACCAGTACAATGCTCGTAATAATCTTATACTCCGTGAATTAAAGAGAGAAATAATTGAAAGGAAAAACAGGCAAAAAACATATCTTAAGACGCAGCGAGTCGCCTACGCGCACGATTCTCGTTCGCAATAAGGTGAACGAGTAAACAGGCGCGCATTATAATGAAAATGACACGCGCGCGCGCGCGCGCGCAGCGAAATCGTGTCCCAAATCAAAACAACGATTAATGCACACTTATAAGGCGAAATGTGCAAAGACGAGGAGGACGAGGAGGAGGGTGGAGAATAATGAAAGTGAGAAGGAAAATAATTGCGCGCGACTGTACCTCGAATATACCTGTAATAACGTGAATAATAACAATAGTATACCTTAGGCCGGATTGTCTCGCTAACTCGTCTCTTGCACGGCGATGTCGATATACTCAGCGTGTTTCTGTTTTTTTTTTTTTTTTTTGCATAAACGGCCCGCACTCGCGCCTCACCCGGTGTGTCCCGACGTTTCACAGAGCCGATCCGTGTGGCAGGGCCGCGGGGGGATGGCGCGCTCGCCGAGAACTCAACCTCACGTTACTGAATACGGCGGATGCGCCTCACTTTTATATACCGAATCTTTTCATTTGCAATTTATGCTCGTTGCAGCGGCAGCTCGAAGGAGACGGGCGCGAAATTCGTGGGTGCCGGGGAGTGGGAAGGGGGGGGAGGAGACGACGGTCGCTCGCCCGCCGCGTTTTTATTATTATTGCCGTTATCGCGTTCTATATATATATATATATATTATTGCGTGTAGCGCGAGGCGTAGCCAAACACTGCGCACTTGGCCGCCCGCCGCACGAGCGATTCTATGACTGACTGACTGACTGGCTGGCTGGCTGGCTGGCCGTGCTGCGGCCGATGATGCAGCTCTCGCGATCCGATGACGACGACGATCGGGCGCGCGAGCGCGCGTGCAACCCGCGGCTGATGCATGCAATCGCGTTGCGGACGATCGTTAATATACGTGCATGCCCGCGCGTGCGCGCACACAGGACGCGTACGCGAGTGTGCATTCGCGAGCTGCTATGAGAGATCGCGTCGAAAACTTACGCGTGCAGCCATAATACGATGCATATTATATATATATATATATATATATTATATGTACGTATATGAGTGTGCGCTTTAATTTCTGGCACGCGCGCGAGGCAGCGGTGGCGGCAGCAGCCAGCGCTTCGCCCTGAGAGAGAGCGAGAGAGAGACAGAGAGAGAGAGGCGAAGCTATTGAGCACGCGACGTAAATTCCCACGTGACGATGATATAGAGAGAATCGAATGAGCGGGGGCCGATCTGTTTATAAGCGCGGCTGAAAAATGTGCGTGGAAGTTTGGCGTAATATTAAAATTCTCACCTGGCAGCGGAGATAATTTAGAGTATAATAATGGGGCCGGGGACCAGGGACGACCTTGGCAGATTTTCGGAGAACCCGTGGGTAAACGAGGCTTCGATACCAGGAGGGCCACTGTGGCGGATTAAACGCGGAACGAATACAATTCTATATAAGTGAAATGATTCAATTTCCCCACCTGTCCAGCCGCGTTTATTATTCGCGCCCCGAGCAAAAAGAGCGCACACGTTGTGCGGCGGTGTGTGTAAGGTTGGGAGGAGGGGGAGGGGGGGAGTGTACCGACACGGGCCGGACTCTCGATGACTTCAACGCCATTGTAATGTAATCTCTCAGAAAATCACCCTTTGTCCAATCTTACTTGTATATCGATAGCTGTATAGTCGAGTTATGAGTCGAAGCTCGCGGAAAGAGGGAGGGAAAAAAATCTGCGCGAGTGTCGTTCTTCGTCGGGTTAGATATATAATCTATAGACAGGCGTGTTTTTAGTTACATTGTTAGATGCAAAAGGACTGTAGTAATTCTCAAGGTACGAAAAATAGTCGCTGCTTTAAATACATATATATAGTCAACAAATAAAAGTACGATATATAAAGTAATATAACTGTTAGCAACATAAATACTGTATAGTTACACAGTAAGTCGGTCTTATCAATATTACAAGTAGCAACTAAGTTAAGAAATAAACCAAGTACAATAAAAAAAATCAATAAAATTCGAAAATATATGGCTTATAATAGCGTATTAATTAATCAATATCGTTGTGCATATTCAAAGAATTGTATATCAAATAATATAAAGTAGATCAGGAGAGAGGGAGAGAGAGAATTAGAATCAGAATTTTATTTATTAGAGCCCAAGAACTCTAAAGAGAAAGAGAGAGAGAGACAGACTTGCTCGATGAGATCACAGCCTCGATGATCATATCGCAATTATATCACGACTCTATCATCAATGTGTTCAGCCAACAAGACACATCGTAATAATATCGATTTTTCGAATACTTTTGCCCGTACTTCACCTTCGAAAATACCGAGGGCGCTTCGCGATTTTTGATCCTCTCAACATACGCACACGCCCATACATACAATATCTGCACACGTGAGTATCCTACCCAATAATCGTCGCGTAGATTCTTTCGCGTGCGAGAGGTATATGGGCGGGGGGGGGCGACGTCGGAAGCGCGGAGACACCATAAGATTATGATGCGCGCGAGCGCGGAGGAAAAAATAAGCCTCGGCCGCACGCGCGCGAGGCTCGCATAAAACAATCCTCCTTCGATAATACCGGTATACAATGCACGCGGTTTGGAAAGAATACCTAGATATGTGTGCGCGCGTGTCTGTGTAGATAGTACGCGTATCATTGTTTATAGAAATATATATCTATCTATATATACATATATACCGTATAGAAATACAGCCCACGCGCTTTCGTAACGTAAATATATTTGATTCCGAAGGACTGGTAGCGCGTCGCATAAATTAGCATGGGAAGAAAATTAAGCGCGGACACACAAATACGGGCGCGAGCGATGAAAGAAGCGCGAAGGATGAAGACCCCACACCGATCCCGGTGCGCGGCGTCAGAGCTGGCCGAGGAGATAATCGCCCGATACAGTCGGGACGAGCGATAAATCAATCGAGACGCCCATTGTGGACGATTGTTCATTTTCCCCTCACTTCGGCGATTTTCGCTCTTTTCGCGGGTTTATTTACAAGAGCGAGGCGTGTCCCGGCGACCTTGTAGTAAACCGTCGGACCGATGACCCGAGCGCCTTATTTTTTTATGTTTGTATATATATCTATAAAAAGAGAGACAGAGATGGGTTGGGGATGGGGAGAGCTCGTTAGCCACCGCACCGCGCTCAGCTCCTCATTTCTCTCTCCTCCTTAATATCCATCCGCAGTGTACGGCGCGCAATCGACGCCGCGGAGCTAATTTTAAAAGCCGCGAGATTATCCCGCGGCTTCGTTCGTCGGAATCGCGCACGATAGATTGGGTGGTTGAAGAAAAAGATGCGCGCGAGAATAGAAATTTAAATCTCATTTTTTGCCCCATTTTAGCGAATCTCTTCTTTTTTTTTTTTTTTTTTTTAATAGCGCTATCCTCGACGAATCGTAATGATAAAAGACCAAACGGTACATAGACTTCACGTCGACAAACGCACAATTTGAGACGCGCCACGTCATCCACCAGTCGCGGTCGCGCCATTGCATCGTCAGACTGCACTTTTTTCCCCCCTCCATCTTTAACGCAAAGCCTTGTGTCGGATCTTTGTGATTTATAGCTCGCCGAGCGACGGAAGCGCGCGGGCGCGGGCGCGGTTCGTCGGCGATTCGCACGATGCGCGGCGCGAGGTAATCGACGCGGCTGGGAGGGTGAGGAAAAAAAAACCACTAGACCGCTTTCGTTGTATACCGCGAAGCGCAAGCGTTGCTTTATAGGTGGGGGAGGGGGCGGGGCTTGAGAACGCTACGAAATTTGACGAGTTTACGAATTTCATCTTTTAAGCTTCGCATATGGCTCCGCAGTGCGATTTCGTTCTAATCCAAAGATTACCGACTTCGGATTTTCACGAAGTTGGAAGGTTTCTGGTTACTGTAATGTAAATTAAAAATACTCTGAACATCCATGGTTCCAAGAATATTCCAAATTTATCCCGAATTCGCGAAGTTAAAATGGCAGTTAATTAAAAGAAGGGAAAAAAATCCGCAAAACACGCTCTCTTCGTTTAACGGATTTGAGAAACTTCGTGGTAACTCATTCAGCACAAGTTAGAAAACCGCAGTGCATTCTCGGAAGTTACTGTGCACGGGGTATTTTTTCCGCAACCGCGCTTAGCTATATATATATTATAATAATCATAACGACAACATTAAATGTATATATATATATATATATATATATATATATATATATATATATATATATATGTATAGCAAGCGAGTCCGCAGTTTGCGCAGAAAAGTTATGTACGACCGGAAGCCAAGGGAGGAGAGACCGGTATACGGGCGGGCAGCGCGCGCCAGGGGGCGTTCGTGCGATTCGTAATCTCGCGCGAGTGTCAACGTCGAGGGCGAGCGATCGTTGCGCGCACGCAATAACCCCCTATATACGACGATAAGGAGGAGGGGGGCTCGATAAGGAACGCGTGTGAAGGGTGCAAAGGCGGGGGGTGGCAGGGGTGTAATTTTTAAGCGACGGCAGTCGAGAGAATTGCGAGCGAACCGCCTTTATTCTTATACGTACGCTTATGCGCGCACTGTTACTACTATAACGTGTGTATACAGGGTGTGAGAAAAATGTTTCTCAACGAATTAACATTGTTGAACAATGACCTTTTTCCACGAGTAAAACAGCGATTCTTCATTGCTCGGGACACCCTGTACATGATTTTGTATTTTTTTTTACATTGTCAAGAGAAATTTTTTTTGCTATATTCTACTATATAAATTTTTTAGTTTCAATAAAGTAATAAACTACCAATAAATAAGAATAAAATTTTTGAGTTATTTTTAATTTTATATTTATAGATCTTGTTTGGTTTTTTTTTAATAAAATAATAAACAAAAAACACCGTAAAAAGTAAAAAAAAATTCTTGCAAGGGAACGGAGGAGGGCTCGAAGAAGAGGTAATGACTGCTGCGCCTAAAACGAAATGCAACGAACGAAAAATGAAAAGATTCTCTCGCGTCTACTCCCCGAAGACAAGTATATATACATATACTATAAAAGCATATATATATATATATATATATATATATATATATATATATATATAATATAAAAGAGACCTTACAGCGGAAAAACACCATGGGCTGCCAAAAGCTAACGAATATTTACACGAATATCTACAGAGTAAGAAGCAGAGAGGATAGAGGAGAGCGAGCGATCCGACTGCACCTGTGCCTATATAGATGTCTATCCGGCAGAGTGAAAGTTATATATATATATATATATATATATATATATATATATATATATCCTTCCATATTTTCCGGTACGAACGGACGTGACGTCCAGTGGACCGTTCCGGATTAAGGACTCACGCCTACAGGTGCGCGCCAACTTGCTGCGCAAAAGCCGAAAACCCCATGCGCGAAACGTAAACGGACGTTTTGAATTTCGTGCCGAAGACCGTGAACTGCCCGCAGCAAGACCACTACTTCGTCTCGTAGAGACGAGGCCCCGATTTTTCTGCGTTTCTGCCCATATATATATATATATATATATATATATATATATATATATATATATATATATATACATTGACTTTCAGGATGGAAAATGCGAAAAAGCCGAGTAGTCTCTAGGTAGGAGTGGGGTACATACATGTATATATGTTAACAATACGTAGGACAATATTTACGGGAGGAAACGTTCTTAGCTGTGGGAAGCGAGTGATGGTTTTATATATATATATATATATATATATATATATATATATATATATATATATATTATATGTTCTTGCAGAGCACGATATAAATAATGAAAGCGGTAATGTTGGAAGCATGACTCTGCAAATGAAATGTGCGTACTGTAAAACGGTGAGCTGACGATATGAGCGCGGCGCATCGTACGCGCCTGAAAATAAAGTGTGGGAAAAGATCGGTCGTGAAAATATGGAACTTATTATCTCTTATAAGCATTGTCCCCATTTTATTTTATACGCTGTTTAAACTAGAACAAAAACTGTTCTCCATCAGAACTGATCAGGTAAGCCGTAATTTTCGTTTTGTATCAAGAAAAAACTTTTCTAAAATTGAAAAAATAAAACGCATTTCTTATTTTAAATCACTCCACGAATGAGTACTATAGATCAGTTCGTATTGAATGTGCGTATAAGTTGAAGATCATTTTTCTTGAATTCGCACGTAGAATAGACGAATTTCTTTACCAGAAACGATATTTGTCCCTCTTTCTAGCGGTATCGCTAAGTAAATTAAATTTTACCGGCAACGAAAGCCGATATTGTTTTATATCGCGCGATCTTATATACTGCACGACTTTTATACGAATCGTAACAAAGTCGCGCGACTCGAGGGTCAGAGCAGTGAAATTTCATCCGTCCTCTCGATTTTCCTGCGCATCATCCTTACGAAAAAGATCTTTATATATGTAAAAGGATAATGTTTAATCTCGTCGCGGCGTCGTGCTAAACCTTTTTTTTTTACTCGAGGTCTGATGAGAAGCTTTATTATTAGGACGTATGTGAGTGGGGCAGATGCGAAATCCAATGTATAGCACACTAATATATAAATTAATCAAAAACTGATATTTTCAAACTTTTTATATATTGCCTTTCTTATTTTATAAAACGATGTGGTCCACCTACCGTCAAATACACAGGTGTATTCGAAATCCGAGCGTAAAAAAATTGAAAGCGTTAATCTTGTACATATTTCGCTGGTACTGTTTTTTCTTTTATTATTTTGCTACAAGTGGATGCGTATGAGTATATCGGAATATATACAGCTCCATCGGAATTCTGAAAAATCGGGAACATGAGGTTCAGTCGCTACCTTTTCTTTCCGCCGCGTCTGATACGGACGCTCTGCGCGTTGTTATTCTACGCGGCGCAATTTTGCGAAAGATTCGTTGAGAAGAAGGTCGGCGCAATGACAGTGAATCCACTCGTCTGTTGGCTCTTGTCAAAAAAAAGGGAGGTAGAATGGCGAATATATATATATATATATATATATATATATATATATATATATATATATATATATATACACGTAATCGAAACTCACGCGATGCTCTTAAGTTTTTGGCTCCCGCGACCGCGCGCGCTCGCGCAGCTCTAATTCTCCTTTGACGTACGTTTATTTTTATACACTCCTCGCGCATACGTTCGATTTGGGACGATATAGGCGGTGTGGCGACGACGGCGGGGGAGGGGCTAGGGAGTAGTCGATCGGTTCGTTCGTTCGTTCGTTCGTTCCTTCGTCCGTTGCCTTTCTAACTTTGTCTATCGAAGCCGCTTTTTTTGCTCATGAGAATCTCAGATTTTCGTTACTTTTTTGTTTATTCAATTTAAAGGTAATAATGAAAATGGCCCGGATTTTTACGTATACTCGCGCGCGTGTATGTATAGGTGTGCAGCATTAGGGATATTTTGTAATATTTGTACACTTCGCGAGTATAATTTATATATATATATATAGATATTGTGGAATAAAATGAGCGGGGCCGGGGGGAGGTGGGGTGCTGCAAAACTTCGGTCGCGTCCTGAGAGTTCTTTTATATACCTGATAATACGTGTGCGCCGCGAGGTTCTTTGCAAATTATACAAGTATTATATATCGTAAGCTGCAGCTGTAATTAAAAAGCACGCCCGATGCGACGATGCGACGATGCTACTGCGGCGCGCGCTGTGCATACATACACAGCTATACAGGCGGTCAATGCGTACGCGTGTATGTAGGAGAGAGAGAGAGAGAGAGAGAGAGAGAGAGAGAGAGAGAGAGAGATTGAGGAGCAAGTGTAAAACTGACTTATATGATGACGTCGCGATGTATCGTGAGAGGGTGTATACGCGCGCTCGTGCGCACACACCTGAATAGATCATAAAACATACACATATAATATGAACGAGAACAGCAGTATGCTATCTTTAAACAGGAATGAAACGCATGACAGGTAGTAGAGGAGGGTGGTTAGGAGGGGGGATTATGTTATAGAGAGAGATATGGCGGACGTTCGTGCTTATCGCGAGTGTTTGATTATAACACACAGATCTATAGCTGAAGTCTGCTTGGATCGGCTAGATAGGAGAGCTCGTGCGAAAGGGGGCGGGGTTAGGGGGCGGGCTTGCGATTAGAACAATTATAACAATGATCAATTTTCGTTTTGTGGTGCATCGATAGAATTAGTTGCGACGTCAGCAGTTGAAGTGCAATAAATATTTCGCTTTTTTCACCCCCTGTATATATATATATATATATATATATATATATATATATATATATATATATATATATTAAATTCATTTTTAAATTGAAATCTTTATATTTTTAGTTTCCCAAAGCCTACCACTAGTCACTTTCAATCAATATTCAAGAATACTCTCCAGTAACATTACGTTATTAAAAATTCGAATTTATATATATATATATATATATATATATATATATATATATATATATATATATATATTGGGTATAGAGCGGAAAGCGCTAAAATGGGCTTAGATTAAAATTCAAGGATGAATTTTTTAGGCTCCGCGTGATTCGAACACCCGAGCGCGTTGGAGGACTTGTTTTTTTTTTTTTTTTTTATTCTATTATGTATATTATATACATACACACACGCGCGCGCGTATATTGAGAATGTTTCATGCGGAACCTTACGTCTAGCGTAATGATTCTAAAACGAGTTGAAAAAGTGCGTCTTACACACGGGCATTACACGTAGTTTGCTACGCCAATTTTCTCGAATAGAGCGTTATGTAAATGATCGTTGTAACGAGTCTGTGTGCAGCAGCAGCAGGCGGCGGCGGCGGCGGCGGCGGCGGCAGCGTGCTCGCTCGCGTTATCATTCGAGCGGCCGCCGAAGCGAGCGTCGGTTGGGACGACGGGAGGGGAGCAGGGGGGGAGGAGGAGGCTAATTTCATCAATTCCGCATATTCAGGCGATTCCAAGGCGCGTATATAGTAGGATAAATGCGAGAGCGATATAATAATCACGATGGACTCGGATGGGAGGGGAGGAAGATGGAGAAGTATATAGATATATAGTATGATCTGTATGTATATTTCTAATTTGTATCGTCGTACACGCATACGAGAGTTTTTCGATTATGGGTGAGAAAAGTCGGTTGGACGATTCAGTTTCGGTAAATTTATATAAAATTGTAACATTGAATTTACGAATTTTTCGCATTCGGTGCCGCATTATATAGATTTTTAGAAAAATATTCAGCTATAATAGTGACGAAAAAACGTAGAATAACAATAATTTCTATCAATATACGTACTTCGAAAGTGTCGTTTTGGTCATAAGCGAGCTCTATATATACACATTTGTCAATTTTTGGGATTCCATATAACAACAGAGAGACAGAGACAGAGACAGAGACAGAGACAGAGAGCGCGAGGGAGGGGATAGAGAGAGAGAGAGAGACGAAATCCACGTTAGAAAAAAACGGCTTCGTCCGCTGTGAATTCATCTTCAAACGTATATTATTAGCCAAAGTTGAATGACAGTTTAAAAGACGAGCCATCGCGAAATAACGAAGAATATCACGGGCCCTTGAGCGCGCGCGCTCGCGCTCGTGTGCATGGCCGCGGGTGCGTGTCTGTGTGCGCGCGCGCGCGTGGGCGTGTGTATAGGAGCGGCCGAGCCGCGAGATTGCGCTCGATGCGCGCGACGACGAGGACGACAGCGACAGCGATGTTAATAAACGCGACGCGGCCGGTCTTATACTTAGGCATTGGGGAATTGATGGTGTAATTTAAATCGTTATTCGTTATGCGACTCTCGGATGGATGGTGTATTGCACAGTAAGCCGTTGTTTAATTGCCCGTACAAGCAAGCGCGCCGCCAAGTTCGTTTATTTTTTTTTTTTTTTTTTTTTTTTTTTTTTTTTTTTTCTTTCGTATTCTTCACAATGGTGGAAAAATTGCTTTCGTGAGCAACTAATTTATGGGTTGTTAAATAAATAAAAATAAGAAATATTCGTCTTTAGAACGTCACACAAGTATATAAACAACTGATTCGTGTCAAAATTTGTAATTTTTTTTTTATTTATAAATTTTGAACATAATCGCTTGGTGTTATCGCATATTAATAAGAAGTTTACGCGGCCGTGATTATATCGATTGAAATCGCGTCGAGGCTTTCACGGAAAATAGACATGTCGATTTACAAATTAGTTATCCAATAAAGTATCTAGATTGATTAAAAATAGTACGGGCGGGTATGACGTCGAATGCGACGAGCGAACTCGTTGAGCATCATTGCCGTTGTTGCTGCTTTGTAAAATCGCTCGAAATCACGCGAAATCGTTACAATTAAGCGCACGTTTCATACACGTGTATGTACAACACACACACGCAACACACACACACACACACACACACACACACACACACACACACACACACACACACACACACTGATTGTACAAGAGTAAAGTTCGGATACTACGTGATTTTGACCAGCGCCGCGCTCTACGCGCGAAGCCTTCTCTTTTTCTCCGGCTTTCTAAAAAATCCATCAATAAGTTTATTATAAAAATAGCGCGCCCCGGGCACCCGATACGCGGCTAGTGTGTGTATATATATATATAATGTACGCGGGATAAAATTTCTCCGTCAATTATTGATTTCTCTGACGGGGCGCGCGCAAGTGCGCGGAAAAAAATTTAAAAAAACCGCTTTCGTGTAAAGGATATAAAGTGAAAATAAAAGATGGTTGGAAGAGGGACGGTGAAAAAAAAGCAAACGCTCGATTATATTAATATTATTATTATTATTATTGCGTTATGTGTTATGTGTTGTTGTTGTGTTGTTGTTGTTGTTGTTGTTGTTAATAATGCTAGATTGAAATACTATACGCGGGACGCGGGATTCGCCTATATAGCACAATAACTGCGCCGAAGAATAACGACCGCGCGGGTATTTGAAAATGCGTGTGTGCGCACGCCCGTGCGTATGTGCGAGCGTGTGCGTGTGAAAATACAGGTTGAAAGACGCTAAATTCGAACGGAACGTTGTTCAAATTACTCCTCTCGATCGGAATATATATATATATATATATATATATATATATATATATATATATATATATTTATGATTGACGCGCTCTGCTCTTTCCCGTGCGCGCTCGTTTCGAAATCCGTCGAAAAACACGTCGCACAAATATATGCCATTACATTATATTCTCTATTTTAGTTTTTTTTTTTTTTTTTTTACTCCTATACAACTTCCATTCTTTTCGGGCTCACCAAGTTGTGCGTATATGCGTGTACGAAGCACGGCCATTGTGCGCCAGTCGTTCGGATTTCGGGCGGGGAAAACGTTCTAATACGAAAATAGACGAGAATAATACAGTTTCGAAGTCTATAGGCAGCGCACGCGCGCCAGGACGGACGGACGGCGCGGTGACGTTGTTTCGCGCCGTGGGCATTTCTCTCGTTAATCTCTTTTCGAAATCGCGGATAATCGATTCATTGACGCGGCGCCCTACCGACGCATTATTAAGCGTTCGACTTTTCTAAAAGCTGTATACAGATAGATAGATGATTATGTTTCGCTGCCTCTCGCCGAGTTGACCTTGACCTTGGCTGTGCCAACGTTAGGGCTGCGATATGAACCGAAATTAAGAGAAAAAAAAGAAGAAGAAGCGCGAAAGAGGACGAGCCTAATAATTCCGGCGCGGTATAATAATCAACTCTATAAGATGAAAATATGAACGTATGTGGAATTATTTATTGACGCACAGTTCATAATAGTGTCGCGTATTTACGCATTTTCTCATTCTCAGCGGCCGTCGCCGTGTGCGCATGCGTCGCGCGCGCAGGCGCGAGCTACCAATGCGCACCCGATTAAAATGCAGAGGATGTAGCGTAAGCTTGGAAATATATCGTGCAAACATTTGGCGTTCAATAACGTCGGACGCGAATTCTCCTGGTTGACTAATTCAAGGTTTATGACTTTATCAGATGTGCAGCATAATCGATAATTAAATTTATTTTTATATTTACGAAATCTGATAACAATTTTCAATAGATACATCGGGAAAACATGTATCATCGAAATCTATACGGCGATGTGTGTAAATAAAAGTTGCACGCCTTCATAAAAAACAATAGTTATTATGGCTTAATGAATCGCCCAGAGAAAAAGTCAAATCTCAAAAGATAAAAGTCCTATTTTATCGTTCACTGCGATAAAATAGGAAATAAAAATATGAGACTTGGAAATTCTATACTCGGCCCGGACAATGGCTTTGTTTGCGGATGGAGCGGAGATTGAGAACCACGAAGTGATTAGTGAAGCTAAGGACTTCGGGAGCAGAGGAGGATTGCGAAAGAGACAGAGAGAGAGAGAGAGAGAGAGAGAGAGAGAGAGAAGCAAAGAAAAGAAAAATGAAAGTTACATGTAGAGAATACATATATATATATATATAATACGTAGTCTCATGCACAGTCTCACATTCTTTGGAGCTTCACAGCAACAGCAACAGCATCATCATCATCATCATCATCATCATCATCATCACCATCATCATCATCCCCATCATCGCAGGCACCCTCGATAGTGCCTCGCTCTCGCTCTCATCCATGCCTCTTCCTTTACTTCTCCAGTTATCCGAGCTCTCTCACTCTTCTCAGCTCTTCACACTCAATGACACGTGCACAATAATAAGACACACAATCACACTCGCACAAACACAAACTCCCATCAACTTCGGTCACTCCACGTCCATTTTTTAAATTTCTTTTTAAAAGCTCTTTGCCCTCGTTATATAAGGGGGATATCAATCTTTCTCGCATTTTCATTCTTCGTGTATGTTAATTCAAGGAATTTATTGCACGTGGGGCATTTCGAACTGACATTGTACATCAGGTGGGCATATATATAGATATAGTAACGCCATTAGCACCATTAGCACGCGCGCCGCGCACGTTCATATCTTGCACGTCCCCAACGCATTGAAGATGAAAGAAAGACAGCTTAGGCATACTACTTCGCGCGATGTATGTGTGGATTAGCGGACGGAATATGATACGAAATAGTAGATAAACATTACTGATAAGGTTTTGCGCTGGTTTACAAGAATACAGACGTACATTATAGATATAGTATTTATGTGGATACGCAAGATGAACATTGTCAAAACCGGGCGTGAACGTTCAAAAATGTTGCTGAATGCTGGCTCGATTGGGAATGAAGGGAAATTGCTTAGAAAGCTCTTTTGCCGAATATTCGTGTATTGTTCGCCTCTGACGTAATATACATTCAAAAAGCATAGCTACAAGCTTCTTATAGACATAGGCATAAGCTTCTAATTAGTAATCTCAATATATATATATATATATATATATATATATATATATATATATATATATATATAAACAATACATATACGTGTAGTCTCTCGAATATAGTATCTACTTATACACGCCAAACTAAACAGTGAAATCATATCTTTGATATTTCAAATTCTTTAGAAATGTATTACATATATACAATAATGCCAACGTAAAATTTCGCATTCTCGCACTAACTGCGACATTTTCGCACGCGCGCCGTTCATATGTGTATATGTCCGTATGCTTATTCGCGAAGAACCGGGAAGGACATTTGAAAACTTGATAAGCAACGCGCTATAATAATCCTCGCCCGAGCTTTTGGTATTATTCACAGGAAGTACTCGTTCCTACTCTGGAATATATATAAATAAGGCTCGTTCGGCAAAAAAGACAAAATAGTAATAAACATTAAAATAAAATAATGCGCAGAACAGGCTTTTACGACTAATTAACAATAGAAGGGGGGGAGGGGGGAACTCATGAACAAAGAATCATTAATAAGGCGCTCTACGCCGCTCTATAATGCCACGTAAGTTCACGCAAGATTTAAATGTAGGTTTCTTATATATATGTATAATTAGCGGTGCTCATTCGCGCGTGCGCGTAATATCCAAAGTGATATAATCCGTATGGAAACTTTAGTAAACGAAAAGCTGCAGCGTTGTACTATTAAAATCCTAATTATTAAATTTTAGAAACTGTTCTATGCTTTTTTTTATAGTCTTTTTAATAACAGTATAAAATATCATCGACCATTGGAAAATAACTAGCATCCTTTTAAAGAGAAAGAGAAAGAGTGTGCACGAGAGAGAGAGAGAGAGAGATTGTAATTTACTCACTGCTTTTAATTGAAATTTTTAATATATACCGGTGCAGACTAAGAGAAAATAATTTACGAAAAAGATTTTTTTCTCTTTTTTATGTGCGCAACAAGTCTCAATATCAGAACGAAGTTCCAAAGAAAATTTTTAAATCATTTGTCGAGTCTTTTGCGATATTGCGTAAATATTAACAAAAAAAAAAAAAATAAAAACCTGTTCAAACTTCACGACAGGAATAAAACGTAATACGCATACACGTTTGTATACTAAATAATTTTCTACCATGACTCGCGACATAATGCAAGCGCGCTCGCCGCGCACTGTGGCAAACCAGTCGGTGTCTAAGTCCAAACAAATTCCCACGCGTTCGCCGCGACATTTGTCTATATAATATGGCTTTTAATATATTGTTTGCCATTTCTCACAATGGAGGTGACATCAGGAAAATCTGCGTGACTACATGAAATGTCCCAGGCTTCCGCGCGCACACGCAAAAATGGCGCTTAAATCGATCGAAATTGCCCCCGTAACCGCTGCGTTCACGCTTTTTCTTCATCGTAACGCAACTGAGTCATTATAGGAATGACAAACAAACAAAAAGGTATACGAACAATGCGAAAACACGCGTTTTTCCTACAAAACTAGATAAAATATTCGAGGTTAAAAATCGTGTTCAGCAAAAAAAAAAAAAAATATATATATATATAGATGATAAATGAGCTGCCTCCATCGTTCCGCAACATAAACGTATCGTAACGTAAAAATAATCGACATTTACGTAATACACCCAAAATATCTCTCTTTCCATCCCCTCCCCTACGCCCGTTGAGATTCGCGACCGCGCACGTGCTACAATAGCGTACACACACGCGCGAACACACAAACTCGCGCGCGAACATTCAAAGACCCGGGATATATCCTCGAATTTCGCCACATATAGCTATGTATGTAATCACAACGTAATTCGTTGTATGCTTGGACCAGCTGCGTAAACGTACGCGAAATTATTTGATCCGTCAGATTTTAAACGTATTACATATTTATATGTAATAACAGACGGTTCCGCGGCTGATTGGACTCCTGGCGCACGTGTCACGCAGATGAGCGACGGGACAGGGGGCAGGTGAGGGGGGGGGGTGCTCTGGACCTCAGCCAAGAAATTATAAATATAAATATGCATAGTTATATATGTGCCGACATACACGCTCTGTTATGCTGATATTTACACGGTATATATACATATATTTATATAACATATACATCATTGGCCTAAAACATATTTTGTAATAATGACATTGCACATTCTATACGTGTGTATAGATAGACAGATAGATAGATATAAAATTATAAGAAAAACCTATGTCTATAAGAAAAGAACACGCAGCTGTGTGCTCAGCTCAGCTGTTATTATTATATATGCATATGTAGGAACTGAATAGCGCTGAGCGCTACTGCACGGATGGACAAACTCTTATCGATTCCGAAGGCAGGGAAATGATGTGGCGGCTGGGGGGGGGGGGTTGCGCTTGGCTATCGAGGTTAGAAGCGAATGTAATTGTATGCCTTTATAGCACTCCATCTATCTCAATTGCTATTTCATATACATCATAGATATAGATATATATATATAGAAATAATTATAAATCACTGACTCTGTCGACTCTGCGCAATCGGAGCGGCTCGCTTATACAAAGCTATTCGGCTCGATATATTTTATATACGTATGTATGCGTGCACGCATGTAGATGCATGCGTGCACTTATCTGTCATAAATTCAGCGCAAAACGCGGAGAAACGGAACGGGGAGATTTTGCTCGTGTATTTTGTCTGCGATTTTAGAATTTAACATTTCCATGCACGTGTGTGCGCGCGCGCGCATATATACAAAGCGGACAGATACTAAAATACAATGCGAAAATCGAATAGAAAAGTACGTGAATCCAGCGGATCTGCGGACCCGCAGCGCACCATTAATATTGCGCTTATGCCGAAAGAAAACTCGCGCACGCGCACAATCGATACAATGTGTATAGATTTGAAAACATTACCGTCGGTGACTCATCCCATTAGGCCTAGGTTATAGATTTTCTTTGTTGCGTGCGCCCGCGCACTTGGAAAAACAGTCCCTCCTCCGCTCTCTTTCACTAACTCTCACTCTCTCTCTCTCTCTCTCCCCCACCAAGGCGAGCTTTTCCACATTTGTGCGCAGAACGCCGTAGTCAGTGCCTGTGATATTTATCTATATTTCTTCATACGTAAGCGTGTATGCATATATAGATGTATATACGAGTATGTACACGGACTTATACCCTTCCCCTTTACCACGCAACGCCAGATACTAAAGGGCAGGGTCGCTGTTGCCGCCGCCCTTCCCCCCCCCCTCATAGGTAGAATACCCGAGATCTTATCGGCATTATACCGGTCAAATCCAGAGAGATAGAGATAGAGATAGACAATACGTCTAGATAAAGAGCAGAAAATATATCGGACAATTTCGTAAGACCGCGTGGGGGCACGCGTCCGGAGAAAAAGGCAAAAATGAATCATCGTCGCGTGCGCAAGAGACGCGTCGTCGGATACGAGGACGACTTATACTTATGCGAGAGACAGCGGACGAGTCGGATTTTCCTTAATTTTCCCGTTTCCGTGCGCCTCGGCGCAATCTTGCCAATTGCCATCGTCATTCGAACATAAAAGGTATAATGTCTGCCGTATATATATTAAATCAATAATCCCACACTGTATACGCAGAATCCTTAATGAAGGAGCTTTTTTTTAACCCAATATAATTCATCGACCGCAAATCGTTGCGCGAGACTTTTCGTGAGAATTTCGCCAATTGGGCACGCGCGGGTTTCCGCGAAGGCGGCGCTTGTTTTTTTCTTTTTTTTCTCTTCTTTTCGTTCGTGCCGCTCGCAGTTTCAGCGAACGATCTCGAAGGACCGGTAAATACAAATTTCTAAAGCAAACGTTCTACTAAAAAAAAAAAAAAAAAAACAACAACAATATATGGAGAGAATATTCAGAATGCAATTTTATTGTCGGCACGATTGAATTCGCGACTAGTCTGTTTTAAGAAACGTAAGAAATAATCCGTGTTCCTAGTAGAAGAATTTTTCGTCCATTTCCCTTATTCATAATCTTATATAAATAAATTAATTAATATAGTTCGAGCTTCGTGTGAATAACCTCAAAACCGTTTTCTCGTTGGATTTCCAAAAGAGGCTGCGACGAAGTGTCCGTTGAGTTCGATCAAGGATCATATTCGATAAACTAATTTCAATTGTTCCGGAAATCATTATTTACGTCTCAGCTAATTTGATGCGAGGGATTCAAAAATTTATATTATCTTTGTGCTTTATGAAAGCAGTCGAAGAGGTCGATGAACCCTGTCCACGCAACAATTTTTCTTTACACCCCATTTTTATCTACGAGAAAATGATTCTGGCAAATATCAATGGCTTTTTTTTGCATTGTACACCGAGTATACTTCCGAGATAATGTTTAAAAATATCGGAGTAGAAGTAGAAAACGAGGGGAGCGAGCTTTTGAAACCGCTGTCATCGTTATAAAAATGTATAAAGTCAAAGCTAACGTCTGCTGCATCACGCACTGTCAAAACGAACTATGTATATTCCGTGATCCCTTCTTGGTTCTTGTTACATTATATATATATATATATATATATATATATATATATATATATATATATATATATATACCGACGCGCGCTTCCGCGCAACCTTCAAAAACAAATCTCTGAAAAACCTTCATAATAACAATAATAAACCAAAGGAGGGAGAGAAAGAGAGAGAAACGCCTCTTATCGCTTCGCTTGACGCGCGCGAGCGACGCATCAGTTCTGCCCGTCGAGAACAAAAAAAGAACCGTCCCAATTTCGAATCCGTCTACGCCCATGCATCGGGAAAAGATTTTCATTTTCGTTTTTTTTTTGTTTTTTTTTTTTTTTTTTTTGTCAATTTATTTCGTTCACGGAGTTGATTTTGAAAATTAATTTTCTCTGCACATCCGTCAAAACTGTGCCGCGTTACGCTGCCTGATGCCACTGCAACGTCGGCTCTATTTTCGCTCGAAAGCCAATTCTCTTTCTCTATAGCTCTCTTTGTCCGATGTGCCTGAAGAGCGAGAAAGAGTGATAGATTGTGGGGGGGGGGAGTAGAGCATCGACAGCAGCCCCCTCCCCCCCGTCGTATTTATACGCGTTCGGTTGATTAAGAAAGTGTGGCAGTGGAACTTTTGGCGCTGATGAACATATACGGTGGAGTGCAAGAGAGAGATTTAGAGGTCGTGGTGCGACGATGGGAGAGAGGCAGAGAGAGAAAGAGAGAGAGAGAGAGAGAGAGAGAGAGAGAGAGAGAGAGTTCGATAACCCCGCAGAGCGACCGTAAAAGAGCAAAAAGGAGCGCGCAAATATATACGCCGGAGAGCCGCACTAGTGACAGTTTATATACAGTGGACGAAGGAACGCAAACGAGAGATGCGAGATTGGAAGAAATGGATGCTAGCGTCAGGCGCATCGTTTTATCAAGCGTCTTATTTTACTGCGCTCAAAAATTCGAGGCTCTCTGATATATATATATATATATATATATATATATATATATATATATATTACGCACATGCATAGGTCCACAACCGTGTAAAGTTTACATAAACTCCATCAATATCAATATAATAAATTTACTGTACATTTACAAAAATTTCAATCTATAAAATCGACAATCTCAATGCATTGCTAAGAAAAGTTTAGTTGCCAACCGCGTATAAATAAAATAATGCGTGTATTGTATTGTATGTATGTATATATATATATATATATATATATATATATATATATATATATATATATATAGTATTTAATATAAAATAGTATTGTGTATCATAGCACTATGCAGTATATAGACGACTCGAAAAATTTGTGGAGCAACGCGCGCTCACGACGCACCGGAGTTCCATCCGGGTTTCTTTTTTTAAAAGGCGCATCGAGTCGACGAGGAGCGCGCCGGGCGGAGTGAAGGGGGGCGTGGGCATCGGTTCCCCGAGCTCGCGAGGCAACAACAAAGCAAAACAAAGTCAGCTGCTGAGCGCCGCGGCAGTAACGTAATGTCCCCCTCGACCCGCGATGCGCGCGCGCGCGCACACACACACAAATGATAACAGTAAACGACGGACAAGAAAATAAAGTCGGGAGGAGAGCCCATCCGTCAAATTATATATATTTTACTCTTGCCCGCTGCCCCTCTCACTCTGCAATCGAGTATCACTTGAGCCCTGCAGCTCTCTCGTTCTGTAAAAAGCCGATAAAAACTTTTCGCAGATCAGCGCGCGCGCGCGCACGCACACACACACACACACACACACACACACAATTGACTTACAACTATATTCTATATAAATATAACGTATACCTTGATTTGGAAAAACTTGTAAGCCGTTGCATATATGCATATGAATGTGCAAGCACCTGCTCACTCAAGCGGATCAGCCGGGCTGGTGTTCACTGTATATACATATATATCTTTACATATATGTATATATTGTACTGTTACACTAACGCATAGATGTAGTAAAGCAATACCGAGTCACGAGCAGACACTGATTGCGGCCGGCAACAAAGGGAACATGAAAAAATAACGGTATTGCAATTTTCGTAACCGATTTAATGCAGAAACAGGTAAATAATTTTCTAAAAGAAATTTACAATTATTATTCTTATTATTAGGATAAACAGAGATGGGATCCCTTGCAGACGCCCGCGCTGCGCAGGGGCGGCCGAGAGACGCGCGTCGCACTCGGGGTTCCTCGGCACAATGCGAGAGAGCGAGCGCGAGACTGGGAGACGCTCGCTCCGGCCTGAGGGAGAGAGAGAGAGAGAGAGAGAGAGAAAGAGAGGGAGAGCAAACACAGACACAAAGCCCCTTGCCCTCTGCGCATAAACGTACGCGCACTCTTGCATATTCTACACTACTATAGCTACATTAGGATTCGCCGAGTCGCGCACAAACACATCGGTGACAGGGCGTCTTGCACTGACTGCACCCGGGGACACAAGGGTGTGCTTGTGTATGCCTGGGCTATCAGATGCTTTGGCTGCGCACTGACAGACACATACATTCATACATTGCATGCATATATATATATATATATATATATATATATATATATATATATATATATTCGTATGCCAACAAGCTCGGCAGAGCCTACGATTCGAGGAACGGAGGAGTATTAGTGCGCCGCGAATGAGGGAGAAAGAGCGAGCGAGAGAGAGAGAGAGAGAGAGAGAGAGAGAGAGAGAGGAGAGTGAGCCAGAGGGATAGAGATATATAGAATATATATAGAGAGCAAAGGAGGTAAGAGGTTTGCGGAAAAGGGACAGATATTCGTTCGGTGGCCGTTTTTGTCTACTTTTATTATTATTTGACGACCGTGTCGAAGAACGGGGAAAAAGAAAGCTTCGCATTAAGCGTGAGCGAGAGAGAGAGAGGGGCTTCGAAGCATTGATATAATAATACAGCGGTGCAAAGTAGCGCAGCGCAGCGCAGTAGTGCATCAGCCGAGAACAAAGGACTCCGAGCGCTAGTTTTCTCTATTTCTTTACCTCTCTCTCTCCCTCTCTCCCTCACGCACACACACACACGAGCGCGCGCCCGCGCAGAGAGAGAGAGAGAGAGAGAGATACACACGCGACTGTAAAAATCTAAGTGCACGTATCCTAAACGCACCGAAATCCAGACAGGTTTCCGATTTCCTATGCAATTTTTCATATCTCATTGATCTCTCTTTCCGCCTGCCTCCTCCCCCCTCGCCGGGGTCGGTTGATACTGCAACGCTGTGCACTCGGGAAGAGCGGAGCAAAGCAAAAGACGGAGAACGAAAGAGAACAGAGCGTGAAGCTGTGTACATGTATATGCGGGAGGATTTGAAAAGCAAACGCGAGAGGAAGAGGGGAGAGAGAGAGAGGGAAGGAGGCAGAGAACGAACAAAACAAAATAGAAGAGGATCACGAGAGAGGGAAGACCGAAAAACTGGTCGAGGTGGAATAGACAAAGAAGAGGACTGGAAATTTATATATGCCAGAGAAGAGAACGACAAAAAACGCTCGCTCGGGCTCGAAAAACAGTGAGATAGAGAAAGAGAGAGCAAGTATACATCGAGGGAGAAGGACGGCGCGAAGGAGTTAGCGAAAGGGAGAGAAACACGACGCACAGCTGAGGAAGAGAGAGAGAGAGAGAAGCAGAGCTGCTAGTTAGATAGAAAGAGAGGTAAAGAACACAGTGTAAAGGGACCGCGAAGTAGAAAGAGAGAGAAGATCGGTGTGTGTATACTGTATATACTTATACAACATGCATGTAATATATAGATATACGTGGAATGGAGACAAAGAAATCCTATGTGTACATATTATATTATACGGAAAACTCGGAAAGTTTTTGACTTCTGAACGCGCACACAGGCACATAACATTACACGACATGACAGGCGCGATCACAAAGCGCATTACTATAAAACCAGCAAATTTAAGAGACAGACGCGGAAGAAAATGTGCGTATGAGAGGAAACCGCACCGATCCGCATCAGAAAAAATTATATATATATATAAAGACGAACTCTACGCACTTTCATAATGTTCGGTCAGTTGTCATTTTGACATTATCAATATATTATTATTATTCTTCATATATTGACGATCACACAATCATCCCCACACAAATATTATTATTATTATTGTTATTATTATTTATGCAAACCGAAAACTGATTCCACTGTTCACTTTACTCGGCTGTGTGTGTTATAAAATCGATCGATAGCTGGGTCCGCGGCTGATGGCTGTTCCGCGGTAGCGGCGGGTCTTCGGAGCGTAACGGGCGCACAACAACAAAACAAAAAGAAAAAAGAAGAATAACGGAGAAAAAACAGAGCAAGTAGTAATTCTAAAAGTTATGTAAATGCGCAGTGATAAGACAAGGGACGTGTATATATATAGATAAATGAGCACGGCTAGAGAATCCATCGATGTATATTATCTATTCCTATATATATATATATATATATATATATATATATATATATGTATATATATATGCGGCGAGTTGCTTAACACACACACTCCGGATCATATGTAAAATGTATAAATAAATAAATCAATAAATAAATAAATAAATAATATATATATATATATATATATATATATATATATATATATATATAAATTGTAAATGTATAACGTACCTCGGCACAATTGACAGGTCGCAAAAAGGGGAAGGAGGCAGAGCAACTATACTGATACCACATCAGACGCACACACACATACACAGAGATTTGAATAGATATATACACAAAGCAAACGTAAGGCACACTGGTGTAGAATATTGTAATCGCACTGTACAATTATCTAAATATGATATATATATATATGTATATATTCAATTATAGATTAGGTATATGTGTAATATATGTAAGTAAAAAAAAATAGAATAAAAAAGTATAAAAATTTACAGAGGGCTTCTGACGTCCGCTCGCCTGGGCGTGTTGCTGTCGAGGGCTCGCGGCAGCGACTGGCTGGCTGGCGACTCCGTAGTTCCGCGACTGGCTCGCTCGCGCTTTCGTTCTTCTCTCTCTCTCTCTCTCTCTCTCTCGCTTCGTTGCCGATGCGCAAAAGAGAGCGAGAGGAACAGAACGAGCGAGCTTCGTTAGCGCGTAAATGCGCAGATACACACGGGCCGCTCTGTCATACAGCGGTGCCGCAAGGGAAGGAAAGAGAAACATTGAGGGGGAGAGAGAGAGAGTGAGTGAGAGCGAGAGAGGGGGGGCAGAGAAAGAAAGAGACTGGGGGAGTGAGAGAGGGAGAGAGAATGAAGCTACATCGACAGAGCAGCTCGCTGGCGCTGATAGCCGTCAGCTGATCCGACGAAGGTGGGGGCGACGCTCGGCTCTCTCTTGCGCACATTACGAACATAACCGCAGTGCCCGCCCGCGGGAGGGGAAGTGAGGTAAAGCCCCCCCCCCTCTCAACCAGCCGTAGCATACACGGTTACGTGACGGTCAGCTGGGCCGAAGACAGCTGAAGCAGGCTGAAGGGGTGGCGACGCGTCCGGAGCGACGACGTTTGGTTTTTACCGTTTTTACAGAGGTTTTTAACTATGGTGATCTAGTGTATACATATAAGGTTCTCGGTCCGCAGCGAGAGTCACATATGCGTATTTTTGCATGCACATGATTATAATTTAAGATCTTTATTACCGGGTACTTCGCAAGCGATCGATTTACTATCTTCTGGTGTGTTCTTTACGAGTTTTTTTTTTCTTATAATACAACACAATCTTCCTCGCAGTCGCGTGTCAGTTTCATTACAAAGTGCTCTTGATAGATGCAAGATCTTCTTATATACGAACTTGGTGAACAAATATATCGACACCCGAAGTACCAATACTGTGAATTTTTAATATTTATGTATTGAAATTGTTACATCTCATATTCTCTAATAGACGTCCAAAGCAAATTATTGCACGTGAAAAGAAAATAGCAATTTGAACTGTTAACGGAGACGATCGGAAATCAAATGTTTAACGAAAAAGATTCCAGTACCGATTTTAAATTAACATAAGTCCGAGTTAAGTTTATAACGGAAAAGGTGCGAACTCAGATTTTGAATGAAAATTATTTCAGTTTCAATATCTGATAGTATTCTATTGTAGCTCGCGCATTAAAAGATGACGATACAGGCTCGGATTTTTACTTAAACAAATTTCAACTGTGACCTTTAATGAGAACGATTATCCGATCCCCGTTTTTGACGAAAAATATTGTATGTCAGACGTCCAAATTCTGTGATACCGACACCCAATGCCAGTTCAGATTTTGTAACGGACACAATGCCAAACGTCTCCGTTTAAAACGTGGATTGGAATGTTTTTTAGAAACAGTACTTGTGATCGTATCCATTCAAATTCATAGTTGATTTTTTTTTATTTTCGTGAAAAATTTGATTTCGAACTATGCCTATTCGAAACCTGAGATCGTCTTATTTCAACATATGAAATGGAGCGCCTCTGTCAATTACCGATATTCTACTATTTGGAATCAGTGAAAGTTCGTGGAGTCCATCAGTCTAGATATGAACTTGTAACACTGATTGCTTATCAGTATCGAGATACTATTGTCAGTCCCAATAGGACGTATATTATATATATGTACACAATATTTTATACTGTATTCACGTAGTTTATACTAATTTTGATTTCCACGAATAAAATATTTTTGTGCCGAAATGTTCACTATAGATTTATCCAACTTGTAAAGTTTTCTTACGTTTTTTATTATTTCCTATAAATCGAAATGACGAGAAAAATAAATAAAGTCTATATATATATATTTGAGTACATGTCCGTCGAAGTCGAAAAAAAAGTATGCCAAGCTCTCCCGCCCGATAATAAAACACAGTTTTTCTCGCTTGCCTAGAAAGTTGAGGATATATTACAACGAAGCGCCGTGGAAAACCGGCTCGCCGTTCTTATTTCGTCGGAGAAGCTATACACGTATCCATAATATATATATATATATATATATATATATATATATATATATATATATATATATATGCACGTATATACATACATCCAAATGACCCCGGGTCGGTCGCGTTTGTTCAGCGACAAGTACAGCTAACTCTTTGGACGTGCAAGCTGTGGATTAGCGGAATCATTTTATATATATACACTGTTGCGTGCCTTTTTTTTTTAATTATATATACAAGGACTATTATAGCTTTGTCAACCTGTACTGATCTTATATCTGTGCCTGCATAATATATATATATATATATATATATATATATATATATATATATACACTATATCTTAGGTGGCATCACTATAGAATTATATATAAGACTGGGTATTGGATCCTATCTTAAAATAGTGTTATAATTTTCTGTAAAAGTCTCTCTCTCTCTCTCGCAGGTGTTCACTTCTGCTCACCGGTATTATATTATTGTCGAACTTTTCCTCGGTCTGCAGGATAAAAAAACAGACATATCTTTGTTCCATATTAAAGTACAGTTAGACTTCTTGCTTTCAAATAAAGGTGTTGTAGTTTTATTCCGGCAAAAAAGGAAACTGCGCGCGGTCACTTATCTATATATATATATACACGTAAAATGTATATAACGCGTGCGCGCAGTGTGTCTTGCGCGCTTATACCAGGAAAATAACTCGGTCAACTGATTTTTGCGAGCAGCCGTATTTTCCTTTCTATTATACATAGATGAACGAGTGCGATTTTGAGATAAATAAATGCGTTTTAGGATTCTGGCTAGTATCGTGTACGAGAGGAGGAGAGAGGGGGGGAGGGGTTCATTAAACGGAGCAAAAGTGACGTGGGGAACCGGGATCTGTGTTAAGTGCGCGGTGAGAAATGAAAAAAGTATGATTTGGATCGTTAAGAAGAGTTTCAAGTTGTTGAACGTCGATATGACAGGCAGGCAAAGATTTGGCAAAAGTTTGTTTCCCAAGCTTATGTTTATGTTTATGTTTCCCAAAATGTTTCCCAAGCTTTTCTAACACGAATCTAAAATTGGAGTCAGAATTATCTTGTTGGTTCAGACTCAAGTGTGTCAAGTTAAAATTACAAAAATTGAGATTTTTGTGAATGCTGTTAAATTATTATCATCAAAATTATTATCATCGCCTTCTCTTTCTAATATCTTATGATTAAAATAAATTTTTATTTAAACTCTAATATGATTAGATTCTCGGGTTGACATGCTTAGAATATGGATTCGAAATTGGCTTACGATTTTATGGGCAATTGTAACATAAATAAACTTTATATGTGAGATAATTAAATAATTTATATATATATATATATATATATATATATATATATATATACATTTGTTAGAATAGTAAATATCCTTATCCTTATTTAATCACAACAATCTTCTTTCGCATTCATATAAATATAAAGTATGGGCGTTTCTTACATCGTAAAGATAGCTGTTACCAGGCACTCGGCAGATATAGTAGAAGATATAGTTTGCCACCTAATAGCAACAATAACACGCGAAATATAGATTTTGTGATGAAAAAAATTTACAAACTTGATGAGCCTACCGTTCACAGCTATACGCTCTTAAAGAGAGAGAGAGAGAGAGAGAGAGAGAGAGAGAGAGAGAATCGGATAGAATTTTCTCCCAAAGCACCTCTTTCCTATTTAAATTTGTTGCGCTTGTAAGCTTTAAAATTAAATTAAAAAAAAAATTTTTATTACAATAAAACTGTTTTTTTATTTTCTAAAAAATATTTTTTCATATTCAATAAAATAGAGCTCGAATTTTAATTTATAGTATTTAAACGAATATTTATTTCATTTAAATAAATATTTTCTTCGAAAATATTTACTTCAATTATATATATATATATATATATATATATATATATATATATATATATATATATATATGTTGCCTGTTAAATACTAATTTGTAATTTGTTTGTTTGTTTCGAAGAAATAAAAGATTATTAAAATTAATAAATCTATTTATTCACTGGTTAATAAATCATTTACTTGACCATGGTTTCTTGATTTAAATAATTAGATTTTTAAGCTAATTTCTTATTCATTTTTAATCAATATTTTTGAATTTAAAAAACTATTTTCTTGTTGAAATTTCGTTGAAAATTAATTTTTTATTAATAAGCTTTTTATTAATGAAAAAAACGTCGAACTTCAAGTACATTTGTGTTTAAGTTATGGCACATGTGCTGAAATGAAATAAATATTTTGTTGACGCAATGAAATTTTATTTTCTCGAACATATTGTTGGCTTATTTCAGCCAATGCTGAGAAATATGTATAGCAAAAACTACATGATACCGAAGCGGCCGAACTACACTCAAAGCGCGTATTCGAGTTTATTGCACCTATATGGTAATCCGCGTTCGAGCGGTTTTATTACGGTCAACGGTGCAGCTGCTTAGAATATCATCCGCGCGGCACGTATTTTACACACACGTACCCTGGATTTCGACTGGTTTCCCTATGAGTCCTATACGTGACAATAAATTATGATGCTTCGAGAACCTGGATATTGCTTATATATTTTTCAGTCTAATAGAGCACTTAGAGCTCATATTTTTGAACAGTTTTACAACTGATGCTGGTCCTCGTGGACAGACGTCCCTTCGTCGTCGTATAATAAATATTATTTAAAACTATAATCCTCGTGTATGTTATTTTTGCTCCCTCATACTCATACGCCATTGTATATTATTATATAGATACTAAAGTCCAATACATATTTTCTTAAATCCGAGAAATGGTGAATTTTTTATTCGCCATAATATTTGTCGACTTTCTCTCACTGTACTTAACAAGGTTTTAACGTCCCTGTTTGAAAAAGTCGAGACGTTTTCCTTACCGTACCGCCGATCTTCCAGTAGGTCAGTCTGCTATATTCGAGATTTCCTTGCTCAACGCTTTTATCTCGAAATAATCAACGGATTTCCATAATTTTTATCCAACACACACATACGCATACGCAGCGAGACTAGATTTTATAATCTGAATTTATTTCGCTTTGCATCACATGTATACGATTAATATGCATATTAGTGAATAATACACGCACATAAGTCATTCGGATATATATACAGCATCGGCTTTAATGTGTCTCTTCTCGAGTTCACGGGCAGAATACCTCACTGTCTCATATACAATATATGATTCTCGCCAGAACTCGGCGTTGCGCCAAATTATTTTAAAATGACTTCGGCTCCTCTCGCGACCGTGTTTTCTGTATTGGGACAGTTGTATGTTCTCGGAAAATCTCGTGGTGCGCGGAACATACGCAATATTCACATGTCTAATCTCTTATACCTATATACCTCTTATAAGTTCTTTACCCTGTTCCTAATTTATTATTACTGACGTTCGTAATAAAGATCAGATATTTTATTAGGTTATCCAGAAACGTACATATATAATATTTTTGAATATCGTCGTTCGTATATAAATATATACGTACAGAATAATGCTTGTTTGCGTTAATATAGGTCAAATAAAACCGGAAAGAATAGAAACATGTTTATATTTGATACGTCAATCGTCGTAAACCAGCTTCTCCTTTATAGATATAATAGCTCGTATAATAGATATTTGATTGACTTCGGTCAAGGAAGTGCTGTCATGCGGGGAGCATATTTTCTTCGGAAATTTATTCAGATCTTGTTTATATTGGCATACGTACGTGTATTTCAATGCATGAGTTTTTTTTTTAAATAATATTTTAATTTCTTGTAAAATGTTTCAAATGGTTAGTACATTAATTTATTTCATACGAAGAGTGTGACATCGCCCTTCAAATCTGTTGAAAGAAATATTATATCGGTATTATTAACGAACTGTTATGGAATCGTATTATATTTATTACAAATACACTGATCGTTTCAGTCACTTGGAATCGTGTTAGACCTTTTTTCAATCACTTGATATATTAATGCCTGCTGCATATACTATATTTTAGAGGTTAACGAAAGATGTAAATATATTTTTTTTACAACAACATTACGTTATGAACCAATTTTTTACGTTTTTCGTCAAATAATAGCCCAAGACAAATTCGAATGTTAACATATTTGCGCAGATCTTATACTAACATTAAAAATGTATATTATTAAACATAAGCAGCTCTGTTTCTGTTGTTTTTTTAAATCTTTCAAATCTTACACATTTTATCGGCGAAAAATATGAAGTATTGAAGAAGTAAAGTAACTTTTTCTTTTTATTTTCAACAACATATATCGATAGAACGTCCTCAAAAATATTTAATTTTGGACTGACAATACAGAGAAAATCAGCATCATATAAAATTACCATTTCAGAATCCAATGGATAAAAAATGCCAAAATTATTCGCATACATTATATTTCTTACATAAAATCATATACAAATCCGGGACCTTAAAAATATTGAGATGAAAAAGAAAACTTCATCCAAGCACCATTCCATCTAACATGTATTATATATCCAAAAATCTATCCGTGGAGCCAAATCTTGAACTTGACCATCCCGAGGGTATCAGTAAAAAATTAAGGTCGGCATCCGTGAGAAAATTCGCCGCCGCCCTGCGGGGCGTAGTTCCGTGTTCGTGCCGGTATAATAAGAGAAAGACGCAATAAAATACGACTGATGCAGAAAAAAGACACCCGAGAGGGAAGAGAGAGAGAGAGAGAGAGAGAGAAAGAGAGAGCGAGGAGGAAGTAGAGATTCAACAGCGACCGAGGCCTCTGCGTTCTTTTAGTCTCTGAGCCAAAACTGATTGCAGCTCGAGCGACCTGTTCCTGATGATGCTACATTAACATCGCGGAGCACGAACACCCGAAAGAAAGAAAAGAGAGAGAGAGAGAGAGAGAGAGAGAGAGAGAGAGAGACGGAGTCGACACGTATATAATGCAGGTACAAATGCTTTTCGCCCACCATCCAAAGAATAGCGCTCGCTCGATGAGGGGAGAGGATACATATAATAATACTGCCATACCTGCAGGTTTATTTTACGCCGCGACGCAGTGGGCGCAGCGCAAGCGACCAAATAAACCGAGAGGCGCACCGAAAACCGAACGCCTGATGTATATTATATCTACATATGTAAATGCATACAAACATATATATGGACATGCGTGGGTGTGGGTGTGTGCGCGCGCGTGTGCGTGTGTATGTTTATACACAAGGAGCGTCGGTCCTCTTGGGCAACGCCATCAACGTATCGGCTGGTATCGGTAAAGTGCTCGCGCGCTCGCAGCATTGACCGTCACTTGATGTTGCGCAGCGTCGCCACGGTGTCTTCGGTTCTTCTCGGTCGACGCGGTTGGCGAGCGGGGGATTGCATCAGCCGCTGCGAGCGCCACGCAGTCGTACAACGACGCACTCTATCCACGGGCAGCGAGGGGGGAGGGGGAGATAGTGTGTGTATAATATATATATATGACTCAGGCTTGGTGCGTCGCGCGCAGCAGCGGTAGCGCTCTTGTGCATTTGTGCTACGCTGTGCATGAGTCTGTGTTCTGCGGGGAGGGGTGTGCGCTCAGGAGAGGGAGAGAGAGAGAGAGAGACCTATACCTGCCTATATTGTACATCTGTTCCCGGGAGGAGTGGGGGATGAGCTCTCAGCTGGGCTCTCATCAGCTGGCTCCTTGTTTTTCTCAGCGACGCATCGCCGCGGACGCATATATATATATATATATATATAAACGTGAGCGAGTTTCAGGCTGCATTATCGGAGTAGATCGGTGTATATTATTGTGCATTGTCATTGCGCCCGGACGATTTTATTTTTTTCTTTAAATAAATCAGATGACGATGCGCGAAGAAAGGGCGAGAGTAGATGGAGATGGGGGGGGGGGTTAAGGAAGGGAGTTTTACTTTATAATTTTCTATGATTTTAGATGATTATGGAATGGATTGTTCAAACTATGTTGAAAATGAGGATGAATCGATTTTTTAATTTATTTTCTCGTTGTCACACCGAAATCTTTACAAATTACATTTCGAAACAAATTCAAAAATATTTCTAATATACCTTTTCATGCCAATTTCTCCATTAGAAAACAAAATTTTGAATGTAGAGATTACTGACATCAATTTTGATATCAGTTTCTTATGCAAATTTATACGTAACATTACGAGTTTGCTGCATAATTATCGAAATTATAACCATTGAGGAATTTATGATTGATTTTTAAGAATATTTTAAAGCACAATTTAATCTTAGAATTATAGCAAAAAGCACCGTATAAGATTTTACAAAAACTGTAGAATTTCGAATCTCGAAATTCAAGTATCGATAATCATTCTCTCGTGATTTCTATTGATAATGATGAGATAAATGATAATAATAAAAAGAACAATTGACTAATTAATTTATTACACGCCTTGTCATTAGGTGACAAATTTCATTTGTGTCTCAAAGTCGACCAGAAATCTGTAATATTATTTTCAAAAGCTTAGATTTTTTTGTCATTTTAAAACCACTGAGATAGATATACTGTTAGGCAACGAATATTGTAACGTGTTAATAAAAAAAAAAAAAATAAAAAAATAAAAGAGACTTAACAGTCCAGGGGAAAAAAATTGCAATTAATATTCAAAAAAAGCTAAAGCCTTTATTAAAAACAACGACAACAAATTATTCATCACTAGACTGATCAAGTTAGGGTTACTATTATTATGGGAAAAAAATGACTTTACCAATGAGTTACTACCTCAACTCAACGATACTAATTATTATACACATTACAACATAAATTCTCTATCAGGCAATTGAAAAATTCTTTTTAAAATATCTTAAATGGTTGACAGAGTACAATGTCATTTTGTTAATATTATCAACAATAACAATAATAAATATTTTATTGAAAATTAAAATTCACCCAGAGCTGATGGACTGAGTGGAAAAGTCGATTATCCTGCTATTGATAAATCATCTCAAACGTCAATCATTCTACCGGTATTTCTGATTGTGCTATCTATAAAATTTTCCATAGATACTTGTCACGAGCCCAATTTTTCTTCAAAATAAATTGGATTACCTTTTCATGTGCCTAATGTCTATATTTTAATGTTATTTAGACGTCATTGACACGTATACTAATTTTAATAGTCCAATTATTCGAAATAGGTGGAGGCACTGAGCTCATCGCATTAATTTATAATGTTACGAATTCTTAAATGGAATTTTTTTATTCTAAAACTCAACCTTCATCTTTTTCAACAATAAGGCTTAAAAACAAAAAATTGATTCGCCGTTCGACGGTCACTCGAGCCTATAGTTTGCTGTTTTCTTTTTGATGCTATTGAAAAAAATTGTAAAGATTTATTGCAGGATTCTGTGCTTTTCTGTCGTGGATCTGTCGACGTTTGGTTTTTCATTGTCGAAGAGGAAGACATTCCTAAATTTTTTATATTTACCATAGAAACTACAATCACTAACCTACCCAATTACCTTCAGCGTCTCTGTCTATAGAACCTGAGAAAATAAAAATTTATCTAATTGATACACTAAAAATACTTTCTCAGGTCGATTTATTAATTTTCTATCTAATCGTCCATTATCAACTACTTTATACAGCGATTATCTATAATCTCATACATAAGTCAATAAAACTATCTGATCCTTCTTTTCAGGCTAATATCATCAAATTTTTAATACAAATTTTATTACATAAACTTTCATAATTATTACCTAATTATCAAATCAACGATGATGTTTATAAAAAGACAGATTTACTTAATTAAAAAAAAAAAAAAAACGTTTATTCGGATACTTTTGTCTGTCGCAAAAATAAGTTCAAATTATTCCTTATTTACATTGTAACCGCTTTTGCCCCCCCCCCCTTTAATTTTGCCTAGTCAGTACGCACACATATCCTGTCTTTGTAATTGTTATGACTCACTGCCCTCTGTACATATTATGACAGTTATTGTTTCTTCGTCGGACTGACAAGGTGCGGGTCGGCATCTATTATTCGACTTAAATTCGATTTTCCACACAGTTAATAATGTTAATTATTATCATTATGTTTAAAAAATCGACTCTTTATAGGTGTTTTTTTTAGCGATTTACAACTTGTTAATTGTTCGTTAAAAATTTTTTTAGGCAATTTTATCAGATTTTTCATGATAAATTTTACACCAATTTGCTAGTGGCAAACTTTATAATGATATATTTATTACAGTTTTGATAAGGGAAGGAAAAACGTTGAAAAGAAAACAAAAAGAAGAATATTATTTTACACACAATGGTTTGCACTGATCGTTCTAAGATACCCGAACACCTTCCTTGAATGAACATTAAATAATTATTTTGTATTAATTATGTATATACGCGCGCATGAATGTGTGTGTGTGTGTGTGTGTGAGCGCGCGCGCGTGTGTTGTGTGTGTTCCCTTTCCTTATTCGGACTTTCAGACCCAGAGTATAATAATGGACGTTCGCCGTATATATATATATATATACTATCTAGCAGTTTTCGAATCGGTCGTTATTTTTATTACTCTGAATCCTAATAGTGCACTATATATGTACACGTAACTATATACATATATTTTTTTTTCTTTCTTTACGACCAAGAGAAATTTAGCTTCGAGGAGAGCGCATAAAAAGCCTTTCTTTCTCTTATATACATTATTATACCGAGCAGAATTTTTCTCGCAATTTTCGCCCGACCACTTTTGAGCCTTGAGGACCAATAAACTCCTTCCCCTCCCTACATCGCCCAGTGCCGTCGTGTACGCCTGGATAATTTTTGCTAGCATTGCGCACCTCACCCGCCCCCTCCCACGCTCCACCCAACTCTTTCCTTTTGTTCAATAACAACTTTCTTCAAAACATGACGGCTAAAGCCTATATATATATATATACGTGTGAGCGAGAGCAGTGCCATTGTAATTCCTAATATTGTAAAAGCAAAACGAGTGCGCATGGCTCGCACGACCGCGGTATTAATATAAACGAAAATAATGCAATTCGTGATCCAGATGCTTTATTGCAAAAAGTACACGCGCGCGCGCGCGCCCGCGCGCGCGTGTGTGTGTGTGTGTGTGTTTGTATCTGTGTACTTATACAATATAATCTTAACCGTTGTGATAAATAGATTTCATTGATATCCTAAAGCTAACTTCAATTGTTATCACTTAGGTAACGTTCTGACGTCGTTGAATAAGTGAGCAGTACGGGGGCATTAGTTTAATATCACCTTATCTTACTTTTCAAAACGATTCAATATATATATATATATATATATATATATATATATATATATATATATATATATATATATATAATGTGCAATTCTTATCATTGATGGTTAGATTAGCAGGATGCAATTAAATGTATACTTCTCGATTTTGATGGTCAAAAGGAAAACTATATACCATTACTTCATCTGTGCAAGAAACGCCACGAATTTATGGAAAATTCTTTCAATGTTGCCACGATTTATTAATAGGAATGCACAATTTCTTTTGCGTCAAAATTTGCTTTCAATGTCATAAACACTTTAAAGTCAACTTTCTATGTAAATATTGCACTTTTATACATATACACATATGTAAGTATTGTATTTGCAAAAAGTTCTCCCTCGCGTGCGCAATATTTTAAATATTCATATGGAAATTTGTATAGTTCAAGATTGTTATTCGTTTAATAATAAAGTCGAAGGACATTTACGCGCTCGCGCTCGCTATATGCTTGCGGCTTTTTCTGATGGCCTTTTTACCGTACGACATATTAAATACACACACACACACACACACACACACACACACACACACACACACACACACACACACACACACACACACACACACACACACACACACACACACACACACACACACACACACACACACACACACACACACACATACACACACACATATATATATATATACATACATATATATATACATACATATATATATATTAATAATATCGATTACGGCCGGCGCACACCTGCTAATTAATTTTAACGCGAGATAGGGTAAATTTAACGATTTCTTTTTCACAACTTTTATAATTATTCTGGAAACGCGCAGTTGTTATAACACCTCCCACATATGTCTTATCGCTACTTGTGCCAATTTCACATCTCTTCTATTTAAGCGATAGTATAAAACAAACATAAGAGCTAAAAATATAATATATATATATATATATATATATATATATATATATATATATATATATATACATACACGTGTACATATTGTGTACATAGAGACACATTTGTTTCGTTTAATATGCCGAGTCTATGTTTATCGTACACATTCTATCGCGCGTTCAGCGTCATTAGACCAGTTATTATTTCAGAACCAATATAAAACTGTCATATACACAAATATAAACTAATAAGAAACTAATTCGGAAACGAAAATATAGCCAAAGCAAATTCTACAAATTTTGGTTCAATTTCGATTATAGCGCTGCTACACACACACACACACACACACGCGCGCGCGCGCGCACACTTACATACATATATATTGAAGCTCGAACAGCTCTCATTCCGCGATTTCGCAAGTTTTCTTTCCCTTTCCCATCAGAAGGTTAAACAGTTATATTGCGTTGTCAGTTGAATTTGCAGTTATTGATCGAAGCTCGCGGCTTTTACCGCTGACGTCAAAATCTTTTATAAGATAAACGAGACTCGGCGGTGAAAAAAATAAAGGAACGTATCCGATGCACCCTTAAAAGTGTGATTAGCTTTAAGCGGATGAATTCAGCACTTTGGATGAATTTATGTAATTCAGGGTAGATTCTAGATAATAAGGCTGATTCGCCAAATGATAAATAATGGGATGAAGACTGAAATCTCATTACTGAATAATTGATAAATAATTCGATATGCCTACGCTGAAATCCGATTACTGATGAATTGAAAGTCAAAAACTGTTTGAATGAAATTCAATTCTTTTTTTTCACAGATTTTTCACAGAATTGCCGATGGATGTGCGCACAAAGCGTATCCTTTTTTGCAATTCAGATCCACTTCTGTACTTTTCTCATATCGCGTTTTTGGAGTAAAAATTCGCTCTATTTGCCATAATTCATATTATACCGTTTTTGAAATGTAACAGTTGTTTTTTTTTTTTTTACACTAATATAGGGGTTGCATTGGCGATCTTAACCTCTTTTTGCGGGCGGGAAAAAAAATTAAAATCCCAATTCAATATACCATCGAATTGTTGGAAAAATATATATACCAACACAATATCTAAACTTTTTAATCTCAATCGAAACAAAAAGATTTACTCCTTATTCCACATTGATTTTACTTTAATTTCAACATTAAACACGTTGTTTTACAATCTTTAGATATTGATCAACCAGTTTACTTTCTTATTGCTGTCGAACTATCGAGATTTGATTAAAAAAGTATCACAGGGAAACTACATATTTGTATATCATTTTTCCTTTCCTTTTTTTGTTAAATTTATATTTCTGTGCATACTTCCACCGCACAGTCTATGCATAAATGAATATACATTATGAGAAATAATATAAGAAAATATTGCATTTGCAACGCTTAATACAGATTCATTGTATACCAATATATATTGCAATATACAATACATACAAATAAATTATAAGCTTGTATTTTAATAAAACAATAGTTGTCCGACAGGTTTTATATACATACAGTGCAATCAAATTAAGAATACAATATAAATTGTTTTATTGTTAACGTATCTTGTGAATTTTCAATAACACACCGTGGTGTATTTATAGGAATAATAAACCTTGAATAATATATGTAAAACTATTGTCAAATCGAGAAGTTTAATTCTGCGTGCTTTACATAAAACTGAATTCGAAATATAAGAACAGAAATTCGAATATCCTCGCGGATTGTATCTCCTATATATATATATATATATATATATATATATATATATATAATACAAAACGTTTGCCGCCGAGCTGCGATAAATTTATAACTCTCCCCGTAGTTAGCGGCAAATGTTTACGAGCCTCGTAAACATTCGAATGTCGTATATATATATATATATATATATATATATATATATATATATATAAAAATCTTTGTATTATTTTTTTTTTTTTTTTTTTAATTAACTTCCTCGATCTATATATAAGACATTCGTAAATGGATAATAAATGATAATCAATCTAATGCTCCCTTTCACTTTCGTAAAATGTCTCATTGCGAAATTATAGGTGTACGTATATACAGTACTTCGACTCCTGATTCGTATTAATCGAATATTAATCGAATATACAATGTGATTTGATTTTAGACAATCTGTAGTTTTTTCTTCTTCTTTTATTGGAACATTTACAAAATAATTGTAATGTCACGGCGGCAATTTTAGTATGACATATATATATATATACGAGTGAGGATAGCGACTTATGTCTAAAATTATATAGACATATATTTTTAGATTGTTTCGGTAACCTTTCCGACCTCTGTCAAATGTCTTACCAGCTAGAAAATCAACTGCTGCGCCCATGTCCAAAAAAACTATTTCCTTATTTTAAAAAAAAATAGAAGAAAATATAGAAGAAGAAAATTGTAATGACAATAAAAATAACGAGTCTAAATATATATATATATACATATTATATATATATATATATATATATATATATATATATATGTATGTATGTATGTATGTATATATGTATATATAAAGATGATAATTACATATACGTTGTATGTAAATGCTCGTGTTAAGTGGCGAAAAATTTCGCTGAATTTTCTGCAGCCTGTTTAAAAAGCGTTTTTCCGTAATTTTTTTTTTCACTGACAGTTACATAAAAATAAGCTCAATATACTTATATGCACTGGTAGACCATCTGTTTAAAACCAGAAACTTTCTCTATTTTCACCGCAGCGATGCAGTTCTTCGGTTCTTCGGGCATTTAATTCGTCTAAAAAGTTATATATATATATATATATATATATATATATATATATATATATATATATATTCGGAGGATATGCGCAGGGTAAGAATAACAATTTCACACATACACGCGATCGTATCTTTGTTACGCATGTGTTGCCTTTTTATTTTACCGTTCGCTAATTTTTCAGGTTTTCCCGTTCGATTTCTATGTATGAGATGGGCGCGTATCATGTGTGCGTTTATATGTATATACGGTGTATCAACGTCGGTGCAAAACTGTAGTGCCGTACAATCAACATATAGGTATAGAAATGCCACGAACTTTCTCTCCCATTAATGCTAATGCGCTGTAATTTCGACAGAGATTCAATTACCACTGTTTTCATTAAAATCTACGGCAACGTACGCGTACGGACTGGACGCGAAAGATCCAGTCTTACAGCCGCGCCTATATACAATCTAATGCTTAATTCAACGCATTACGATATTTATTGAAGATTAATAATCAATTTTGTATTAACGTTAATGCAATATTAATTAAAATAATCCACCTACTGTGTATACATACATACATATATATATATATATAATTTCCTTAATTCTTAAGAACCTTGCAGCACGATTTAACTGGCTGTTAATTAAGAACACTCGCCCAACAAAATCAGTTAAAATTTTCACAAGTATAAGGTGCGCTTTACAGAATCGGTTGCAGTCCCGTCGCGTGGAATAAGCAACTGCGACGGATGGCGATGGGGAGGGAAAGACATCAAGTTAACAATTTTAACAACGTTTGTTTATCCAAAATTATTCCAAGAATCGATTTAAATTAAAATCTTTGTTGAAGACAAAAAGAACTAGTATTGCTCAGATAGACTTAAAATAGCAGTTCCTTTCATTTGAGCACTGTACTTAAGTATACCTCCCTGACTAAGGGGCCGGACCATGGGCGATTTGGCCTATAAATTGCAGTGAAAGCAGTAAACAAAAGGGACAACTAATTTTTGAAAATACCAGGAACTGTTCGAACTACTACAATAGTTTGTCTCATGGTTTGGTCAAAATCTATAGGGACGGGATTAAATGAAAATGGGGTTATAAAAAAAAATTCGCTTTTATATAGGGCAGGATCAAAAGTTCTCTGTATACCTTAAACCATATATATATATATATATATATATATATATATATATATATATATATATATAATATACTGACATTGAATATCCGCAAATCCTGTTCTTTTTTTTATTGCTGTACCTCCGGTTAAGTACACGCACCTTTGACCGATCACGCAGCTGTCGGCGTATACAAAATGCTGTGCAAAAGATGTTGGAATTTTCCGTTGTTCTGCTCGAATGGCTAACTATAGGAAAAATTTTATTTTTCTTATGTTTCAAAATTGCCGATGATGCACAAAACCTATTTTGTTTATCTTAATTATAACGATTATTTAATAAATAAGTATGTTTAATTATTGTAGTATAATATAAACTATAAATAATTATATTATTAAATAATAATATTATTTTTATATATTGAAAAACAATTATTATATAACATTGTATAATATTTGCGTTAATATAATAAAAAAAAAACAATTTATTGAAATAACGTTTCTTGTATTTACTACCATTTTTTGTTCGATGTGGATCGGTATTGGATTGGTAACCCACCAAGAATTTAATTTTATTCGTTTTATTCATAAATATACCTTAGTTCTTGTAAAGAATAAAAATTGAAATATATAGAAATATCATGTTTGGATAGACAATGAGAATTATACTTATTGACACTTACTTCTTCGATTGACAGAGCATTGAATTTTGGTCGAAAATTCAAGTCTTCCATCAAATTCTATATCTTAATCTCGATGCTTCATAATAATTATTTTCGAAATCATTGCTATAAAGTTCATGACACATGCCATTGCAAAAGCTATTAAGATCGAATTTTGCGTCGTTTTTGAGATCTCTATCATTTTATGCAAATGCTCACATTATTCTGTCAAGCATTATACGACAATAAAAGTATTTCCTCCGTCGCAGTGCGCCCTTCAGACCATTGAAAAGTTTTTAAGAAAATAATGAAATTGAAATTCTTCAACGAGTCAATTACAAAATCAGAAAATAACGTGAAAATTTGTTGGGTAAGCTCTGAGACATTTTCCTTCTTGGTGAATTGTTAAGTGGCAGGAAAAGAGGCAAGCGTTCTTAATATTTCGTGGATCTCGAAAACACGGTCGAAAACGGGATAAATCGAATTTTACGTACAGATTCTACATACATTCGGTGTCGCTGATGTTTTGAATAAAGAGCCTGTGTGATTAAAAAAGAAAAATGCCCACTTTTTTAAGTGGGCTCGTTCCAGAAACGAAAAATTGCCTTAATCTTTAGCGATAATTTTTTAACTCAATTGAATTGTATACGTGCATATACGATCGCACATTAAACATTCGTATACGATGCGCGCGCACAACGACATATTAATTCACTTGCGATAAAAATGGGGATAAATTTTCGCTACGAGCGAACAAATCGCAACGAACAATAAACATTGTGTGCTCGGCCTCTGCTGTTTTTGCTCGAAATTGTGCAGAAAACATGACTTCTCCTCTTGCCCATCTTTTCAGGCCGGCGAAACGCGCGGATACTTTCGTATACCAAAAGTCTCTCGGAGCAACGGGCTGAATAATTTCGTAAAATTTCCACAAAACCGTATCTCGCGCTTCCGATATCTTGCGTGCGCACGACGTCGTTACGAGCGGGCCTCGGGCCGCGGTGGGGTGGGGTAGGGGGCTGCTGATCGATATTATCCACTGCGAGCCGAGCCCGGCCTTGAAATTTTCGAGAGCGAAGCGAAACGGGACTATAATAGCGATTTATTTTCACACGCGTCCAAAGACGGCGGCGGGTTCGGGGCGATGACGAAGTTACAAGCGACAAGTCCGCACTTGCCCGCGCCGCGCCGCCCAGTCTTCGCCGATTGTTGACGCGCAGGCCCACGATTTTTGGGAAAACTCGGGCCCGTCTACGAGGTCAGGTATATATATATATATATATATATATATATATATATATATATATATATATATAAGTATATGCAGATAGATAATAATAGTCGGGACAGAGGGCCGCCATTGTATCGTCCCGGGACGAAAGGATCGGGGCCCGGTGCAGGCTTCTAAATGGGACAATCGCATACCCAGGGAGCTCCGAATTGTGGGATGCCAGGGGGACAGCGCTGGGGGCGCGGGGATTAATGTCGGGGCCCCGGAAAATTTCCGGACGGCCTGTATTCGTTTCGTGCTCATCCTTTGGAGAGCGCATTTGCTCATCGTCGTTGGAAAATTTTTGAAAAGCGCCACGACGCTGGGGGGGAGCGACGATCGACCTCTTATCGTACCGATCGAGCAATGTGTTTTTTTTTTTTTTTTTTTGTTCGTTGTAATTTTGTTATGTAAATTTTTCGTAGCAATCGCGCCGTGGTCGTGGACTGATCCTAGATTATTGCGACATTCCGAGCGAGACCGCCAGTTAATTCGAACAGATTCCAATCGACAAGTGTTATTTTGAATTATTGTTATTGGATTTTTTTTTTTTAAATCATTAAAAAATACGAAAGCAGAAGTGTAAAATCATAATTTATAAAATAAAATTACAAGCTAAATACCGATACAATTTAATTGTTTGTACATATGACGAGTTTTTAAAATGGAGTACTGTTTGCTCGATCGCCCGGTCGGTAATAAAAATTAACTTGGGCAGCACTTGAAATTCGTACAATTTACGCCGGAATAATTGTTTGTCATACACATTTGTATGTTTACTCCCTTTCCCTCGGCTGCTTGTCCTTCACTTTCATATCCTATATATAAACATATAAACGAGAACGTAGTGACACTCACTCGACGATTATTTATTCGTTTTTATCGCGTGCTCGACTCATTAATTTATTTCCGACAAGTGAGGTGGCGAAATTGCAGAAGCGAAATTTGTAAATTCTCAATAACAATATGAATGATACGTAATACAGTGTTAAATGGGATGTAAGGGGATGGAATAATTAAGAAAACTTGCATTACTTACGAGTTGAAGGGTGCGCTTTGTACAGTGAAGTATATGCAGAACGCACGGCAACGGAACGGCGATACATCGACGTGCAACAGTATTCCCACCTGTTCGGATAAAACAAAAATTCCCTTTCTCCCGATTCGGTCGGGTTCCTGTAACGAGGGGGGGGGGGCGGGCTCGGCGCACGGCAGAGCCTCGATCATTAACCACGGGACAGCGATTAAATTAGCCGGCCGACCTTAACGAGTCGAAAAATCGGGAAAACGCGCAAGGCTTTTTAGCGCATCGAATGCGCGAGTCCCGCGTGCAATTGTAATTCGGAAATGTGTGCGGTTCCCACTGTCACGCGATGACGGGCGAAAGGAGTTTTTCGATCGATTTTATGAACACCGGTGCGATTGATTTTGAGGCGAGAAAATTACTGAAGATAAAATTTGAATTGTATGTATATATATATATATATATATATATATATATATATATATATATATATACATAATCTATTATATAAATTATATAAGTAACTCGTCGAAATAAGTATACGTATTATTTACAATATTGAATGTTATTGCTTGGATTTGAGGATGTGCTGTATAGGTATATTACAATATCAATTCTACGCATTCGATTTGTATATGCGTACTCGTTTTCTAGACGTTTTTAGAAAATACATGAATTTAAATTACGTGCGTTATATAGAGAGTCTATCCTGAGTATTACACCTTTCTTTTTTTTTTTTTTTTTTTTTTTTTTTTATCTTAATCGAGAGGAAAGTCCCGTGGGGGAAAAATCGACTTGGCGTGAATAATGAATTAGAAGCTTGGTTATCTGCTGAGTCACGTGATCGCCCACAATATTCCAACAAATTTGTTTGCGACGTGCTTGAATTGGTGTGAGGTCCTTTTGTATGTCTGATATTTTGAATAATCTATATGCTAAAACTAAAAATAAATCTATAAGATTTAGAAATGGGTTTTAAACAGAATTTTAAAAAATCAATGAATGCACAATCATAAATATATATATATATATATATATATATATATATATATATATATATATACATGTTCTAAGCAAAAACTGTAATGCTGTTCGAAAATGTGATATTTAACACATGTTTTGGTATTCAGAAAAAAAGAAATACAATAAAACCACGATAATTCAACAAAAACTGCTTAAGTAGCTCCTTTATTTGCCATACCGTTATAATATAAATTTTAAAACATTTATATTACTTATATGATTCCTAAGCAGAAATATTCATGAGCAAAGTTGTCTTAAATCTGTCAAAACAATTCTTATATATATATATATATATATATATATATATATATATATATATATATATATATATATATATATATTGGAATGGATATTTATACTATTTTCGTCAAGTTCGTAAATTAACTGTTTTGTTATGTATTATATATATACGAATAATGTATCCTAAATGCTCGCCTCGTGTTTCGCTTCCGTATACGTATCTGTACACGAATAATGCATGTGTAGTGTGTATACGCATGAACATGGGTGTGCCCCTTTAGTGATATCTTGCTCGGCATCATATACGTATATATATTACATATACTATAGCTCAGTATATACGGCGCAGCGTACAGGTATGCAGAATGGAGATGATACTTAGCGAATTTAACGAATAACTCACAAAGAACTACATCCGCATGTATAAGAATTTTTTGCGAAGCAACTCTTCCCCCCCCCGTCCCTCTCTCTCTCTCTCTCTCTCTTTATATATATATATAGATCCGCACGCACCTTTCATTTCTTCTTTATATTGCATTTTTATGCTGGGTGCATCAGTGCGCGTCACGCGGAGAACGGCGTGGACGTCGGGCGTATTAATACATTATACTATTGTTTATGCACGTGCGTATAATAAATAAGAGAGTCAGAGCGAACGGGTCGCGATTCGACCGTAGGTTGAAGTTATCGTCCAAGCTTTCATCACGTAGATTTTCAATTTTGGAATGGTTTACGATTCAGCTGATATTTAGAAAGTTCCAAAAATTCTACAAATAAACTCGCGCGCGCGCGCGCGTGTGTGTGTGTGTGTGAGTGTGTGGGTGTGTGTCAAAAGAATATAGTGTAAATTTATAATTAAAGACTAATTGAATGAAAATATATACGTATAACTTTATAAAATAATATAATATAACTTTAAATACATTATATATATAATGAAAACTTCGATAAATCGCTTTGTATGCTACATATAAGAATGAATTATGAATTATACAGTAAATTCTCCTTTACTTTATTTATTTATTTATTTTAATATAAAGTCGATAGTGTTTTGTGTTAAAAATAATATCATTTCTTCAATTATTCTAAGCGCGCGATACACACTGCCGCGCCTTTGGCCCGGGACCCCATATTATCACGGGGCTGGTTTAAATTTTACGGTTTGATAAGATGTAAAGGTTTTGTAATATGGTTATATTTCTATAAAAACTCGTATGTTCTGAAAGTGATACCCCCCCCCACATGCGCTTATGAAAACAGTGAATATGATTTATATATATAACATATATATATTATAATTTTCAGGAAAATCTGATTACTAATGCAGGATTCATTCAATATATATATTGAATTTGCGCAGCGTTGTTCATCCATTATCAGTGCCTAAAATAAAATATCGAAGGCTGACCGCAACGTCCAAACGGAAGCATTATTTATTTCTTCTTTTATAGAATCCGATATATAAAAATTAGTTTTTGGACCTTTGATTATAAGCAATAAAATAAGATTATGACTATATCATAAAACCATTGCAAACTTTTTAAACGAGGTGAAAAATTAGTCTTACAATTTTTTAATAACTTACCTCTTCTACTTCCTCCTTTGGTTATTGCAAAGTCTCGTTAAGCAGGAAAATGTACACGTTAAAATGCGCACATGAACGATCAATAAAAAATAAGATTCTTGCCCTAAAAAATCTGGCCTAAAATAAAGTGAAAAAAAAAACAAAATTTCGTGTATTATATAGATCTATCCGTTTTTAATAATTTATTTTTTTAAACGTTTTACATTTAATATTTAATATCACTTCAGGAATAAAAAAAATATATATATATAAGTATATATATATATATATATATATTATTTATTTATTTATTTATTTATTTATTTATTTATTCGAATATGATTATAAATATAGATTTTTCCAAATGAGAAGGAAAAAATAAGTAAAACATATTTTTTTTTTAAAAAGAACAAGAGGAAGTAATTAATTAATAAAAATTTTCATTGCATCGAATCGAGGTATGTATGCACATTGCACATGTACACATCATAAGGTATTAGACAAGGAAACCATTCGCTTTAATGGATCCATTTATTTTTACATACTTCCTAGAAAATTAACCATACCTATATATAGCAGTTTTACGCGGGGTTATGCAAGTGCACACCCGACGCATAATGTACGAACGTTTTTTTTCCAACGGCTGCGTATGTGTAAAAACGACACATACGGTCGTCCATTGTAATGAAGAGCTAGCGTTGCTAAACCGCCCTTAGAGATAGTGCTTATACCTATATAATTCCAATTATTGCATATCATTTAATCTTTTAAGATCATGCATATAAATACACACGCGCACGCACGCATATAAATGATAATAACAGTATAATAATAATAAGAATATTTGTGTGCGCGAGCGCGTGTGTGTGTAGCACAAAAAATCGCACATAGACTTAAAAGTATCATGAATGATGAAGACCCGTTGAACAGTTCACATTTTATGCAATTAAACATCAAGAACATATTATCAATAGATTGTTGTCCAAAGCCAAAATATTAAGATTTAGAAAGATTAATATATATATATTTCTATTTCTATTTAATTTACTTCTATATAGGTGACGAAGCTATTTAAGTAGTTGCTATAATCATAAATTTACTCTTTTACATAATATTTTGGTTATTATATATTATTTATTTCGATACGTCATTAATTTTAACGATCAATTGTTGAAATTCCACCTAATATCTTTTATCTTGAAGAAACTTTCTATAAGTTATATATAGAGTTCTTTAAAAATATTGATTTGCACCTATAAGCTAGATATGCATATATATATATATATGTAAACGATCGTCGTAAAATAAAATGAAATGTATACGCGCGTATATAAAAGCCTTTAAAAAGAATAGAAACATGTGTGTGTGTGGTGTGTGTGTGTGTGTGTGTGTGTGTGTGTGTGTGTGTGTGTGTGTGTGTGTGTGTGTGTGTGTGTGTGTGTGTGTACCATAAAATAACTTTCCTTTAATTTACAAAAGAAATTATTAAAATTAAATATATACTTTTTCAGGGCTGATTTTTTCTTAGACAATATTAAAGGTAAAAAAAATTATAGCACGAAGACTTGTTTCATCGAATTTTATTGCTTCTGATGTATGGGAATATTTAATTCATTATATTTCACTGTAAATGATCAATTTTGTTTTGTATGTCTTTTTATCCGCTACGATTTCTTCAATTATATTATATACGTACTTTGTATGTATTTTCAATTATGTTATAGGTTTTTTTTTTCAGTCGTTAAGAAATCCTGCTAGGCGAAGAGAATAGCGAACATTATATTGCTATATCGAAACGTTGCAAAAACATGAAACAATTTATTTTTTCTATATAGATATATTTCCTGTTTTTTTTTTTGCTCTCGATTCTTCCAATAATAGAGTTATAATGTAGTTTCTTTTGAGCAAATAAGGTCATTTAATAAAAATAAGATGTTTCTGTAAGTTCTATTTTGTCACTTAAATATATATATCTTTCAAAATTCCAGGGAACATTATGGACGATTTTTTTTTTTTTTTTAAGTAGATTATATTAAAAGATTTATTTAACCGTCTACGATGGTAACAAAAGGATTTCAGTTTTGAAGATTGAACAAAATTGCGACCTTGGGACTAGTCATGAATTATCATTTGCAAGCTCGTTCGAAGGTGACGTTCAGTTTTTTTCTTCTTCAGAACTTTACAGCTGGATATGCATTTTCATCGTGGATCGAGAGGACACGGTTATATAAAGGTCAAATTACCACTTTGTAGCTGAAATATAAGAAATCCCAATTGTTAAAGGCTCTGGACGCAACTTATAACAAACTTGATTAGCGATATTAAACAGACGTCGATATTAAACTTTCGATTTTCAAATCAATGCAAGTAACGATCGTGTACGATCTCGGGGCCGTATTGTTTCGAACACCCTATTTATTGAATATAGACAGCAGCGTTTCAGTTATCCGGAATCAGAAACAAAATGCTTCGTTTCGCGCAACTGTCGCGTACTTCATAATATAATTCTACACGAGAAATCTATTTTTTCGCCGAGAAAATCGCGCTAGTAACAAAAATTATTTACACGATCATTCTCTGTAAAATCACACACACACACACACACACGCGCGCGCACGCACACGCACATATACCTAAGCAAAATCGAGCGCTAAGGAAGCGTGAATTTTCGCGATCTATGAAAAACGAGACGACGCGGGAAGCGCCGCGTGGAGTGGCGGAGAAGGGGGGGTGGGAGGCGAATGCAAAGGAGGAATGAGGGGCGTTGGTTTCTATAATACGCGGTACTCGTATAGAGAGAAAACAGACGCGCACGCACACACACACACACGCACACACACGGAAACACAAACATACGCAGGCATCGACGCTGGATGGACGACGGGAGAGCTGATGATGATGATGATGATATAGCGGAGAGGCCTCTCTCGTTAAAGCAAGAATTGAATGTAATTGAGGTCGAAGGTGCGCGTTTGATAGTTGGAAGTTATTGTGTACGTTTTGTCCGTGTGTGTGTATGTGTGTATGCGCGCGTGTGCTCGTGTGTGTGTGTTCGCGCTCGCGTTCGCCTATGAGGAGCCAACGCTCGGCCGCAGTTCGCGCTTTGTGCAGCGACCGAGCGACGAGCGGCGCGTGTCGAAAAATTTACTTCTCGCCATTTGCATCCTTTCTCGATCCATGTATATGTATATATACATAGATGCATACACGCACAAACCGCGTATATTATTGTATGCGCAGGCTCGTGAAAGAGTGCGACACGCGGCGATCGTAGCGTAAACTCGTATCCTCCCCTATCTCTTTTTGTCTGCCGCGCTCGCTCAAGGCGAGCGACGTATATATACCTGTGCATATGTATATTGTATGCATACTCGCATTACGCACAGTATCTCCGAAGTATTACATTAACGCGCGTTTTCATACAAAAATACACAGATTTTTGATATTCTATACCTAAACATAGTTTCGCATAGTCTGCAAAATAACCTCCGCGCAGAGTTCGTGAAATCGAACGTTTTTTTTTTTTTCGCCAATTTTATCTACACGCGCGCGCGCACGCACGCGGTATAAGCGCGCCATAAATTTGATTTATGAGCGAAGCTTAGTACAATTTTTCACAACGCATATAAATGTACATATTCTCTGCATAATATGTATAATCATTATAATACATACCTATATAGATTCAGAAATGTTGAATATCTGTCCGGCAATAATATCGGACAATAAAAAATTCAAAACGCATTTTGAAATAGAAAGCGCGAGAGGAATAACCGAAGCGAGCGAATAAAATCAAAACGTTCGTCTGAATAATCGAATTATTATTATAAAATGATACGTTACGTTTATTCCTTTACTTTCACGCCTCATTTACATTTATATTCTTATTTTCATTTAGCATTTAACTTAAGCATTGTTTATTGTTATTTAAATTTCATTATATTGTTTTGAATTTTATTATATATGTATAATGTGAATAATGTATAATAATTATTATCAATTTTACAAAGTTTTGAACATTAATAGAAAGGTTTTTGCAAACTGTGTTATTTATTTTTATGCAAAATACATTAATAAAAAGTTTTCAACGCTATTCAGACTCATTTAATTGTTGCGAAACAAATTAGTATTGGACATGACGCACATAGTTTTATGTAGAATTAAAAACTATGTAGCCATATAATAATTTAAAATAAATAAATAAATCACCGCTATTTCCCAATAAATTCACGCCCAGGTGGATCGCCGAATTTTCGCCGCCATCAGTCACTGAGTCAAATTTGAGCACCGACTGATGACGAAAAGTCGATGATCCATCGGGATTTTAGTTTACTTTAAATCTCATTAAATCTTATACTGTTTCTGGGGAAGGCGTCAGTTTAACCTCGGCCGAAATATCGCGACACCACATATATTACTAAAAAAAAAAAAAAAATTTATTCATCAGAAACGATGAGTTTCATTATTGAATTCATTGAATATAAGAATTGAAAGTCAATAGTAGATCTTGGGATTTGTATTATATATTACATACTCACTTTTTTGATCATTCAACATAGGATTCTTATGAAAAGTTAGTGAATTAAGTAAAAAGTTCGAGACATTAATAAAAATACACGCTAAAAGAGTACGATTGTTAAAAGTTGTTTTCTCATAAATTTTTTTATTGTCGTGTTAATGAAAATTAAGCATTCTTTCAATGTACATAAATAATTTAAATTGAAAAAAAAAAACAAGAAAAAAGACATCTAAAAACAATAGTTTCGATGCCTTTTTTTCAATTTTATATTTACGTACAGAGGAAGTATCGGTATTCTTTTGCGCGGGGTCTGCAAACAAATCTCGCTGAAACACGCGTTGCATTTATTTTTAATGCAAAAGCTAAATAATGAAAATAGACCCGCCCAGCACGTACAAATATATAGCACCGGACAAATAATGATCATAATCATAACAAGAACGAAGAAAGGAAAATAAGTAATTCGCATAATGCATTAGAGAGAATCGGCGAGGGCAATTGCGAGGCGAGCCGAGGCGGGCGCGAATCAACAATAAAAGGAAGGCAAAACGGGAGGGATTGGGGTGGGGGGGGGGGTTGGGGAGGGGAGAAGCTCGCTCGAAAATAAAGCGCGGACGAGCTCAACCTTCGTAAATTCGAGCGCGAGCGCGCTAAAACGAATCGTAAAAGTCATTTGTTAAAAATGTAAAAGGGAGCAAAATGACGCGCGCGGTCGTAACGAATTTTGCGTGTATATAATTGTATAACTCTTAGGGGGTGGGGTGGTCGGAATGTAAACTGCATCAATCGGGCGTAACGCCCCCGCGCTGGTTTTGCATGCGTCATATATATATATATATATATATATATATATATATATATATATATATATATATATACACGGCGCGGATGAACTTTTCTTTTAATTCAACGCTTTATGAAATTCTCGCCGATATCCGGGGTGATTATTATATTGATTTATGTTTGTTTTGGATTTTGAAATTTTTTATTAATCGACCGAGCAGTTGGGTATAATGATTTTCGATAATTTTAGTCTTTTGAGAAACAAGCAACGGAAGAAAGATTTTTTTCTTTAAAAGCAGATCAAGCAAAAATTTTGTCTTACTTTTCGTACGATTCTATATGATATCTGTGTTTTGTGATACCTGCCAGTGTCACGAGCTTGTGACGACTAAATCTCGGTTTTCTTTTCAATATCTGAATTTACGTGACAAGACTACCACGGAACCTCATCTAATAATGCGCATTAGAAGGACTACCGAAAGAAATTAAAAAGCATCCGCGGAATATCTCGCTCAATCTAATCTAATCTGAAAAAAATTCAACGTCAAAAAACTAAAATTAAATTTAGCATACTTTTTTTCGTTGGAAAATTTTATTAAAATTTCTAAGCATATACGTTGCACAAAAGCAACAGACTACAGTGGTTCTTTTTTGGTCTATAAAAATTTTCGAATGAACGGCGAGTGATATAATAACGGGCTTTTCATTTATTCATGAGAATTTCAAGATTTATTTTAATCTCTATTTTATATTTCAGCTGCATTACGAGTGTATAAATTATTGTTTTAATTGAGATCTGATTTCTGCCACGTTCGATGTGAAATTAAGCGCGCAGCAAATGTACAAAGGCAAATTGTGCAAACTAAGCGATTCTTTGTGAATTAGGAGGCTTTGAATATGTAAACATTATGTAATTTATCTCGCGTCGAGAAACTCTTAGCGATACTTGTGTGAATATCTATATATATATATAGATAAAAGATTTGTTTCAGTTTTGCAGTTCGTTCAACACGTTCACGGAAGTTCTGAAATTATTGTTTTTGTGAAAACAATGTTTCATCCACTGCAAACAAAAAATACTTAAAGTTAATAGAAATATATATTTTTAACGATTTCTTAAGAAAAATATGTTGAATTTTTGCATAAAAATAAAGCGTTGGCTTTTTGTTAACGTTTTATACTGTCACAATGCGACAATACCAACATCTTCGTGAGAATTTAGTAACTTTTATTCGTTCTACTATTAAATGCAAATTGCTGAACCATTTCGAAATTCATAGGATTATATACGAATTATTTTTTATCATTATTTTTTTCAAGAAATTATCATTATCACGTAGTTTTGTTAAGAGCGAACTTTTATATTTATGTCGGCAAGTTTAAGGTGTTCAAGTTGGGGGGCATTTACGATATATATACAATAATTAAAAATATTCATAATATACCAAAACGAGCTTTTAGGTTATTATTAATCGTTTACGAGAGTTGAGAAAAAAACACTATATAGACATAAAGTTTTCTTATTTCATAGTGATTATGAGCAGCTCTTTGGCGTTTGATTCTCTGTTTTTTTTTATTCGACATCCAGTGATAGTTGAAAAATCGACTTGTAAGATCAATATGCTGTTTTTTTTATACCTTTCCACGGATCGCCTATATAAAGTACATAGTTATTTTTTTTTCATTTTTATTTTTTAAATTGTATATATGCTTGCAAAGCCGAGGTGCGGTCGCGTCGCAAACTTGTAAAAATTGGGTTATCGCAGACACATAAAATATACCCATATTATATATATATATATATATATATATATATATATATATATATATATATATATATATAATTGTTATACTTCTAATACTTTCTCTTATACATACTCGCGTTTATTATATATGTGAAAATTATTGATTTTTGAAATATCAGCGGTTCTTCGATGCGATAGATTGAGGTATATATACCAAACTCGTACCGCGCCTATCTTAAAATAACTTTCACTTATATATATATATATATATATATATATATATATATATATATATATATATATATAGAGAGAGAGAGAGAGAGAGAGAGAGAGAGAGATATCGTTCGACGAATCTTGTAAAGAACGAATTATCGTCGAATATAATAGCGGCATATCGTATAATTCAAATATTTCAAGGTCAATACCACATGGATAGACAGTAACTATCTATGTATACGGGGCGCACGGAGTTCCCGCAGCATTATCGGCCCTTAGCCGAATTACACCGCACGGTGCATCAGCGGCGTTCGATGAAACCCCCCCCCCCCCGCCGCCCACCCGCCGCTCCGCCGCCGCGTACAGAGAATCGAGTTATAATGTCACCGAGCCTGCGCGGACGATATTAATGATCGCTTGAAAGCATAATAATGCGAGCTCGCGCGCGCACCGCTGCCTCGCCATCGGAAGCGCATAGCTGTGCATATAGAACGCCCATATATATATATATATATAGTGAACCCCATAACCGAACCAGCAATCTAATCACGTTCTCGCGTCACTCGGCGGGTTCGGGAGCCGCGGGCGCGCGCGCGCGTGAAACGCGCGTTCTTTTTGTGGCAATGAGCTATTATAACGGGAAAAATACACGGCTAGGGAGGGCGGGGGAGGGGGAGTTTGCGTTGCACAATTTTATATGCGTTTGCCTCCTCGTTTGGCTCTTGATTTTGTCCCCCCCCCCCCCGCGACCCGTCTTGTTCCCTGCCTGCGTGCACTATCTTGACACTCTCTCATTCTCATTATATACGCGTAAGTATATGTTCTTTATTCTACGGGCTTTGTTATGCTCGCCTCGTTCCGCGTCCGTTTTATTCTCACACGTCTATGTACACGACTCATTCGTGCAGTTTTCTTTCCATTTTGACATTTTTTCGAGCTAGGATTCATTTTGCTCTCGATGACTCCGAGCTAGTTGTGTTTGTTTTCATTTCTTTCCCACAATTTGGTTATTATTTTTTTATTTTTATTATTTTTTGTATTATTTTATATTAGATTTTTTAAAAATAATAATATTGTTGTGGTTGTATTGAAATGAAATATTAAATTTATAATGACCTGTACTAACCTTACCGTAATATAGCATACATATCAATGTTTATATATATATATATATATATATATATATATATATATATATATATATATATATATATTACTAAAAAAGAACGAAGAAACTTTATAGATTTGAAGATGAGAGATTTAAATTATTCTTGCCCATTATATTAATTGAATGTTAATATATTACCGATAAATCAAAATTCTAAAGTTATATTACAAAAATATTTAATATAAAAAAAGTTTATATGTATTTTAAAATATCAGATGAAAATATATATATATATATATATATATATATATATATATATATATATATTGCAATCGTGATATGATATATAATGGTTTTTTAGATGATTGAACCCTAATTTGTAATCGTTACAGCAACTTTAAAAAATATAAAATAAATTCATTGTAATTTTAAGCAATCATCATATGTATATGTGTAATGTGTCTCGAAAAACATTTTTAACATTTTTTGGTTATTTTTTAATTATACGTACATAATACATATGTTCTTGTAATTCTTTTTTATTAGTAAGTATATAAAGCTTTAAGCACAAAATATTAAAAAAAATTTAAGGAATATTGAATGAAAAATTTGTATATATATTTACGTAATTATACGTAATCCACAAACACACACAAATACAAACACACCGCGGACACACATGCACGCATCTATATGTATAAATATTCAATAAAATCCCAATAAAAACAAATCCTGTTCTAGCAGTAAAATTATTTTCATTATATATATATATGCACTAAAATGCATACCCCGCGCAGTCCGGCGTTCATTTTTGCACAATATTCATTTTAAAGTGCATGCGAAAATTGCGCAAGGCGAAATATTGGATTCGACTCATTGATTACCACACAGCCTGATATTACAGATTTTCTTCAGTGTGCATATTTACCTATATATATATAGATATATCCATACACTTTATATCTAATATTCTAACGTTATACTCTATTAGTTCCTTGTTTCATTACTGCCATACGCCGCTCATATATATATGCAAGAAACTAATTGCAATTTTTTAAAAATCCTTTATCTCTCTCTCTCTCTCTCTCTCTCTCTCTCTCTCTCTCTTCCCTCTCTGTCTCTCAAAATGGGCATGTAAATGCATATGCAAATTTCGCACGCGCCGCGGCGTTACGTGTCGCCATAAATTAACGCAGTCTAAATACGTTGCATCAATCATAAACTATATAACCTTTCGCAGTTTAGTCGCGCACATATATATATCGTCGTAGTCTTTATGTACATAATAATAGCGAGGACGTTTTATACATAATGCAATACCGTGCATGCATATATGAACAAACGATTTGAAAGTTTAGAAAGCTATATTAAGCTATATTACATTATCTATATATATAATAAACTTTTCTAAGCCTGGCATTATCATGGCACAATATAAAAATCGCGTAACACAACATGTATTTTTTACTATCGAGGCACCAAATTTACCGCTCTGACCAGCTATATATATATATATATATATATATATATATATATATATATATATATATATATATATTTTGTACATTACATACATTGACTCATATACGTATATGTAAATTTTGACTAGTAGAATACGAATTCCGCGAGATATTTTTCCTTTTGGTTTGAAAATATTCTTTAACTACGAATTGTTTCAATAATAATATAATTTTATTATTATATTATAATTATATTATTATAACTATATTATTATATCTACAACAATATACTTTCGAGCAAGTTAATATTTTATTAGGGACAAATTTTGTTTCTCCAAAAGATATACAGATGTGATAGATAAATAATGTTAAGCAAGAAAGCTTCTATGGTTCATCTTATAGAAAATTAAGATTTTTTCAGCTTAGATCTTATTACCATTTCTGTTTTTGAGGTACTTTGACAATTTACTCTTATTCAGTAAATGCCATAGTAAAAATTGACGGTCATTTTATATGAAGAGTCACCGAGAGAGAGAGAGAGAGAGAGAGAGAGAGAGCGATACTAATTGCTACCATTTGTGCAAAACGAAAATTCGCGGCGACAGTTGCAAAATACGCCGCAAGGCGGTAATGAACGCCCGACGTAAACGAATACACGCTACCCGCGTACAGGCGGGCCACGTCGAAAAAGCAAACTTATCATTTTCGATCGATCCATTTTCAAGCGACGAAACGTGAGAATCGACATATCTATCACTTTCGACTCTTGCCGAGCGAAAATTCGTTGGACGAGAGTCGCGTGAGCGTCGCGCGATGCGCGCGCCACGGCGGTTGGATTTTACAGAGATTTTTGAAAATTCGCAGTACTTCTTATATCTATTGTTGAAACCTTTATTAACTTATTAATCCATTGAAATGAATTAAATTACAATGTATTTTTTTTTTTTTTTTTTTTTTTTTTTTTAACAAGCAATTCGATTTTACGGCAATAAAGGTTATTGACCTTATCTTACATAAATGGATTATATATATCCCTATTTGTTGATATGGGCGAGAGACCGTCAAATTATTTTTCACTGACAAAATGAATTTTGATTTTCATACATTTGTCACGTGGCAGTTTATCATTACATCAAATTAACCGATGAGACAGACACAAAATACATTTATCAGTCCACGATCCATCGGCTGATTGAAAATAAAAGAATTCGAAAAGGAGAGAAAATTAATAAGTGATATAATTGATCGAGTGACATATCGTTGTTTTATGTATTTAGTTTTTTTTTTTTTTTTTTTTTGCCGTTAATGCATCGGCATAGAATTCCGAGTCGTTCGACAATAATATAAAGTAATTGTTAGTGAAAGACGACGATGCCGATACGCGGCGATATCGGAGCCGTGTCGTTAATCGATAAAAATAGATGTTTATCGGGAGTAAACGTACACGCGACATTAGTATGCGCGTATAGCTTTGTAATTGGAAAGATAATTTTTTTCCCGCTTCGGTTGTTCAAAGCAACCAATCGATACATTCGACAATCTTACAGTCGTGCCGATCGATCGTCAAGCCACTGCTGCCGAGATGAACGATGAAAATTGCGCTGTTTGCCGGGGCAAAAAGGACAAAAATTTTACTTCTGTAGTCTTGGAAAAAAATTGTCGAATATTTTGCCATCACTTACATTATAATAATGTATAGTATATTAAAAATTAATCTACATATATATTACTCTTAGAATGTATAAATTGAGATTGGTTATGATATAATATCTCCCCGTATATTGTACCATATATAAAGTGTTTTCACGAGAAAAACGAAGAATATTTCATTCGAGTTTTGACCAAATTTGCTTACGTTATAAGCGTCGCTCTTATCATTGAGTGGAACTTAATTTAACCGGGTAAACTTTTGCGCGTAATGTTGATTCAAGAAGTTTGCCGCTCGACTTGAAAATTAGCAGCGTCGGTAAATCAATTTATACAGCCCTTCATATTCGCACAGTCGAGTATTTATTAAAAACGCTTAAATTCAGATATAGTATTCTTTCACATCGTGTCATTTTATTACTCTCTTCGAATTCCTTTATATATATACATACGTGATTCACGGAGAATTTTTCAATTTTCTTATTAATTCTTTTTCTTTTTTCTTTATTATTATTTTTATAATTCTTTTTCAATCAATAGCCCAGCATTATTATAGCGGAATTGCCGATTCGACACATCGAATCATAGCTACATTGCCAGGGAGTTTGACGATCAATGAATAAGTAATTTAATGGACAATCTGCGATTTATCCTCTGTAATCGTCAGAATGTCGTTGCCCGCGCAGCTTGCACTACGTTGTAAATAAAGAAAAATTCAAATACAATATATAAAAATACTAATAATGACGACGACGACGATGATAATAATGAAACTTTAAAATTTATGCCCCGAACTGATGAACCGATGACTCGCTTCGTCTCTCGTTTACCTCGGATTTTTATCTACAGGTAGAGAATTTGCCGTAGTTCACTCAACGTGTTTAACCGATATAAAAGCGCAAAAAGTGCAGAATCTGGTCGCGCGGCCCGTGAATGCATCCCCTGCAGTCAGATGTCAAGGACAATTGACATAGCTCCCGTACTATATACATATATATATATATATATATATATATATATATATATATATATATATATATGCATACATAGAAACGTATTCACATAACATACATTTTTACGCGTGAAACATATACAGATGCGCGTTATTTTACAGTAATTGCATCATATAAACATTGTTAACGCTATATATGTATATATTTCTGTATCGTGATTTTTTACTATGTATTAATAAATATTAATATATTCATGCCATCAAAATGTTGTCATATTTAAATATATATTTTATACGTAATTATTCTTCTTCTTGTTTTTTTTTTCCTCATCGCAGTAATATACGCAAAGTTGAACAATTAATTGGGAAGAAAAAAAACTGGAGAAAAAGCCATTCAACTTAGAAAATAACGAGGAATTTTTGAAAGCTTTTTTAGAATTTTTGAAAGTAGAATTAGAATACCTTTTACGTAATATAATACAGAGTTTTATAATGAAGAAGACTTATTGAAGTATTCGTAAATTATTGGGAAAGATTTTGCAGCTAATTGAAAAGAAAATTCTGGAAAATTTTATTACATACTTATACGAGTGTTTTGATAAATCTTTCGATTAGTATGTTCAGGTCAGCGAAAACTGAAACTCTTAGTTAGATGACACATCGGGATAAGATTTTAGATTTAACGACGGAATCATTTCGGCGATAATAATATTTATGTGTGTAGAAATTCCGTCTTTTTTTTTTATCACGCATTCAAATGTGTGTGCGCGCGCGCCTGCGCGTGAGTGCGTGCGAAAGAGAGGGAAAGGGAGAGTTTGCAAATGTTATTATCAAGGTGACCTCTTCAAGGGCTTAGCCAAGGTGAAATTTTTTTACAGGAACCGAAGCTCTCCTACACTTATGTAATTACGGTCGAGTAGGTGGTGTAATAACATTATAAAACGTAATTGTGTTTTTCTTCGAAAGTACGTAGACGGGGAATTTTTTGTTTTGTTAAAATATCGCATTTTTCAGTCGTTCGAAATTTTTCAAAAAGTGGACACAATCGATGCGTTTTCGTTATACGTAAAATGTAGTAAACACAAGTTTACTTCAGTTGAGCGAACATGAAAATATCCCGGGTACGCCGCTAGGACGCGCTATTGTAGTAATTTATAAAAATATTTAAAAATCTCGATTTTCGTGCAAGTACATCGGCACTTAGACGTGGCTATATGTTACGTTACAGTTCCCTTGTCTATGGACATCTTTCATATTAGTTTTTGGCCTTTTTTTTATTAGATAAAGAAATGAAACGTGACGTAAATATGTAATCTGATAAATTGGTAAAAGATATAAATCTATAATATGTACATATACATAATTCATAATTTACATATTTATACTCTGCTTTTGTTATTCGTACGTGTCAAGTGAATTTTAGGGGCATTCACTGTAAGAATCTTGCTATTCGTTAAAACTATAATAACGAGGACGCTCAGTACAATCTATAACTTTTCTATGACCGATACAGTCACCTCGAGTACGGTAACAATCCGCGCTGTATTACTTTTAATTGCTTAATATTTTATTAAAAGAACGAGAGACAAAAGAGCTCGTTACAGATTGTAAAACTTGCGCCGCGACTCTAATTTTAACCGCGATATACAATAATAGCCAGAGCGTCCAGGTCCAATATCAATTGCACCATTCTGGAAAATCCTTGATTAGAGACACTCTATAGTTTCCCGGGCAATAAAAAGAAAAACTGCGTTCGCGCAACGTTTGCAAAAATAGTAGTCTTACATCGTACAGAGGGAGCGAGAGAGGGAGCGGGAGAGAGAGAGAGAGAGAGAGAGAGAGAGAAAGAGAGTGAGAAGTGGAGTAGAGAAACGGAACTGTAACAATGTAATAATGGAGGTATAATAGCGAGCGAACGATCTCGTCCTCGATCAACGAGCGATAAAATGATTAATCTGCCTCGTGTGTATATATATATATATATATATATATATATATATATATATATATATATATATATATATGGCACGGTTGATTTTACAACGACGCGCGACAGAGTCGCGCACTGCTATAGAGTGAGCAGTCCGGCGAGCGCAGTCTCCGCAATATTATGGGAGTTTTATGTGGATGAGGAGAGACATCTTCAGTATCGCGAGGACGACGAAAATAGAGCCAAGTTTAAATGTACTAATGTATATATATATATATATATATATATATATATATATATATATATATATATATATATATATGTATGATAAGTAGCGTTGATTCGACACGATAAAATTCAATGCCAACCCGTTCTTCCTTTAGATATCTATATTTATATATATATATATATTATAGAGGGCGACTGTATTAAATTACAGATGGGAACATCCTGGAAGGCTATAAAAGGTTCAGATGCAAAACTCACGCGAGACATTTTGAACTTTTAGAAAATCGAACGGGGCCTGGCCGGTTCTTTGTTTGCCCGGGACATTAGTAAGGGGCCGCTGTGAGGTCAAAGTCTTCCGCTTCTTCTTCTTCTTCTTCTTCTCCTTATTTCTGATAATATTGAAATTCATAGATTGTTTTTTTTTCTTTTGCACAATTTCAAGCGGGACACCCTGTACGTATGAGCTCGCGATTAAGGCTTGCCCGAGGTCGAAATCGGCATCTCGCGGTGCCGCGGATTCGCGGGATACGACACTGGGCGACCGGACGGCCCGTTCGCCGAGAGAAACGTGAAATCGCGCGCCCCCGTCGGAGAAGTCAGGAGAAGAAAACGCAGAAGCCGGCGAATCGACCGCGCAATTCATGGTCTCCTCTTTTATTACTACTACTACTATTATATATATATATATATATATATATATATATATATATATATATATATATATAGCATTACCTTGAACCTTGCGGAACGCATTTTTCAGCCGTACAAGCCGGGTTCTCCGGATCAAAAAATACGTTATTTCAATAGTGCTCTCGCGCCTCGAATTGGCGCGCTAATGCGCGCAGTGCGCTCGTTACCGAAAACACAATAGTCGATTTCTATAAATATAATTATTTATTCGCGGTTAAAGTATAATCGCTTGAATAATGCAATTTAAAGTAAATCCGAATTCTTAAATGTCAAGCTCGGAATGTTTAGAAAGAAAAGATTTTTTATCGAAAGATATTATTTTATAACTAAAGAAAAATCTGAGTTATGCGTCGTTTTATTTTGATTAATTAAATTTTTTAAATATTTTTATGAGTTTTAGAATCCTGTACTTGATCGGCTGAGCATTTTCACTGTTATTTGCTTATATTTTATATAATTTTACATACAAATGTAAATTAAGCGCCTCAGCTATTAAAATATATAATATTGTCTAATAAATTTATATATAATATGTTATAATAAATTTCATTTAATTGTTTAATTATGAATTACATTATATTTTGGGATATGTCTGGGGGGGGGGGGAGATTCGCCGACCCTGCCTGCGCGTATATGGACTAAAGTATAGGTATGCAATATGCATAGAGGGATATCGGGTCTTCCGGGGTGCTGGGCTGTCCCGACTCTTGAAAAATCAATGTCCGCCCGGCAGCTGATGAGTAGTATATGGAGTAGGATCAATATATATATATATATATATATATATATATATATATATATATATATATATATATATATATATATATACGCATAGATACATATATAGAGAAAGAAGGAAAACTTTTCTCGCAGCTGTATTATGCGGGGTATGACTGTATTCGACACCTTATATTCGCTCTGTATGCATACATACATGCCAATATATCAATGTATGTATATAAAAGAGAAATTCCCCAGAGAGGGTGAATCTATATATATGTATGTGTGTGTGTGTGTGTGTGTGTGTGTGTGTGTGTGTGTGTGTGTGTGTGTGTGTGTGTGTGTGTGTGTGTGTATGTATGCATGTGTGTATGTATTTATGTATATATATTATCTATAAGGCAAGAGAAAGAGACGACGCGACGTCGCGTCACTTTTCTAATGCGCCTGCGCAAACACTATTATATTCTCCTGTCGATATTTCGGAGCGATATACAGGGTGAGACGTTTTCAAGTGTAACTAGACATTGGAACGACGGAATATTTATTTATTTTTGTTTCCTTTTTGGAACTATTGTTAAAAATGTTTCTTGTCTAAATGAGTTCTAGGCTATAAAACAGTGCAAAGTATAAAAAAATATATATATATATATATATATATATATATATATATATATAAATATAAATAAATTTGAATATTTGAAAATTTTCTTCGCTTTTCTACATAGAGATTTGATATGCAGCCAGATTCGTTTCTAACTCTACCAAGAAAGACAGTAGAAAGACAGGCTGGACAATGGTTGGACTCGAAAACTTTATAATATATATGTATAGAAAAAGTGAAAAAAGTTTAGAACAGAGTAGGCGATATTGGACCGGAAAATGTCTTCATATATTCTTTGTTAGAAAGTCTCTAGTATATTCCTTGAAATGGATAATAACCTTCCAAATGACCTTGATCGTCATCTTCAAGGTCATTCCAATGTCATTCTAAGGTCAACATCAATATTGTAAACGAAATACTTTCTTTTGTATAATTGAAATAAAAAAAGCGCTTCTCTTTAAATACTAGTCATATTTTGATTCAATTACAAGTGAAAATATTGACATTTTGCCAAAATTTTGATCCAAACACGTCATCTAGACGTATTAGATTAAGATGGATTGATACCCAAATGAAGCAAATCGATTCTAGAATTAAAAACGGAGTAAAAAGAAACATCCCATTCAAAATATTGAGTTTGTCTTTGAAATGATTTTGAAGACATAAAGATCAAGGTCTTGCTCCAGCTTTTTCTCGCTCAGTCTATACCTATACGGGTATATTGTACGTAACAATTTTTAAAAAAAAAAAATATTCTGCTCGTATTCCGCGATGTGTCTTAAACATATATAAATGTCTCACCCTGTATAATAAAGAGATTCTTGCCAAGAGGGAGAAGTAAAAAAGCAGTGGAGAAGATCAGAGCGAAGGAGGAGGAGTAGAAGTAGGAGAAGGAAGAGAAGTGGGAACTGCAAGCTGGCTCTTATTAAATTCTTTTTCTGCTGCATCGCGCTGAGTTTGTAGGCGAGCATCGGTGTGTGTGTGTGTGTGTGTGTGTGTGTGTGTGTGTGCTTTATAATACTTGTTTCTTCTTCTTCTTCTTCTTCTTCTGTTACTGCGAGATATATACACGATTGCGGTTTCGTCGGTGACGAGTTATTTCGATCTGTTTCGATGTTTTCAACGAGCAAACTGCGAAAAGTTCGAACGATCACCTGCAAAATGCGATATTGCACATATAATTTCTTATATTATTCAATGAAATTAAAAAAACCAACAAGAAATAATCATGATTATTATATTTATTTTGTATAGAATGACTGACATCGATGCGTGCGTATGAAAATGTGAACAATATGCCCTTGCCTCGTCCTTGAGCTTATAACCTTATGCTGGATTAGAAAAACTTACATTTCCAAAGCGACGAGCATGGGTTTCTTTGGAGATTTTTGAATGCTAAAAAGAATCAGAGACGTTTGTTCAATTATATATATATGCAGAGGACAAATAAGAAAACTTCCTGAACAAAAAAGAGATTCTACTCTCTGACTGAATTTGGAATTTAAATAGAACTGTCAGTCAATGCATGAGATATATCTGTATAAATTAATGGTATATTTGGCACGTGTACGCTTTTATTATAAAAAAAAATAATTCACATTCTGAACATATTAACGTCATTTTGTAATTTTTACTATATCAGAAAATATTTCTTTTAGAAATGAAAATTAAGATTCTAATTAAAAAAGAAGCTAATTTCACATAAGCAAAAATTTACTTTAAAGTTAAAAAAGATCACAGTGTTTATTACCGTACAGTATTCTTCTCTTTATTCAAATAATTTTGCGGAAAAATTTAAAATAAGTCCTTTTACTTAAATGTTTATCAATCTTCAAAGGTTTCTAATTGAAAGTCAAATATTTAAAGAAAGTTCAATTTGCGGTATATATTTTATTTTTTCTTTATTTTAAACTATGTATTACACGTGAATTTTAAAAACTATGCAACTATTACATATAAAATTTATGCCAATTTAAAAATAAAGCTTTTATATTTAGTTCTTTCAGATATCGATTTTCTACAAATATAAGTTTTATCAAATGTACTATAAAAATAAAAATTTTTGAGCTAGTTAAAAATTATTATTCTCAAAATACGATGTCCATAAAAGTGATTACAGTTTTTTTTGGTATAAAAAACCATTAGAAATTAAATACTGATTTTGTTCGCGAAAGAAAAACAACGGCTCTTGTTTTTTTTTATGGCGTCACGCGATCAGAGTGCTATATATATATATATATATATATATATATATATATATATATATATATATATATATATACAACATAAAACTTTTTCAGCCTCGTTTCTATATAACATTCTCGATGTTCGTACAAATATAATACAAAAACGACGCTTTTTTCCTTTATTAATTGGAACTATACATAAAATTTTATGTTTTTTTATTCATTTTTTTCAATGATGTACACAGATCGGCGACGAAGCATTAATTTTCGTATATCATTTTGTCACCGATATTGTTTACTTTTTTAATTTAAAATATAAGTGATTAATGTTGAGAAGTATGTTTAAAAGCAAGTGCGCGCGCGCGCGCGCGTGTAGCATAAGATTATTTCCATTACTTCAACATTTTTAAATACTTTTATATTTATAAAATCGTGCACTTTAATATTAATCATGTGAACTAGTATAGAAAGATATTGATATAAATAACTCTATTTTCATTCATAAGTTTATTTTATAATCTAATTTCTAATTCTTTCAGTTCATACGATAACCGTGTAGAATAAAAATCCTAGAACATGATTTGAATTATTTCAAGTACATATTACTATTAAGCTTAGATAAAACCCATGACGGATCTTAAGATTACTCGTAGATGAATCTAATGGTCCTGCTGTTCAATTGGTACGGTGAATAATAAAAACACAATTTTTCACCGACGTTTCGGGTTTATTAAAACAAAAAACTCGTTTTCAAGGTACATAAATTATTAAATGTAGTTCACTCAAGGACTACAAGTCAAATGTAGGAAGGTGTAATCAAATGTAGTCTTTCAGTAAATTACATTTAATAATTTATGTACCTGAAACGTCAGTGAAAATTGTCTGTTTTTTTATTATATATTTTCATCTTACCAATTGGACAGCAGCATTTAGTATATTATTGTCTATAAATTATATATAAACAACATTTTAGTATATATCAGCGTATATATAAACTGTTATTTTATCACATTAAATAAATAAGTTATCATCAAACTCGGACATTTTTATATGGAATTATAGATATATTTCTATTTTAAATAAAAAAAAATTATTTTATTTCGTTTAAATTAGATATTATTTTAATTTAAAATAATTTCAGTACTCATAAATTAATAAAGTAATATATAGAAACAATAATATCTTTATTAGTTAGCAAATATTTTCTTTTTTTTTTTTAACAAGAAGTCTGTTTTTTAAAATTAAGACATAATTGGTTTAATGCAAAAACAGTTTATTAAAAAATCAGATGAGTTCATCTTAAATATACCGCATATTAAGTAAATATTTTCTTAATTAAAAAAAAAAAAATAACGGAATTCTTGTGACAAAATAGAAAATATTTATACTTGATGATGATAGAATTTTTTTTGGAAGTGTATATTACTGACCAGGTAGGGTAAATTTTACCGACTAGAATTGCTGGAATGTAAATTTTTCGAAAGATTTTAATTAATTTATTTTGATATTCATTATATAAATCGATTTTGTGTGACTATAAAAAACTGTATGTAACTACATTTTTGTAGTAAATTAGGCATATAACTATGCAGAATTCATAACAAAAATAATGATATGCGTTTCAAACTGTAAAAGTGTAATCGTAAATTATGTAAAACCGACTAAGTGCATGTATATTACACGCCTAACCGCATGCTTAAATTAATAAAAAAAAAGTTGCACGCAGCTGTAAAGCCACACAGGGTCAGAAAATAAAAAATATTACAAGAAATACATATTTTATTCCATTCGCAAAATTATTTTTCGACAGAATCTCCGACGTTTCACATAAATTTTTCCAAGGCTAATTTAAGCCATATACACACACATTCCAGCGCGATTTGAGAAATGATTGGCGGTACAGAGAAAACTAATCGTAATTGACAAATGGATCGATTTTAAGTACTGTATCGTAAAGTAAAAAGAGATGCCTGGAGAAGCGGAATACAAAGTGGCCAATTCATCAATCGTAGGAGTTAAACGAAGCCGTGCGCAAACTCCAGGAAGCAGGTCAAGCATGGCAAAAAAAAAAAAACAGAAAATAAAGAAGAAAAAAAATAACCAGGAGTACAATAAATTCAATTCAGCGCTCTCCCGGGGCGAGACACGGGCGAAACACCTCGTCGAGCCTAATCCCCATTCCCAAGCAATCCGGGCGTCGCGCCAATAATAAAACTGTCGAGAGGGGATAAAACTGCGGGAGGCTTATAATCCGTCTCGCGTTATATTGGAGGGAAATCGGGACGGGCGCTCGGTTCGTTGCGCCGCGGGCGCGTCGAGAGGGAAAAGTTCAGTGACAGGGTATTTTTCATGGAAAAGAAAAGGGCTCGACAGGGGACGGAGAGAAAGAAGGAGCGGGGAAAATTATAATAGAGTTACATCTGTAGGTTCTATATATATATATATATATATATATATATATATATATATATATATATATATATATATATATATATAGTCGAGTTGTAAAACATCGCTACTTACGAGAAGCTTGCAAAGCTCCTCCAATGAAAAATCAGACTTCTCGCCATAGCTCGAGTCGAAATTACGGTAATTATAAAGTTTCAGATCGGAAGTTATCTCGCTTTCGACTGCGGCAAATATTAGAATGAGATTCTTATCGTACTCGTTTTGCATTTTATCAGCTAAAATTAGAATTGAGAAATGTTAATTTATCCATTAAAGTTACATATGAGTTCAGTAAGTAATAAAGTTGAGAAGAAATCTTATCTATTGTGGAAAAAAAATTATTTTAAAATAAACTTACGCGAATAGCATTATTTTCTATTTTTTTCTCTTCAAAGTAAAAATTTGGAAGAAACATTTAAATTAATTAATAAAGCTCCAAAAGTATTATGAAAATCAATATATTATATATGCATAGCTCGGCATAGCTTATAATTTAATTGATCATGATGATACATTATCATATAATCATGTGACGATTAGTATCACAATAGAATAATTATAGCATTTAGCAAAAAAAAAAAAAAAAAAGAAAAATAAGTGCAGTTTCTCATCAAAGTCGATTAAAAAAAATCAATTATTTACATATATTAGCTTATATTATGTGTAAAAATATGTGTTCCGAAAAGGCTTGGACCGACGAAAAGATTAATTTAGTTGGAGATAATATATATAATACTTATATATGCATATTGTATTCGTATATTATATGTACGCATTTTTATTTACAAACTCGTTCTTATTAATATCTTTTCTTATTTATATAACGCGATATAATAATATTTTTTATTTCATTAGGTACAAACGTATCCAATTGAGGCATAGAAAAGATAGTAAAAGTAAAAATCCATGTATATATTAGTAAAATAATATCGGTATACTTGCATTGTCTAGCCTGAATTGTGCTGGTAAGATTTTTAAATGCGTTTTAGAAATCATGTTTTTCAGAGCAGTCTGTAATCAACTACGGAAAGTATATGCATTTTTATTTCTTTTCATTTTAAAATAGATTAAATTTATTAGAGTTTGAACTTAAATAAATACGATATTTTTTGTTATTTGTTTTATGGTACTTGCAAGGGTGAAAAAAAACTGTCAAAAAACGCTACCGATAATGTAAGTTAAAGCTTTGGAATCTATAGTCTACATAATTTTTAAAAATATATACTTAAAATGCATCAGAAGCAATATAAAAAACCTCAGTTATTCTAATTAGTTGATGAAATGTTACACAGTAAAAATTAATTTTGTTTTTTTTCTTGTATGTTCAAAGCAGTTCAAACCGGATTTTTTCCCACATTCTGAAATCATCCTGTTTAGAGCAATATTTCATTGTCTTTTACACAACCTTCACACTTACTACTCGTGTGAAGAACCTATTTTTTTTCTATTTAGATTCAATTAATCATTGAATCTTGTTTCTCACAGTCAATTAATAACAACTAGCGCGCAATTGTTTTGCTCCTACAGCAAGGAAAACTCACAATAAAAATCTTTAATTGAAAAATACACTATAATAATCATGTTCACTTGCACAACTGTAGAAGGAACAGGGCATTTTGGATAATGTACACAAACGAGAAATAAATAATAAAACAATTATTTTAGCAGATTCAGCGCTTCAAGTTAATTTATTTAGATAGTAAATGTACAATGAATAAATTAGCTAATAATGACTCAATCATTTCATGATTTTGGGTCTATGCATTCCTTTTTCATATTACCACAATTTGATTTATCGACATAATAATATATATGTATATCGCTAATTCCAAGGATGACATTTTGCTTTTATTTCCATTTACACTTCCACATTTTCCTCGCTATCATTCACGCGCATGCGTGTATTCGATACGCATAATTTTTTTCTATTATTTTACTGTTATTTTTTACACGTCCCGTTTGATAAAACAAATACTGCAATTCTTCCGGGCACATTTTTACTATTTCATTGTTTTAAAGCGTCGTTTTCTTCGCCTCACTGTCTTTGTTGATCGAAGAAAATAACTTAAATCCAATAATACTCATCATATCTAACTCTTAATTATTGTTAATCGCTTATTTTTCTCATTCTGCAATAAAAATCGCAAACGCACTTTACACTTGGAAAAAGGATGGACAGCGCAGTCGAAATCGGCTTTAATTGTGTATATATATATATATAAATTGTAACGATAATTTTTTTATTAAAACCTTTTTTTTTTATTAAAGAAATAACTCTAAATAATATGTGCAGTACAAGGTGGTAAAATATTTTAGGCAGTTTTCGCCCGAATCGCAGCACGCTTGCCAGTAACGGCCTGGAAAGGAAAAAAACATTATTAATTTTTAAACAGTGATATTAAACGTTAAATATAATACTTTAGTGAGAAATATACTAAATGTAAAAAATAAAATATAATCTTTTTAAGTACAATTTAGCTTTTTGGTTAGTTTCTTTTATATAAATTAAAGAAAAAGTTGATTAAAAATTTTAATCGAAAGAAAATTGCAATAAATTATTTCTGTTATGTAAATTGTAAGCTATCTTTAATGAGCACAAAATGACAGATGACTTTATTTAATTTATCAATCAAGACACTGATAAACTAGTTTAATGCAACACTTATGGATGCATGATTAGCCTCTATGACTAGATATCCTACTTTCATTAATTTTATATTCAAAGTGTCTTAAAAATAATATTTATTTTGAGATATTTACCAAAAAATTAAAATTTATTTTTAATATTAATATCTTTACAAATGTATCTCTAATTTTAGACAATAATTTATTTTATATTATTAAATCTAATCATGCACAAAATATTACTTATTATTGTGTATGTATTAATGCATGTAATGAAAATTGAAATACTAACCTGGAAACCAGATTTTATACTGGCTACCGAACATCTAGAACTGCATGTTTCACATTGAAGGAAGAAAAGTCTTGTATCTTTTTGTAGAATAGTGTCAGGTGAACGACACGTATGACACGTTACATATTCCTTGATGTATCTTCTTAAAACGTTTTCGATTTGTTTTTGTTGGAATCTACCCTTAATGATTAATTGACTGTTACCATCGACCGAACCACTGGTTCCCAATTCAGCCAATAAGAAATCGAGTAAATGTTTTGGTTGCCTGTGAAGTGTTTTACAAATCTAAACAGAAGTTAAATTAATTATTTTTAATAGTTTTTTATTAATTGAAACTGAATTAAAAAAAAATATGACTTTTTAACATATGTAATTAATGTTGTTTAATAATAGTAAAATAACAATAGCTAAATAATTAATAAATAGATAGAAGCTGAAAGATGTTTATTCATTATACAATTATAAACAAATATTTTATAACTACCTCAGTGAAATTAGAAAAGGATGTCTTTTTTGTTCCAATACGAACTACTTGTGGTGGTCTCATAACAAACTTCTGTTTCTTTCCAGCTACCATATCAGGATTTTTCTCCTTCATAATGTTGAATACTCTTGCCAGTAATTCATCGTATGTGTAGTCTCGATCTGAGCCAACCCATTGACTTGGTTCCTCCTCTTAATTGGCAAAGATTATTACATATGTATTCTCAGTTAATTAATACAAATATAAGAAATTATTGACAATAAATTATGCTTACATTCATTCAACACACAGAAACATTCAATAGTCTATTATTATACTACAAGAACATAAAACAAATGTTGTAGTGATCTAAATAACATTAAATACTTCTTAGAACTTATTAGGACAATATCAATAGAAATGATAAGTTGTTTTTTTTTAAATACAAATTGAACGATTTTATAGTTTAAATGTTGTTTTTTATGATTTACTTGAATATAGCTGAAATATTAGTAATCTTTTATAAAAATGTTGCATGCAATTGATAATATAAATAACAATTTTATTTTGAAATAAAAGTTGGCATTCCTTAGTTAATAAATATTTCTTTTAAAGAGTTCTTTTAAATATTTCTTTTGACTCAGATAAGTAAATGTAATAATAAATTATAAAGATATTTAAATATGCGCTTGACTTTCAAGTTCTATTGGTGCTGAAACATTCGATTATAAATGGACTATGAAGTCTATTGAAGAACTAATTGCTCTACTATTTTTGAAAATGTTCCATTAACAATCTCATTTCAATAGCAAAAACATAATAGTTGATAGTATTCATAAGTGCAATGACAATAATTTTTTTTTTTCAATGCATGTCTTACCATAATCTGCACTTTGCTCGAACTCAGTGCAGCATGTTAACAAATAACGCAGAACATATACATTCAGGCGCACATATATACTTTGACATTATGCTATATTATATTTACCATTATCATTGGCTTCATTTTCTTTTCTTTCTTCAGCCATTAATTCATCTAGATCCTTCTTCTTTTTTTTCTTCTTTTTAGATGTCATTGTAAAATCAAGGGATAAATCAAAGTCTTCGACTTTGTGCTCCTCTGCTTGTAGTTCTGCAGCATCCTGTAAAATGTAATTTTTTAAAGAAAATAATTTGCAATTTATAAATAAATATTATTCTTTAATTTATAAATTGATTAAACAATATCTTTGAAGAATTACTTCTTTTTTAGTATCTGGAAGAGCAGCATCAAGTTCTTCTAAATTAAACTTTTTCTTTTTTCTTTTCTTTTTGCCAAAACTTTCCAGATCTAACGACTCTTCATCTTCAGGTGGAGCTGTCTCATTTTCCACATTTTCTTTATCAGCTTTTGAGTTTTCCATTGCTTCTGTGGCGGTCATACCTCCTTCAGCAATGGCTGCATCCAGATCAAACCCTGTCTTCTTCTTCTTCTTCTTTTTTGTAAGTTTGGGATCAAACATCTATAGAACAAAATCGTATTTGTTGAAAACCATTGTAAGTACTTTTTAAAATGTTTATCAAGTTTAAAGATATAATGTTTCGACACGTATTATAAAAACTGTCTAGTTATGATTTTAATGCTTTCATTATTTTTTCCTCCTACTTTTCCAATCTTTAAGACCTTAACTTATGAAAAGAAATCAGATTTTCATGAACATTAAAATAAACATAAGTGTCATATAATTATATAATGCCAATCTGTATACGAATAAAAAGATTATTTAGAAACACAACTAATTAAAAATTTATTACAAACTTATTATCAATCCACATTAATTTATTTTAAGTAACAATCATTAATACTCAAATATATTTTTATATATTTTATTACATATGATCTACTAAATTTTGGCTTTATTTTATTATAAAACATCCAAATTTTAGTACTTGATATAATAATCGATTACAGATTGTAATTTCATTTGAATTTAAAACTACTATTAAGCAATAAATGATTAATTTAATTATAAGTTTCATTGTTTTATATTTAAAGCATGCTTAGTTTTGTTATAAATGTTGTACTTAATTGTATTCTCTAATAAATATGAGATGTATTATTATTATATATTTTCTAAACAAATTTCTAAATTTATCAGATGTGACGATAACAAATATAATGATTTTGTGAATTTTAAATAGGACATCAGCAATTTTATTATAAACTCAGTAGTAAATCAGTGGGCATTTCAATCCTTCACAACTATCATAAAAATTCGTGTAAACAAAAAAGTCCACAGTGTATGCCAAAGTAAAAATCGAAGTGTAAAATAAACAAAAACTTTTTACAACTGCATCGATATCGTTCCAGCTTCAAGAATCGAAAAATTCGAGAAAAAAAGGCCCATGGAAATCATTGCCAATATCATCTTTATCGTGACGTATGTGGCCTGCCTGCGTGTACGCGAGGGGGGCGAAGCACCTCGGCGCACGGAAGGCAGCCAAACCGGTCTAGCGTTACGGAAGGTCGCAGCGTGAATTTCTAGGTTGTGTTTCACGGTAAATCCGATCCCACGCCCCGCGACCGCCGGGAACGCGTCCGCGAGAGCCCGGATGGCCCAGCATCGTGTGGGGGAGTCGCGAATTCGGGTAAAGAATCGTGGCGTTAGTCGAGTAGACGGCGCAAGGGAAGGGCACACGTGTGCAGGGGCGCATGCTGCTCAGCGAGGATAATACACCACATGCGTCCCTTCCCCAGTCCGGAATTTAATTACGGCCGCGCGGGGCGTTGGATAAACCTTTGATAAAAACAACTCACCGATTCTTCTTCCGTCATTTTGCGGCTGTTATGTGCTTGACGTTAATGGAAAGTCCGAGTGTATTTAGCTACCGAGGTCTCTCTCTCACTCGATAAACCGCAGGTTCTGTTATTTTTGGTATTGCATCAGAAAATTTCGAACTATCTGGGTTCTCCACGAACGCGACGAAGACAGGCGACTCGTTTCGTAAAAGGCTGTCGGTGCAGATGATGATCAAGCTTTTGGGCACGGCAGCATAAAGTAACAAGCTGATCTAGATTGACGCCATGGTGTTTTCATAGCGGGAAATTTAAATGATTTGTTGTTTCTGACAATTTCTCTAGTAGATTTATGCAGATATTATGATAGTATTAATGAACAATGATTGGTAAGCTCACTCTGAAAGTTTTCCATTCAATAATTATTAGAAATATGCCAGTAAGTTCTAGTAATATAATTAATAAATATTCCAATTTCTATAGTTTTTTGTCAGGTTATTTATTTTTTCTCATTTGTATAAAAATTTTAACTACAGTATGAAAAATTGTAAAAAAAATTATATTTTGATAAAATTATTATATTGTTATTCTTAAATTCAGTTTTCCATTGTTACACATCAGAAGATTTACAAAGTAATATTTTTCTTTTAGTTTCTAACTCAAGTAAAGAAATAAGCTATATAAAAATATATTTTAAAGAGATATTTATAAAAAAATAAAAAAAAGGCTCATGGTATAATGAAAATTTATATTTAATTAAACTTTATTTTATAAATGAAAACTATTAATACAAGTATTCAAGATTTTTTGTCGCGTCCAATTTAATATAAATTTTTGACGCGCTCTTATATAAGATAGATAATAAAGATTCATTCACGTTTATCATATCTTCTTTTGGCTTTCGAGCTTCAGTTTGATTTCATGAACTTAATTTAATTAATTTTTTACTGGAGATTTTTTTAAATCGGAAACTGGCCTTTATTATCGGATAAATTAATACTTTTGAGTAAAATTAATACTATCTAATACATATAATAAAATATTATCATAATATATTTTTGTATATATTTTTAAATTATTTATGTGAAGATTGAAAATAATTCTGCGAATTCTACTGCGTGTATACGCTGTTATTATGTTAGATTTTTTGTGTATTTATACGTGGATGATCAGTGACGTAATCGACACGACATGGATTCATATCGATATTGGTCTTGTAGTCTATAAAAAAAAATTAATTAAAAAATTAAAAAATTAATTAAAAAAAAGAATGCTTTTCTTTCCTTTTAATTCAACTATACCTTATTCATTTTTCTTGATTTATAATTAACTAATCTATGAAATGATATTATTTATTTTACATTTCATAGTGATAATACATGATTTCTAATACTTTTACATAGTTTGTGCGATATGTTTTTAGTAATATTTCATTACTATTCAAGCCGTTTTATATTGATATATTCATATACTGATTTCGTATATATTTTTCATTACACTTAAAAAAAATCTCGTATTAATTTTCCTTCAAACGGAAAATTGATTTCTTTCAAATAGCTTAGATTATCGCAAGCACACAAAATATACGCATGATCATAGCAGCTATATATATATATATATATATATATATATATATATATATATATATATAATACATAGTTGACGACATAATATATAAATAAATGTATACTTTAAGACTTTGTCTTCAAATTATATCAGGTAGTGATACAGAGGTATATCACGCCATTTGTCGGATATTGAGCAATAAAAATTAAATTAATGCCATTTCTTTGAGGAAAAATAATTATTTATATTCAGTCACAATTATATAGTCTTCAACATAATGCAATCAATTATATATCGGAACATATTAATTCAAAATAATTTTTATGCATTTCTTTGAATTAGCTATTATTAAGATCCACAACTGACCGAGGGCTAATGACACAAATAGATGTACAATAATATAATTGAAGAACGCAAATATAAATTATAAACAAAATTTTTAGACACGCCGTGTATATGATCTATATGAAAAATTCTGCAAAAACATACGCAATAAACTTTAATTTTATAGGAGTATGAAATGAAAATCTGAAAATTTTACGAACTATCTATTTCATCGATTTAGAAGAGTATTTACATAATGCATATCGGAACGATTTTTTCTCTCCGCCGGCTATTTATCGGCACGCGAATCGTTTATCGCGGAAAGACTCGCCCGGAAGGAAGACCATTTAATTCGCATTCAAATTTTATGATGATGCGGAGGCATTTTTTCAAGAGTCTCGTATCGATTATGGAATATGGAAGTGAATATTTGTCGATTGTATAGGATCGAAAACTTATTCGTTATTTTAAGGTTTTTCTCCCCTCCCCCCCCACCTATCTCTCTCTCTGACGATTTCTGGCGGCTAATTGTATTGTTGTAGAGCGCCGATCGCAGCACAACACGTACGCCATGCACGTTTCTTCACTACGGGGATTCTCGTCGTATAATTTCGAGCTGTCGGCTAATTATATACCGAATAAATTATGTATGTAAAATTATCATCGTCGCACGGGGGCTAAATTTGTGAACTGTATCGAGCGAGGAATTTCGCGCCATCGGCTTTATTTTTTACCGCCCCTCAGCGCGTGCTTATACTTTGCTAAAAAAAAAAAAAACAAAAAAAAAAAAACAAAACAAAAAAAAACCATATCGCTCGATCGCCAAAACGAGTATATTGTAATGGACGTTTTAAGGATGATTTACGAGGCAGTACCGAAAAATATTTCCATAAATTTAAATGATGGCCCGGCGGATCTATATATAGCTGCACGGGCAACGTATATTCCGTGGCTCTTCACATAATTCCAGAGTAGGGAATTTTCGAAATGTGTATTATATATACGTGTGTTTTTTTTTTAGCCGTTGCTGACATTTTTGTCGTATCGCAAATTGCTGAAGGTTCGTAATAAAGCACACGTTTATTAGCAGAGCAAGGTGTAATTAATGTTTACGGTTTTTCGTTTTGTGAATTTTGGCAAATTTCTGGAAAATAAGCAGTTCAATAATTTTCCGAGTATAATTAACAAAGCCAATGAGTAGATATTTATTTATTTATTAAATTAGCATTATCTGTATTATACTTTATTCTCAATAGTCGAGCATGTAATAATAACATGAATTCATAATAGTCGAATCTTCAAACTATGGATTAAGATCAAATAATCCTAAGGTATTAACTATGTTCTTAAATATACGACTCTTTCTTACTCAGCTTGCCTAACAAATTTTGATTTTAAATTGAATTACAACGTTTGGAACCTTCACTTCGATCGCGTACGTATGGCAGTAAAATATATTTAATAAATGACATTTGATAAATTTTTATATTTGAGTTTTCGTTTCATTCGAGAAAATTAATCAACGCTACCATAGCCTACAATATATAGTTTGGAAATTAATCTTGTGCTCGATCTTGAGTTTTTTTTTTTCAGACTGCGGGGCAAAATTGCGCGATTAGGGAGTGATAAAAATTGATCAAGGAGATGTGGTGTCTATAGCTTTGAGTTATCTTGTTGCGTGCAATGATAATTTTGATACGAAAGAATTTTTTTTTTTTTTTTTTTGGGTCCACGCGAGGCCCAAAACCGCGATTTCCGATATGAACGTTATTCTCAATCGTATAGTTTTATCAGAATTTGATCTATACATACATTTAACTTGTGATAATAATAAATTTAATATTTGTTTTTAAATGAGAAATTAGTCGCTATAGAATATATATAATTATTTTTTTAAATTATTCCAGCGTTTTCTTAAGATGCTGATAGACAGTAATTCAGTGATTTTTAAATGATTTTGAATTGTAAAAAAAAACAATGATAGGGTTTTATACAATAAATGCATTTCAGCATGTTACGTACGATATCCCTCTCGCATTATATCCCAATATAGCAAGGACATGCGAACTCTGGTTTTTTCCGGAGTTCTGAATCTTACATTTGCGCGCTGTCGACTGAGGCGTACTCATGTACTTATACAGCTATTAAATATCACGAAAATTTAAGCCAAGTTAACATCCTTACAATTATTTTAAAATAATGTTGGATTTTGCGTTAAATTGTAAATAAACCTTGTATTGTGAATAATCCCTCATATATTTATTATATAGTGGTATATTTATATATTGCAGTATACAATATAATTATATAAATTCATATGAACGATACATTATGCGTTATGATCATATATTTTATACATTTTTGAAGAACGTTCGTTTGGTAATAACGGGCTAGGGAATAATGGTTTCGTGGGCCTCCTGGGCCCTGAAAGAATTCCCTGTGTGAAAAGAAACGTCCAACGGGGCGACGAGTCCGCCCGCTTATCTGTTGTGGTTGAGACATAACAAATGTAAAATTTTGGTATTCCCTATAATTTATTAGATTATCCAAGTGTTGATTTATTGGTAGCAGGGCCTCAACTTCATCATTTTTACGTCACTTCAAAATAAGGTATATACAAAAGAATACGACCTGATAATAACCTTATTGTTTACATTTATGCAAAAAATGTATTTATTTAATAATTAATTTTAATTAAAATATTATTTAATACATAATTTAAAAAATGACGCATAGAAATATATATATATATATATATATATATATATATATATATATATATGTAATATAGGTTAAATCCAGAAGAAGAAAACGATCTCAATTTAAATCTCCAGCCTTATAATGACGACATAAAAAATATCTAAATCTCCAATATTTCACGAGACGTTGATTGCTTAAATTTTCATTTACATGCCAAAATTATGTTAACACGGTAAGAAACAAATTATTATATTAATACCTATTTAATTTCTATATAAGTCTATAAGTCTAGCTATACACGTATCCTTTCTCTCCAAATCATTTTTTTCAATGTAGTTTTTCCTATTTACGCACACGAGTGCGCGCGTATATAGCAGCATATAGTTTATTGATTCAAGGAATATTATATAATGATGATCAGGTGGACTGGCGAAAGTGCATGAAAAAGTATAGGCGTATTTATGTTGTATGTATATCCGCGTCTTTTGGTATATGTAGGTATATGCATCCTTGCACAGCATGTCCGCGTTTGCGACAGTCACGAATGGAGTAATCCTGACGAGAGAAAAATAATCGTTCGAATATACCGTGATAACTGTGAACTAAATAGATTAAATATAATTTTATATAATATTCTCAAAATTTATAAATTCATTTATGCAATTTTTAAAAATATTTTTGTTCTTAAACTAAGTAAAAAAATACTGTATCGCGATGATCAAATTTAATAGTTATTACGTCGGCGACGAAAAGAAGACATGGAAATCCAAATAAAGAAGAGAATCACCGACTTCGTTCTAAAATTTTCTTCGCTTTTCTACATAGAGATTTGATATACCGACAGATTCGTTCCTAACTCTACGAAAAAAGGCAGTAGGTAGGCAGGACAATGTTTGGACTCGAAAACTTTATATATATACATAAATATATATATGTGTGTATGTTTATAATTTCAATTACTTTTACTTTAGATACTTTATTAATTAGATAGGTTTTTTAATTTGAAAAAGATATACAACAATGAAATTAAAATATTTTTTTGTTATTCGATTCTTGAGTCACATCAAATTTTTATACTGAATACGCATTATTTTTTATCTAAAAAATAAAACAGCAGTATTGAATTATTTATTCTCGACTAGAAAGAATTGAATAAAAGAATAAAAGCAGAAAAATTACTTTAAATCAATATAAAGAAATTTATAAGAAGGGAGTACAATAGAATACAGAGGATTTTTTATAATAAATTTGAATTCGTTTTGAACGATAGCAGATCGAATAGTTTCTTTGTATTCAACAAAGTATTCTATGAAAAAAACTGGGAAGTCATCTTAATGTAGCAAAGACTTTTAAAACTGAAAACAATTCAGATTGAAATAAAAAGAAAAGAAATGAAAATGAAAACACAATCTCTTCCTTTCATAAGTAATCGAGGTTGGATATTAAATAATAATATCCTTAAATTATGCACCTTTATTTTGAAAAATTTTAAAGTATTATTTAAGAGGACCAGTACGAATTAAATACCATCTATGAAAAATTATTCACCGATGGAATAGGGTTAACATTATATTTTTGATACTTGGTTCTTAATTTTTGATAGTTGGTGGTTTACATACAAAGTCTCGTTTATCCGAAGAAGTATAGTTTCGTACAAAAAGACCAAGAAAAAGTAAGAAACTAGTAACCTTACATAAAATGCTTTTGTTCACATAAAGGGGAATTTGCGCGTAAGTCATCGACTATCGTGGCAATACATACGTAATTTCATCATTTATAATTGGACTGGTTAACCAGATTGAGAATTGTATTGGAAACATATAATCGAATTATAAGATTTTTAGAATTTATCTATATTTTCAAATTAGTTAAATTATTCAATTATGTAAATCTTTATGTTTCGAGTTTAAAAAATATATCGGTCTTACAGTCTTTAGAATATCATATATTAGTTAAAATAATGACACTCAGACTGTCCTTGTTTATGATCACCCCCATAGAATCTGAAATAAAACTTATTCCACAATAAATTATATCAGAAAATTAAAAATAAAAATAAAATAAAATTAATAATAAAATAAAAATAAAAATAAAGATACAATAATAAGTAAAATAAAAAAAAAAAATAAAAGTACTTATTCTACGTTAGTAAAGGACAACCTGACTGCCCCCACCACCTTAAAGAAGAACTAAACTGAAGAACATTTGTCATTAATATTTATAAAAATATTTATTAATTTAATTCAGAAGAGTCGACATAAGTACAATTTTTAATTAAAAAAAAAATGTTTAAATAAATTATTGAATTTGCATAAAGATTGTTGAACGATTATTCATCTGAAATGATAAATACTGTAAATTGTTTTATATTTAGTCGATGAGATGAGAAATAAAATGTAATTGTACAAAAATCGTTTAATCATTTTAGCAATTAATATTCTTTTTCAATTCACATTATTTTTTGTTTACCTAAATCATGGTTAGTTTGTGATAATTTCTTAAAATTTCACGAAAACCTTGAGTCGAACCATCCATATATAAATCATTCTAAAAATACCAAGTTAACAAACCATTGATTTCTGGATTTTTACTTTACAATTAAAAAAAAAATTACTATTCAATTGAGTCACTTTGAATTAAACTCTCCAATTCGACACTGACTTCGTGACGATTCGACCGTCGGTCGGCGTCGTAACGATGACCGTCACAGATAAGAATGAATTTCGCCAGCATCGCACAACTCGGTATCATAGCCGATTAAAAGAAATCTAGAGACGTCTAGAGAAAAAAACAGCGGGGGAAATGTTTAAATGGATGGAAATCAATCAAGCATTCAAAGATTGTGTGTTTTACTGGTGTACATTTTAATGAATAAATTCCGAGCTTTTAAAATTTAGAAGACCACGTGTTTCGGATTTTATATAAAAACTGTGATTGTATTTTATAAAATACAGAAATTTTAGTTGAAATTATTTGGTGAATTGAAATCATTGCAAATGTAATATTTATGAATCTAATGTATTATATACTGTTATTTTATGTGTGCTGATTTTTTAGTGAGATTGATATTCGAATATTTTTAATGAGTTTTTAAGAGTTTAAATTAATTGTTATTCCATACGACATATGTTTAAAATAATTACAACTTTTTGAGAAGAATAAAATTAATAATAATAGTGCTCCAATACAATAATATTTGAATTTTTAAATTTCGCCATTATTTTTTAAACGATTAAAAAGTAACGAACGCAGGAGTTGACCTCGGACGTAACATACAATAATAGTTGTCTCTATCTCTTTACAATTATTTCAATAAATTTTCCCTCGCATACTTGAATAAATTTTTTCTCGCATACTTCTTATAAAGTTTTTAAATTTGCTTTAATCGCCTAGAAGGCATTTTGATATAGCCCATTGCTTTGCGAAAACTCTCAGATGTCTTTAAAATGTTTAATTTTCTTATCATTTCTTACTTTCGATATTTCAAATCATAGTCGATTATCCTATTATGAGTTGTTGTTTCCATTCTGTTTAAGAGATTAGATTACCTAATCGGCTCAACAGTATGCTTGCTACATAAATTAAGTTTAAAAATCTCGATCTCGTTCTTACCTTTTTTAAAGTTTTTTCTCGATTAGGTAGTTTGAGAAAATTAAGTACCTCAAACGTTAACTGTACAAAAAATAATGTGAATATAAATGTAATATAAGGTGCATTTAAAATTAATCTGAAATTATATGAATATAAATAAAACATATGTAAAAAAGTCAAATTAATATAAATTGAATTATAAAATGAATTTAAAATTAATATTAATTGTATTGTCAATATTTTTTTTTGAATTATTATGCTATTGTGTTTCAAGATTTCAAAATTTGTATGGGACTTCTAAAGGTATTATTTCACAATTAGTCTAAAAAAATTTGGAAGCAATATGAAGCGCTTTCTCGAGAGAAAATTTATAATGATCTGGTAACTTTGTCACAACCCTTAGCAGCGGAACCGTATGAAACATGTAGTGTACTCGTCAGCATACACACATATATATATATATATATATATATATATATATATATATATAGTGCTCTATATACATACAGGTATATACAATAAACGAAATAAGGGTAATCGGGAAGAGTAGAAACTATACCATAGACATATGTATAGAAGATATAAGACAGTTCGGAAGCACATGGCGTTCGAATACAATGTCGGAAAAAAGCGAGCTTGAAATATCCTTCTTTCTCGAACAGTGAAGAAGTGGGTTCGAGTTTCAGGGGAGCAAGGACACTACACATCGTCCGACCACATCTTGGTCTTTACTACTTGAACGAGCAATGGGGGAAGGCGGGAACAGAAATGGGGGGGGGGCAAAGAGTCATCGCTCGCCTTTTTTCTCCTTTAATTTTGCTTTAAGCCTGAGCAATTGCGTTCTGTGCGCTTAAACTAGGCACTGTATAGTTCAGAGAGACCAATGCTCGACACACTCCCACAGCTTGCGCGACCAGGCGTGGGCGGCAGCACCGAGGCGCAGCCACGTTCAGCCGCGTGAGAGCGCAGAGAGGGAGGAAGGGGTGGGGGTGGGACGGGGAGAAGAGAAACACTCCGCGCAAGACGCATTCTAACCGGCAATGTGCTCCGCGGGATACTTTCAGTATTAGTCCCGCGTTCTCATGGAACATGGCTGCATCGGTGCGCGTCCGCGCGCGGCTCGGCAGAGCATAGACGGATAACAGAGGGTGCGAGAGAGAGAGAGAGAGAGGGAGAGAGAGAGAGAGAAATATAGGTTCTCTCCATAATTAATCCACAGTGCTACCTCGTCCAGCGTGCGTGTTCGCTGATAGCTGCACGAGCAGGAGATAAAGACACAGAGATAGAGAGAGAGAGAGAGAGAGAGAGAGAGAAAATTTGAGAGGTATTGTGAGAGGGTGGCGTAGGGAGGAGAGCCACCATCAGGAGGGCCGCGCTCCGCAGGTGGACGCAGCCCAAATGGACTCATCGCGCGCCAAGGTACGCACAATGCGGAAAAACACGGGGTAGGATGAGGGGGTGCGCGCGCGATGCGTTGTTAGTAGCCCCCGCCCCCCCGGTGCCCGCGCCCTTTTCCAGAGGGGAGGGGGTGTCACGTCTTCGAAGTATTCAGGGAAAAGGTGCATCGTCTTCGAGGGAAAGGGGTGGAAGAATTAATTCGCGTCGTTGCAATGCGGTTGAATCTCGCCACCCACCACCTCACCCACCCCCGCGCGCTTATCGACTGCGAGTAGCGGAACGTTTTAACGTGGAGTTGGAAAAGGGGCGGAGGGAGGAGGTGGTTCAATTTTTTTGGGAACTCGAGCTGGACGAGTAGAGAATAATTAAGGGCGACGCGGATCGCTGTAAATCAGTTCTGCTCTTTCCCATCTCCCTCGTCCCCCGTTGTTTTGAAAATCATCACAATCTCGCACTCGGAGGCGGGCGGCTGCGGCAAATTTCCTTGGCCGTTCTCTTTTGCTTACCCGTATTTTCGGCGTTGGATGACACGGATTTTCGCATCCTTGGCAATGGGCAATTGACTTTTGCCAAACTGATTCGTGAAAAGTTTGTTTTGTTTTGTTCTTTTTACAACGGTTTACTGGGATTTGATTGTGTTATTTGTTAATTATTAGTTTCAATACTTGAATTATTCACGGTCAATGGAAACAAAGATACATACAATTTTATCTTATTTTATTAAAAATATCTAAATATCTCTATTCATGGTCTAATGCAATTCTGAATATTCGTTTTAATTAAGAATTTAAATTACGAAGACTAATACTTTTTGTTAATCTATTTATGGCTCTACACTTTAAAACTTCGTTATCTTATCAAAATATGATCACTGTTAACTTACGTTTCACGTATATGTTTCTTACGAAAAATTATCAAAATTATCAATTCTTCTCTTATGTAAGTTGACTATTTTTGTCGACTTATGAATTTTAGTAAATAACAATAGATTATTGGATACAACAAAAAATAATGATGGTTTTTCATAAATAACACTCCGTTATATTCGTATATATCTTGTTACCCAGTTGGTTTTTTAATATTGTTTCAATGAAAACTAAAAAAATAACAAAGTTGATATAATTGAGCTTTAAGCTCTACCTTAACTCGAATGCGATGAATATTTATATATGATGCGCTGTAAAATTATGAAATTTTTGACGTTAATTTGGGATAAAAATGTTATCCTATTTTTCGGTGAAAATCCAGATAATTGAAATGACGTTCTTCCAGTGAATTCCGCTGACAAAATCGAAGTATTTTTCGCAAAATATGTACACGTAATTGTTCGATATTTGAATGCTATCATTGAAAATGTTCTTGAGAGCACGAAATATTCGATTTTCATTGTATGATTCGTGAAACAAAAACAAATTTTCTGTTTTTACTCTCGAAATAATTTCGATCTATGCGTAATTGTGTATTTTACGATTATAAATTTTACGACGTTCACTCTAATCGTTAGAATAGTTTTGTTATTGTGCGTAAATTGCGGGTATAGCGGTCGTTATGCAGAGTTTACTTCACTGTCCTGGGTATATTGTATATATTGGTTTTATTTCGTGGAATAAAATAGAAGTTACGCTTCGTGGATTTATGATCATTCTTGGTACATTGACACACGTTATTATTATCCAAGCCTAATCTTCTACAACTTAGACGAAAATACGAAGCGACTGGTCAATGTTCCTGCAATTTTTCTAATAATATTTCACCAATTGTTGTCATTATCTGTATTTATTTGATTTTCGAAGCGTCGCTCTATCGCATAAAGAGCGTTTCCGACCTTTCTTATATAACGTTATAGATCCCCGAACAAATATCCAAGTTTCAGATAATGGCATACACTTTTTCTTTGTCCTAAATATACATTCCATCTACGATTGTAGCATTGCATGATAACGGATGACAGTGTTCTATATACATATATAGGTATTCGAATACGAGCTGGTGGGTTTTTCGCTTTCTTCACGTGCGTATTGATTGCCAAGCAATAAAATCCAAAGAGTGACGCAAGCAGCATAGAGGCCTTGCTAAAATGAAAACATAATCGAAAAAGCATCCCTTCGACTTCCAAGTTCGTCGATAAAGGGGAAAAATTCAGACCGGGTGACCCAGGTCGAGGATCATTCTTTGTTTATTTTGATCACGGAACATCTTCGCGATATAAATCTTCGCGACATAAATCCTCGAGAAAGTGTATACACTCTATATACATGTCCAAGGTAAAAGATTAGATATATTGTACGTATAATCCGTGTTTTCTTAATTTTGATGAAAAAAATTGCAAGTCATTGTAATATTGCTCGAACTACTCGATAGTATTGAATTAAAGCTTCTTCGATGCAGATTTTATCAAGGTTTCGAGTGACATATTATACCTATTTCCATCAATTATAATTTACAAGTTAAAGGTGCAATGTCAATTCAGAAAATTCAGCGGCTCACTAATAATTAATTTTGTTTGATCATAGGTCTATATATATATATAAACTTACTCTTTTTTATATGATCTTGTTAATTTATATAAAAGCTCGGTATCAGCTTCGGATTTACGACGAGATATGGGAGAAATTCCTAGAATTTTACCTACCATAAGATATAAGTATATATACTAATAAATTTGTATCTGTTTCACAATCTTTATAAAGTCATGCGACACTCAGACTGCTTTCATTGATGATTACGTCCGTAAAATCTGAAATATAAAACGTATTACTAAAAAAAAGAAGCAGAAATATTAGAACAGTATGTTTTGGAAATAAAAATAAGAGGTATAGTTTTGAAATTATTAGTATTTTTTAAAATCAGCGAATTTAATGTTAAGAGTCGAGTAAATTAGATAATACGTACTATTCTTTATTGAAATAAATTCGTGCTTTACATTGGAGGTTGAGAGGGGATGGTAGGGTGTATATAATTTTAGTATTGCAATTTTCAAATACTAATTGTTAGCTTCTAATTGTCCTGCTGTCTAAGTAGTTTGTTTTATAATAAACATATTTACAAATAAATTAATATTAGCTTGGCTCTTCAATACATAAGAATAATCGACGAACTTAACGTTTTTTTATTATAAAACGAATTATTTAGACAGCAGTACGAGTAAAAGGTATAGAAGTATATATACAAGCTGTCACAAATTTAAATATAATTTATTAAAATTTTAGTTCAGTTCCTGATGAGGAACCGAAACAGTTCGAAACGTTGGATGAATTAGATACATAGTGGAAGCAGGAAAATTATCCTTTGTTAATAATAGAATACTTATTATTTTTGGCTGTATTATTCTTTATTAGTAGTTTTTATATTGCAGATTCTATGGGGGTGATCATAAACAACGACAGATTAATATGTACTACATATCATCGCTCTCTTTTGAAATTACATTTTTATATGGGATTTTATATATAGACATACATTAGATTCGTGAAACACATTTGCTTTATAAAAAGTTCATATGTACAATTGACATTGTGTCAAAATTGCACACGTAATTATTAAGTAAAAAATATTTGTGAATACTATAGAAACTGCCGTTTTACACCGTAAAGCTATATAAAAGTGTTGAGAACATTTGGTTACTAGTCATCGTACGAAATGCTACTACCGCACAAGATGCTAATTTATCCAAGTTTTTAATTGCTTTGCAAAAATATGGATTGCGTTAGATTATTTATTTATATATAATGTATAATATATATATATATATATATATAATATATATATATATATATACACATATATATATATATATATACAGGTGTATTTCTAATATTATTAGGAACGAAAACTTACAGATTTGCCCATGTAGGCGACGCTCTAGTCGACTGCGCACGGTGCCTATTGGCAATGAAGATAGACATGGATAGAAGCGTAAAGCCCATATAAAATGTATCACAACACCAAGGTAAGTTACTACCCCGACATACAGACGGCACAACCATTTCGAACCACGATGGTACTAGTTTTTTGGACACTTCCAGTCTCTGTTTTACCACTTCACATACAGATTGGAATTAAAGTTTTTGACTGGCTGCGCTTCAGCATGTAATATGTTTACTTGATGAAGTACAGTAAGTAAAAAACTGTCATTCTTCAGTAAAAATATTTCAGCATTGCTTGCTGAAGTGCAGCCAGTAAGAAACTTTAATTCCCGTCGCTTTGTGAAGTGGTAAAACAGGAACTGGTAGTTTGTAAAAAACTGTTATTATCCTAGTTCGAAATGGTTGTGCCCCATCTGTATGTCGGGGTAGTACTTATCTCGGGGTTGTGACATTTTTTACATGAGCTTTACGCTTCTATCTATGCCTATCTTCGTTGCTATTGGAAAGGATCAGAAAAAGTGTCCCATCTAGCGGTATAATTTGTAAGCTCGTATAAGTTATACCAAAACAAACCAACCTGACCTACGCCGTACTAGAAACAAGTATTCTTTACTACGAAGGTATTATGAAATGGAAAAAAGTGCTTTAAAATATGGGTTTAAAGACAGAGTGCCATAAAATATTATCACACTTACGAGGGATCAGGCGTGTTTATGCATCGTTTTCCAAAACACGAATCCATGATTTAATTTATATTAATTATATTGCTATCTACCTATTTAAGAATAATAACACGTCTATAAAGCGCTTGTAATTGCCAGATCTACTAGCTTGACATGAGCAATGAGTTTGAATAATTTTTTTATTCTTATTTATACTTATCCTTACATTAATTTCACGTGGATTTCAAGAAAACAACAATGCTCCTAGGCGCAAACCAATATATTTATCCATTATCTTACTACTTCCACAAAAACCACATATTAAAATGTCAATTGAATGAAGGATTCTGAATCCGTCTTTAAAAGGCCTGCTATCTACATTTACGTACTCATATTTGCCACTATGTTTCACGTGACTTTCGTATAATTTAAAACAGCGATCAAAGCGCCCTCTTGTGATTTTGCCCTTTCCATTACCTGTGATGTTAGAAAAGCTGTACGCTGCTGTCGCATTAACGGATTAAAAAAAAAAAAACAAAAACGTTCTCCGAGCTTTATATTGTCTATATGCATAAGAAATCGTGCACAAAGTGCTGCAAAAGTCAGTATTATTCGTGCAAAGTAAACAAAACTTGCGACGAACGTAATAACGTGTAATGTTATTTTTTGTTTGCTTGTTTGTTTTTTTTTTTTTTTTTTTTTTTCATGTGAATCACGTTCGGAGACAATGCACCCACATGAAGATAAACATATGCGCTTACTCGCCAGCAATGCCATCGCAAGGATTCTATCGGACGATTCTGCGAGATCGCGATAGCCGCTTTTTTAAGTCCGTTTAAGTCCGTGTAAATATTACTTATACGCAAATCGACGCTAAGGTTTCTAAGAGTCCGAACCACTTTTCGACTATATATATATATATGTATATTTATGCTCGTGCGTTGTTCGACACTTTTACAGATTCTTATTACCTCGCTCTGCGAAGGGTGGTAGGGGGTCGAGGGAGGGGAGGTTAGCATATCGTAATTACACATGCGAGCCCGAGAGACGTCTGTATATATATATATATATATATATATATATATATATATATATATATATATATTTAAGTAGCGTGTAAGTACATAATATATGTATACGGCTTTACACTCTGCTGACTCTGTTTTGTTGCCCCCCTCCCCCTGCGCCCCGATCAGTATTTAAAATATTCGAGTTCCATCTGCCAGTTATATTTCCCATCGAGTCGCGATAGGAAAAGTTTGGAAATTATTAGATAAGAAAAATTCGGAAGTATAAATTTTCACGTCACGTTATTCTATGTTTTGGCGAAACAAATAGAAACAAAGGACCATTTTTTATGCCCAGTGCTCAAATAATTATATATAATTATTATGTCGTCTGGTTGTTGAGGTTCGCATAGCGTTTGGTATGTTCAAAGGATTTTTAATTGGAAAATTTTGATTTTATGCGATGGGGGATGGTTAATATTTTGAAACGGGGGGAATGGAAATCGACATAAAATATCTGGGATTAATTATCAATTAATAGATTAATTAAACTTTTTTTCGATCATAAAGTCTTTTTAACAAACTAATATAATTATACTGACCGTCAGACTGTTCTTATTTCTAATCACAATCGTATCCTGTGGAATTACAAAATGCTTATCTCATGAAAATATAACGTTTATAGACACGAATATTTGAGGATTTTCAGCATTTTTTTTCTGCTGCTAAAGATATAGTGAATAGCTTAAAGCTTAAATTATTTATAGTATTATTAATGTTTCTGAATATTGTATTCAATTTAGTTAAAATAATCATTACACGATTCTAATTATTAATCATGTTTCACGTTCGCTAATCTTTTCACGTTCTAAGGTTCTATTTTTTAAAATAAATTAGTAAATTTAATAAGATCATACAAATAATTCGACTAATAAATAGCTGTACAATTTCGCTTTAAGTTAGTTTTATCATCCGCAGAAATATATATATATATATATATATATATATATATATATATATATATATATATATGAATACAATCCATAGAGCAAAAAAATTTCTAGAGAATTTTAACTTTTGGGCATTGTGCATGAGAAGATACTTTTAAAAAGGGAAGAAAAGTATACTGGTTTCGAAAACGAAGATTTCCGGCTTCCATCCTGATCTCGGCGGAGAAAGTCTGTCCGCGCCTTTTTTGGTTTATTCCCCGTCCCATTTCGCAACGGAACGGTATTACGAAGGGCAAAAAGTTTCGTGGGGGAAGTAAAATATCGAGCTGCAAAGCAAAGGGGGCTTGCAGTTTTAACTGTTGTCAAGTTTCGCTCTTTCATCAGTACCTTTCAGATCTCTCTTACGTTACTATAGAAAATCTTACATAACGATTACAATTCTGATCAAAGCTTATCAATAATTTATCTGAAATTTATTAACATAAAGCACGAATTAACATTTGATTCGATTAAAATCGTGTATTTTTTTTTTTAATATCTTTGGCGGTATCGAGCAGATACGGAATCTTATCGCTGGCAAATAACTAAGCGTTGCGCTTCTGTTATTCAGTAACAAAATCGATTCTTACATAATTTTAAATATAATTAATATAAATTTTGCTCGTACACGTTTCTTCATTTCGCGTCGTTGTGAAAATGTAGCGGAATAAAAATCTATTAATACAAAGTGACGGCAAAGTTTAATTTGACATTTTTAAGCAAAATCACGCATTATATCGCATCTCTAGGATAATCATTGATGGTTTATAAATATTTAGAAATACGGTGCACATTATCTTTTTCATTTTTCCATTTTCATGAACAAATCTTCGATTTTAGTACGTATATTATAATGCGGTATAATCAATCCAAATCAAGTTACTGTATTTCAATTCGACTTGTTCTCGCGCAAATGGGAGATAAATTTGAAACCAATCACGCATGATTTAAACAGAAACTGCACCGACAATAGAATCAAATCAATCATTCCGGAAATTGGCGGTTCTAGCAAGCGAATTCGCTTTCAATTTCAGTCGCAATAATAATTTCGACGAAAAATGCCGACGTTACGTTTTTGCACAATAATCATGCTAGAAGTAAAAAATAAGTATTTAAAAGATTCGTTCCAAAAGGCTAAAAGTTAAAAATACTTTTTTTTTATTACTGTATTGAGTTGAAAGTATAAATTAAAAACAATTGTGATGTAAGGTTAAAAAAACTTTATTTTGAAACAAAAGTACATTCGTTATAAAAATGAGTACATTAATTTATATGGAAATCATGTAATAAAAATTTAGAATTACTAATACTTATACATACACGCACAAATGCATATAAACCCACACACACACACACAAAATAAACTAATATTTAAAATTACAAAGCTTATATGTGCTTTATTTAGATTTAGTTTTATGCATGACAACGACAATAACGGTTTATCGTTTATGATATAACTGTGTATCAAGGTAAATCGATAAAAGTCGTTTAAAACGTTCAGATAAAATACTTTTTACAAGAATTTATATTCCGTACGCAGTTACATTCTTTTCTGATCATCCAGATCCAGACAATGAATGTTTATTCTCCAAAATGTTCAACTTCCGCCCGTTGTGTCGACAGAAAATTTTTCCCGTTCAATGAAATTCCAATATTTCTTACTACGTCCATGCGAGCTCCTATACAGCGTGTATATAAACAACACTTTTAACAGACGCCGAAAGCTCCGAATGTAAATGTCGATACTCGAGAAAATGTGCTGCAATGGCCCAGTCGAGCCCAAGGTCGGCTTGCACCGACGAATCATTAGCGGCGCATCGTCATTAAAGCGCAACCGTACAACAGGGGTGTAAGTCTCTGTTTTAATGAGGGAAGCGTCGCGATTCCGTTCAAAGGCACTCTTTCTTCTTCTCCTCGTTGTCGCTGCTTTTTGGCTGAAGAAGCCTTCGTCTACACTCGTAACAATCGACAAATACGTAGACTCGTGTATATATATATATATATATATATATATATATATATATATATATTTCAGTTTTATTATATTGATTTACTCTTATTTAGTGCGTTAAATATTACATTTGTAAATTCGTATTATTTAGCAATGGATGCATTATTTATTGTTTTCCAATTTTGAGCAACCATCAGACGAAAATTTCCAATTTTAGAGTTGTTAACGAGACGACTGACATTTCAATCTCGAGTACAAATTAATGTATAAATCTAATTGAAATTTTCATTAGATCTATTATTTATACTCTGATGACAGTTCTCAAATTTGGTTCAAACTGTGATTATAAAGGAAATTGCGATTCTGATCGTTGAAGCCTCATGATATTAACTTTTTATTGTTAATATTACGTTCTGTGACACGCTGCTCTTCCAAACGCAGATGTGTAACTCGTTATAACAAAATTTTGGACGAATCCCGAAAGATGATATTAAAGATAGGCAGTTCTGTGTAATTTTTGTACAATGAAATTAATAAAATTATGCTTCAAGAGTATATTGTATATATTGTAGGTGTATTTTGGCAGATAAGATTACAGTTAATAGATTAAAAATATTATCGAGTTTATAAATATCAATTTTTTTCTTTAACGACAAACTGTTGCGCAAAAACAATTGCTTTTAAGTGTGATAAATGATTGATCAAAAATCTGATGATTTAAAATTAGCATAACAAATACGAAATAGTCCAAAACATAACAAATAAATTAATTACGTATGTTGATATTATAAAACTTGAATATAATCTGATCAGGATGTAATCAGCAAAACTGAAGGGATATTTGGCATATTTTATTTATTTGCACGTGTAATTATTTTATTACTTTTACACGAAACTGATGGAAATGGAATATGTTTCACTCATTATTATATGGATTGAACATTAGTAAATATGAAACGAACTCGGTTATTATTTTATATCACCGAACAATTTTACGCTTCTAATTTAGTAAAAAATTTTAATTTTTATTTGTAATGCAATTTTCAACTACAATACTACAAGTAGACAAGCCATTATTAGAGTAAAATTTTTTTAAAAAGTGGATTAAACAATAAATATACGAAGTACTATTTATGTTGAACACATAACTGATTGCAAGAATATTTAAACCATTATGTTGATAAAAAATGTATTCTTTGAATAAGTTCGCTTAATATTTTTTAACACTTTTCCTCTATTAGTAATAGTTAAACTTAGAGTGGAAATTAAAAAATTTTTGTTTATTAAATTTATTTAAAAATAGCGTTGCATGTTCACTTAATGTTTTTTTTTCATTAATTAATAATTATCATTTAAGATTGGGCATAAAATAGAAATTTTAATGTTGAGTTGAGTAAAATATACTAAAAATTATAGTAAATTGAATTTTCAATAAACAAATCTTAGTGCATTCTATAAAATTAATTAGTTCTTATAATGAAAAGTAAAGTATAATAATTTTTCATGAGATTCGTTTATAAAAAAAACTAATTAAAAATTGTAAAAATCTTTTTTCAAAGTCTATGTATCGTAATGTACAAGGATCATATCATATCGAAATATTTTTCCGTTTTAATTAAATATCTTTGCAGTAATCATATAAAATTGAAACTATGCCAATTTTGAATACAGAATTTATATTTGTAGTAATCTTTCTTATACGTGTTGGCTAAAATAATAATACAATTTATACTTAATTGTTTTTACATAACGTAAAAAATTGATCGTGGTTATTTTTATTAAAGTCATCGTGAAATTTAAAGAAAAATTTAGTACAATTAATTTGCTGAGAGTAATGAATTGATTAAATGATTCTGAGAAAAATCTTGTATTGTAAAGCCGTCGGCGTTAGACTATTTGTGAAGTTGACGTTCAGAGGGTTCACACCTCGGATCGAACGCACTAAAACTCTGGCTTTACTAATTTATTCTGCCCAAAGTAATCGATTTATCGAAAAATTGCAAGATATGCTTTTTGTTTGAAATGTTTCGAAGCCTGATTGCAGTTTCAAAATTTGCAAGATCTCATAAGCTCCCAAAATTTATTTAATCAATTGCCAATACGTAATTTTTGTTTTAAATTAATTTAAATTTAAATGTTCATTAAGGCTAAAATATGAAATTTCAGACAATGCCGTAATTATCAAATAAATAAATTAAAAAACACGAGATATAATTCTATATACCGCAGCGGTATGCTAAAATTTTTTACGAGCCAAACAATAAAAGTAAGAAATTCATGCGCGTTCCCCGCATTTGCCAATTTAATTTTTTTTTTCATAAAAAGGAAAATTTCTTAAATTCTAATTTTCTCAACTTCCGCGGTAAAAACGAATGGGTCGAGGCTTGGGGGGAGGGGGAGGCGGTAGTCTATTTTTCAGAGCGCGTCGTAAGCTGCAATGTTAAAATTTGCGTAAAAAACAACGAAGCGTTCTTCCAAAAAAGAAAAGAAAAAAATTCCAATCCAACCTCGTTTTTCGGCTAATTTTACACGCGTTACAGACTGGAATCGGCGCGACGCTCGCGTGGACGTTCCTTCGATTCCAGTCGCAGTCTCGGCCTGTCTAAAGCGAATTTATTCGCCAATTCCGGGGGCCAAAGCTCCTCGCCACTTTCTGCATGCGCTATTTGCATACATACGCGCGCACATATACATACACGCGCGCGCGCGCACACACACACACACCACACACACACACACACATATCTATATATATATACAGACGAAAACACAAAGCATCGCGCGACCGCGATTCAAAAACCCCAATGTAGAGCGCTGGCTCGTTTGTCTCTCGTATATACAGGGTGCGGGCCGATAAGCGGCGGAACAAGGAGGCCGCCGGGACAAAGCAGTCGGGCGACCGGCGACCGCCGCGGGCAGGCGGAGGAGGAGGAGGAGGAGGAGGGGAGGATAAATCCAGAAGCGCATATAATACAGACGATAATCGGCCGTTCCCCCATGGCGGTCGACATACTCGACGTCGATCATCTGGCGGTGAGCGCGATCGTCACCGTCGGCATGCAGCTGATCTTCTTCACGATCGCCGCCACCTTCCAGATGGACAAGCTGACGGACTTCGCGGGCGGCGTCAACTTCATCATCCTCGCTCTGCTCACCTTCTTCCTCGGACAGGTCGGTAAGGTGAGTCGGCGGCGCGGCATCCGCCTCTCTGACGAGCGAATAAAAAATAAATAAATAAAAAAAGCAATAATAGCTCTGGTATTGTACAATTTTTATTTAAAAAATAAAACGAAAACGAAAGAGCGCCACACACTAGTGGCCAAACTGTTCTCTAGATCTATTTCTCTGTCTCTCTCTCTCTTTCGCTCTCTCTTTTCTTCTTTCTCTTTCTTTCCGTGAACTCAAACTGATGTATATAGTATACCTTCGCTCTAGCTATTACAACTATCTTTGACTACTATCTTGCTAATATAGTTTAGACATTACGTATTTTAACGATAGTTTATTCTTTAGAGTTTTTAGATATACTTTTAGCATAGAGATATCTTGATATATATATATATATATATAAACTATGCCGACAGTGCTTTACGATACCGATGCGACACGATATTGATCTCAATTTCTTTTGGAAATTTATCGTCTGTAATCGATGTTAACGATCAAACCATTACATTTTTTTTTATAGAATAGTACAAGATAACTGCTCGACGAATAACAATTATCCGTAATATTTTATTTTCTTCGCACGTGAAGCAGCTAGTAGTAGATAAGCAATCGTACTTCTACAATACAAGTAAATAAGTCGTTGTTGGTATTATAGCCGCGGGTGATATTATACAATAATTTTCCAAATTAAAATCGAAATAGTTATCCGAAGGGGAATGATAAGATTTGTTGTAGTGTACTGTCATGAAGTTGCACAAAGCAATTGATTTTGTCATATATAACGATGGAGGGCGAAAACATTATTGTGCAAACCTTTGAACTTAGAGTGTAAAGATTTAAAGATTTAAAAATTTACACGCTGTAAATTGTTAAGTAACAATTGCAATGATATTTGTGAAAATTGTGGTACGTTATGATTCTTAGATAATCGATGTGTAGTTTTGTCTTCTTAAAGATCCGTCAAATAGGGAAGAAAGATTTTTTGAATTTCTTGTCAAATCCATCGCAACCATTTCAAATATAAACAAATTTATGTAAATGGGCAAGATTGACTTTTTTACATTTGGTTCAAATTAAAATCAAATTTTTAAGTTTTAATTAAAATAGCGTTTATATTTTAATAAATTGTAGAATATATGATTGCATAAATATATTATACATCTAGTTCTAATTTGAATACAACATATTACTTTTAAATAGATATTAAACGATTTTCAATAATTACACGTCATCGTTTCAGCAATTTTTCATTAAATAATGTTGGGGGCCACTCTGAACCCATGCAAAGTAGTAAGGCTCAATTGCAATTACACGCTGGTATGCTGCAGTTGGAATTATCAGCCGATCAATCAACGCTACACATTTATAATTGACCAAAGTTAATATCGAAAATATCGTAATAAGCATATCGATATCGTACCAAATGATTTTGTTAGATGCGTACAGTATCGAGTTACTCGAAGCTACGATATCGATAATACATCGTATTATCGTAAAGCACTCTTCAAATAGTATCCTTACACTACAAGTAGTGATCTATAGTAGAAATTTTGTGCATCTACTCGTGGAAAAGTGTGGGTTGCGCTGCGTTGAGACTGGATTTTTTCCCTTGGATTTTCGGCATAAAGTCTCGACGACGCCAGAGGACTGCATTTCGTACGAGAGCACGAATTCTAATTCGGCATCGATAAAAAAGCGAATAAACGAAAAACAACCTCTGGAGCGTGCGCGACGCGCGGTGAAGCCTTGAGGGGACGTAAAGTGTCGATCGATGGAAGTTTTTCGGAACTGTCGGTAAAATCATTCGCGGTCCAAGTTTTCAATAGTTTACATTTACGACATTTCGATTTTGATCTGTTAATATTATTAATTCAATAATATATCCGGCTTCTGGAAGATAGTCAAAAATTCTGGTATACCACAAGAATGTAGTTTTTCATGTATGTGGTAAAACTGATAAAATCATTTAATAAATAAGTTAATCACGTGTCCGATTTGTCTTTCGGATATGCGAAAAGTATTGAACAAATTTGCGAGTAAAGATTAATTATTTGTATTGTACGCGTATATAAAAAAAATAAGCTGCTCCAAAGATATACCGATATATCTAAATATATGTTTAGACGAGCTGAATTCGAATTCAAAGAATTAAGTTGGTCTCGTTTAGCTCTTTTCTTTTTAAATATAAGAAAGTATAGAAAAGGTTAAAATATGTATTATGAACTATTCCAAATATCCAATTAACGATGTATATTTTTCATTATTACATTTTCAGGAGAATTTTAAACACCGCGAAGAAAGTGATACTGCATGCTACTCAATTAACAAGTAGTTTTGTTCAACTATGGTCAGGCGTATTTAATTACACTTATACGTGAGTAATATATAAGCAGTGAAGCTTTATTGAAAAAAGATAGAAGTGAAACACAATAAATAAATATGATAAACACAATAAACCGTGAGGAAACCGATCAATGTCAGTTGACCCTTTAAGTCGCTGGTCAAAATGAGACTGACTGCTCCCCTGTAGAATTAAAATTTAATTACCTACTCTTGCCGTTTTATTAGGCGCTAATGAGTATCGTGACATATCGCATTGTCTGAACTTAGACTCATCAGCGCTGATAGTCGGTTCTGCCTGATGAGATCTTTTCCGGGGTTTTCCCACAGTTCGCCCTCTGCCTACCTTTGAGATCTAAAATGCATACAATATATATATATATATATATATATATATATATATATATATATATATATATATAATACAGCGCATATCATTCGTTACGCCTGATCAAATTTGATACACACTACTTGTTAATCTCATATTTGCCTGCGTCACTTACTTCGCTATATCGTATCTCGAAATTTTCGTTAATATATAATCCGTAAAGATACATCGTAGATAATATTTTTTAAATAAATCAATTTTTTTTTCTCGGGATAAATATCTGTGTCGATAGTAAAAGTACTGAAAAAAGAAAAAAGGCATGTCAAAGTCGTTCTTTCCTTGAAAAATATGTAAATGGCAATATTTTTTTTTCGTTATTCGATCAGACAGTCAGAAACGCGATCCCAAGCTCGTTGCCAATCCGAAAAATTGCCTTTTTTAAATTTAACTTTGTTTTCGCGACAGAGGTTTCGTCGTTTCCCTTTTATAAAAAAAAAAATAATAAAAATCCAAGTCTACGTGCCTCCGCCCACGAATATTTTTCTATACTCGTACAAGTAAATGGATTGAATTTAAGTAGTTTTTGTTCTGACAACCCACTGGCAGACGTAGAAGATACGAGGACCTATAGTTTAATACTCTTTTGGTTATGAGAACACGTTTAATTATACCATATAATGATAGCGTACGTAGATTGATATATTATTTATTTATCGTAGATCAATGGATTGAAAATGAACTCTTTGAAAAATGTATGTTATTACTACAGAGCTATTGACGTAGAAATTAATTTTCGGAAGTCGGGCGCGCACCTGAGGTCGAACGGCTTATGATTCGCCGGTCGAACGTGGGCTTTGCTCTTCGGTGGAATCAGGCTCCACGTTGAACTTCCTCATTTCACCAATGGAATCGAACTAATTCTGAATTGCAAGTTTTATTTTAGCAATAACCTGATTTCATCCGGATATAAAGTTTTTTCTCTCCTATCGTAAATCAATTACATTAACGTTTAGTTAACATAATTTAGAATTCACTTGATGTAGTTGATATGAGGCTGCAGTTATCATAATACTTACTTAAATTAACGGAATTTTTGCTAGTTTTCATCGTTTACTTTGCCGCATTTTTAGAAAAATCGACTCTTTTTATTTTGCAATACGCCTTGGTATTACGTGGCTTTTAGGATTAAACTTTAATTTGTTCGAAACGATCATAGTAAAAACATGCGCGAACTTAAAGTTTGATCATAAATATCCATATGGAGTCTTGCGCTTCTTTGCATTCGACTGCATTTTCACACTAATTCGAGTCATTTCTAATCATTACATTGACATGTTATATTATTGATTGGCAAAAAATAATGCAACGCCAAATTAAGGACGCAGTATTAATAAAAAAAAGTATAAATGGTAAGATTGAGAATGGAAAGTACTTTTAACAACATTAACTGTCTCGCGTATTTCATTGACCTTTGTAGTGTTATATTATTTTTTGCCCTGCATCCATAGTAATAAGATATTGTAGTTTTAATATGTATATATAGAAAGTCTGTACAGAAATTAAGAACTGGTATTATTTGATTGATATAAATAAACCACAGATTTATATATTAGATTATTTATTATTTTTTGAGATTATGTATATTTATTATAAAATATTTTTTTACTTTATAAAGTAATAAATATGAAAACACTGATCATTGTGTATGTAGATAAAATCCAATAAACACTGAATATTAGAGAATTTTAGAACGAAGCTTTGCAAAGTATTATTATACCTATTATCTCTGTACAGACTTCCATGAATTGATAATATTAAATCATTAGTTTGAAGGGGATGCAAATCAATGGGCATACAAAAAAGTTCCAATGAATCCAATGGCTCTGTTGTTCAAATGAAACTGTACTAAAATCAACGTACATACCTACGATGATAAATCTATATTTTTCTATCTAGATATTTTCATATTAAAATCATTGCGTTTTCTAAATCGCTAACCTTACATCTTGCACGAAGACAATTTTATATCTTTTTGTATCTGCTGCATTACGTCGATTTCAATCTCCACTAAAATTTATTCATTTTGTAATCGTGTTAGTCGATTCCGAATCGCAGAATCCGCAGGTAGTACATTCGCCATGAAGGCGATAAAAATTGTCTAATATTACTTAAAAGTCTTGATTTTTAAATCATTTTCTACTTCTCACAAGTAAAATGTACGATTTCGTATTATTAGCAAAACCTGTAATGCGATTGATGAGCCCAGCAAGTGGCTTTTAATACGATACCTACATTACAAGAGCTTTCCAATTTTCTTGTTGAATTTTGTAAAATACTTCGTTCGAACAGCAGAACCAATTAGATTCTTACATTCTTCCAAGTTTTTAAAACTAATAGACTACCATTCGATGTATAAATTTTGTATTTCCAAAATAATTGCATTATTCGCTGTGTGTATGAGATTGGGAGGGGCGATGAAATAATCGATTGAGGCGCCAATGGCGAGTTTCCAAAGAATTAAAGTCGTTTAATAATATCGCTATAATTACACAACTGATTTCAGAACAAGAAAGTTGGTGTATATAATTACAAGAAAAATATTCAATATGAATTTCACACGTTGTTCTATTTATAATCTGAAAATTTGATAGCCAATTAAGAATGAGAAATTCGTAAAGATTAGTGGAATTGGTATTTGAATTTTGTTATAAAACTCGCCATAGATCGGGCTGAAATTTTATCTACAAAACCAATGCGTCTGCCAAATTTATAATACGTCTTTATATAAATTCTTGAGACGGCGCGCCACTCTCGGCGCACACGGCGAATACAAATGGCGAACTTTTCTGCCTGCAGCGGAGCCTCGGATCGGGGACGAGAAGATCTTGATCCCCGATCGGGGACAATTTTGCCGCCGACTGCCTTGCATTCCCTCCCTCCTCAAACTACCGTATATGATGTACTGTAGCGAGCAAAGCCGAAATTCGTCCGCGCGGCGTACGGCCCGCTCGACCTCCTCGGCGGTCCGCTCCCGAATCTTAAATAGGCGAATGCCCGTAGACGAAAGCGCCGCTCGATTTTAGGGGAGTTGTGGTAGTGGGGGGGAGGGGGGGAAGTAGCCGTTAGACCTTGTTAAAAGTCACCGCCGCACGTAAGCGCGGCACGGGGCCGTGGTGGGCTCGTTATATACGTTGACCGCTATTCCAGACCTACGACAGTCGTCAGCTGATGGTCACGATTTTCGTCTGTCTCTGGGGAGTACGGCTCTCCTGCTATCTGCTTTATCGCATCGTCAAAATCGGCAGGGACAAGCGATTCGACGACCGGCGGAGCAATGTCATAAGGTTCGCCGTCTTCTGGACCTTTCAGGTAAAGAAAAAAAAAAAAATAGGGAGCTTACATTGAATTGAAATTATTTACCGCTGCTTCTGAATAGGTGACAGCAAATTATTATGAAACATCATAAGATAGAATTCATCCAAAAACTAGAAACATCAAGAAATAGAATTTTGTATTAATTATTGAAGTAATTAAATTTTAAATTTGAATCGATGTCGAGTGGCCGATTAATCGGATGTGACGTAGTACTTCATAGGTTGCTTTCATGAAACGAGATAAGTCTAATAGAATATATCATTGTATGGCAAAAATGGGTTAAAAAGTTCATTTAGTCTGTTTTACCATAAGAAAGAAAGTAGAAAGTAATACATTATAGCTAGTGATAAATAGATTCATTATAGCTAGTGATAAATATTCTCATTTCGTATTTTTACTCTATTTTCATTATTCCATGCTATTCTATGGTCACAAAACTTAGATTAATGTTATAACCCTTGTATATGAATACTCTTAGAAAAATTTCGGGTATTAAATGACATCTATTCAAACTTTGATTTAATTTTTTAGTGTACAAAATATAATAATAATAATAATAATAATACAATTACGAATTTAAACTGATTACTATAAGTTTTTAAATTCACTTTATATAGTTTATTCATATGTTCATACAAAAATTTATTTAAATATACTCGTATAATCATTGATTTATAACTTAAACAATATTAACTACTATAGAAGTCAAAACTTCACTTATTCGACTTTAATGATAGTAGGCTATTACTATACTTTCATTATATGTTATTACTATACTCTCACCATTGTATTAACGGAAGTTTTCTTCAGCAGCTCGGTAACGTTGAATTTTGAAAAATTATTCAGATTTACATATAATATGGCGATATTTTTCATTTTATGAACACAGTTCCGTTAATGCCGTTGTTCATTGAATGTCATGCGCGTTACCTTATCGGATTGATCCTATGCGTGATTTTAAGCAATTAAAATACGACAGTCATGATTTTTATTTATAAACCATAATAACAAATTAGTCAATTGATACCGTGTTTATCGTTTATCATGCTAATATACTAACGTAATAGGGGGTCGGAGATTAGACTCGTTTTTTAGATCAATATTACAAATGCACCGTCCATTTTCCATTATAAATTAAACTAATAGATATGGAGCTAATTGGTAAAATTAATTGGTTATTGACGAGTTAAATCTCCGTTCTTTCTAAACATATTGTTCTTCGGATCGATGTAAGGTAATTGTAACAATGTGTATCAGTACACGACAATAAATGCGAGTTTTATTTTATGGTAAGATTTCAAAGATAAAAATCTGAATTAAACTTATCGTATTGCATATTTGTAATATTTATCGAATACTACAGTCCTTTTTTTCGATTAGTAGAAAACTTAGCGATCATATTAAATTAGACTAAAAGTCCTAACAGTCGACGGATCGCGGAGTATCTATTTGGAATTTGAAATTTTAGATCTAACCTTATACACCGCATAATCATTACTGTCGTAAAAGTTTCATTTTATTACGTATCATTTTAACAATAAATTTCAATTTTAAGGCGTTCTATAAAAAGTATCATATGAGAGCGATGCGTCAAATGTATTTTATTTATTAAAGTTTGTTTTCCTTCGTTCAACGTCGATTTTTTATTATTTATCAAGGAATATGTGAGACTGCTGATATTTTGCATTTACCCAGCGGGGTCTTGATATTTTCTTAGGGTAACGGGAAACTGAATAATCAAGTATTATTTTATTTTGAAACGGTCGTTTATGACGAAAAAAGTCGAAATTTACTTGACAGTCTTGTGTTATATGTGTATTTACAATCACTGCATTGTAACCTTTTTTTTTTATGCGAAGCATGGAGTGTCGATCTAAATTTGAATCTCTGTTGCGCGTCTTGATTATTTACTACAGCGGAGGGAAGCCGATCTGTTTCGACAGAAGTATCGTTGCCATGAATAGCAACAGAATACCATTGCATTGCAAAACGGGTACTATAAGTTAATACATCTCGGTAATGCGTCGAGCACTAAAACGTACTCGCAAACACGTGCGACACGTCCAATTCGTATATAAGTTCGTATCTGGATTTTCCTGTTACTTTGAATAACTATTGTAAAATATAATCGTGCACGATCTATTCAATTTAACGATAAAAATAAATTGAGAATAATACTAGTATATTGGGAATAGAAGTCGACAATCTCGATATACCTATACCGTCGTAATATCTCCTAAATCGAGGTATATTTAATTATTCAACTTCCGTGGCTCACCGAAGTCATAGTGACACGAAACAGAGGTCCAAATTCAGAGTTAGATTCCGAGCCCACGTGAATGTTCAATAATTACTTCGCGAATTAATTAAAATTTTTATTTTCGTCGTATTTGACAATATTTGGATTGGCACTAAAGGAAATTAACGTTGAATAATTGTTACCCGATGAGGTTCAGCATCCCGCTTAAGCTAGAAATAAGATAATATGATTGTTTCAACGAAAGTCCTAACTAATATTATATCACTTAACACAAACTACACATCTTACAATTCCCAGTTGATCCTCAAAACTGTTTAAACACCCGTACAGTGTACATTTACCTTATACAATCCGTTCGAATACCTTACACAATCCTCGCGCTTATTTCAGCACACATCGCGATCAAAATGATTATATTTCAAAAAAAACAAAAAAAAACAAAAAACAAAAAAAAAAACAAATCGTTTGGAGCAGGCGGTGTGGGTGTACGTGGTCAGTCTGCCGGTGATAATTATTAATTCGCCGCGGCACAAGATACCACCGGCTCCCAAGACAATGACGACGCTGGACAGCGCGGGCACGGGCCTGTTCGTCGTCGGCCTGCTCGCCGAGACCTACGCCGATCTGCAGAAGTTCGCCTTCAGGCAGGATCCCATCAACGACGGGAAGTGGTGCAATGACGGTAATATACATATATAGTTACATAGATAGATATAGATATGTTTAGCTGCGCATAGTACCTTACCAATACCAAGACGAGACGAGATTTCGTAGTGCAATCAAAATATTGTTCTATTATCAGAATGGTATTGTCAATTAAAGTATTGTCTTGGCCTTTTACACGTCTTGGGATTGCCTGTCTTGTCTTGGTATTGACAAGAAAGTATTGGTTTTAATGTCGAAAATCGGGCAAACATTTTTTAAAACAGTCTCTAGTGATTCAGAAGACCAAAAGCATACTTTAATGAATAATTTAGCTTTTCATGCCAAGACAATTGCAACGAGATAAACTAGTTATAAAATATTATCTCAAAATTAAAATAAATTGATAAGTATAAAAATAATTGTGTTATATAAAACTGGTACATGTATCGGCTTTTAATCTACTATTCATCTATTTTTTTGAAAGCCACAGACTTAAAGTCCAAAAATTGATCAAAGCTAAAGATATCAGATAATTGGATTTTGGCTTTATCCGTATAAGCCACAGCCGTTGGATTTTTAAAGTCGAAGCTGAGAAAGCACTTTTTTTTATTCATAAAAAAAAATCTGATAAAATCACGAGAAACAACAATATATATCAATAATATATGCCATTTTATATATAAATTTTTAATTTTTCATCTATTAATAACTATAGTGCTATCGGGACTTTTAATTATATGTTCCCCATTATCACTGCTTAAAGCTCAGTTTTAAATTGAAATAAGTAATTATTGCTTCATTGTCAAAAATTTCTAAACACAATATTTGAGCATTCAACGGTCTAGTCTCGCCACAGTGGCAATATAATGCAAAGCGATCTGTTTCTCGCGCCGTTCCCGAAACAACGTTCATCGCTGCAAAATCGATGCAGCGGAATACTGGCGTAACGCAATACGGCATTCGTTTTCGCGCCAAAGAAAAGGACGCGCAAATTGCATTGCGCTTTTACGGAATTCTCAATATTAATAGGTGGGTAAACTTAAATTGCGAATCGATTGCTCGGCATTGGATTGCCCGGCTGAGAAAGGCAAACGCATAATGATCGATTTTTTCCGCGTGACTTGCCGTTACGTAATTGACATTTATTTCAATGAAAAATGAGCTCAGCCGCTGGGTTTATTGAACTTTAGCTGATTATCGCTGAGGAATAAAAGTGCATTTATATATACAGTAAATTCTTAAATTTTACATATAGTACATTATGAAAGTTTGTAAGATATTCACAAGTACAATGACAACAACGTAATTAATTTTATCTTTATCTTTTAATATCAAATTTTCTCTCATCGCGTAAACTCCGTTTACACTGACAAACTTTAATATATAAAAGTGACTTAAATATGTCTATAGTTTCAAACCTGCATTGCGGATATCCTCGCATTTCAAAAGTAACCTTATAGCATGTTATTGCGATATATATATATATATATATATATATATATATATATATATCATTGTCAGGGCATTTTTTTTAGAAATTTTACGTAAATATTTTAGTACCTTTTTGGACTTTACAATAATATAAAAATGATTGGATTAATTATTGAAAAACAATAAATGTTCACTTTGGTATAATTCCGTGTTAGCGTTACATCGTACGCCTTTAAATATGATGTCTCGTTTTAATTTACACATTGGGATTTGAAGTTCAAATTCTAAGCGGATTACGAAAGAACTTAAGAGACTGATCTTTCGGGAGATCGAAGGGAGAGAATCCTAGTGATTGATCTAATTTTGGGCTCAGGATCATAGTGAGGCGCAGTGAACTCAAGGAGTAGTTTTTAAAGAAGAACCCATGCTCTTTTTCGTAGACTACTCGATTCCTGCGATTCCTGATTTAAGTTCAAATATTACTGTCGTTTTCGGATTCTATGCATAAAACTAGACCAATTATTTGGATAAATCCCCTCGATTTTCACAATATTTGGTATCGTCGACTTATTCCAGTATGTACGCTAAAGTGACCGACTCTGAATAAAGTAAAGTAGTATAGTGGACGGAATTAATTTTGTTTATTTCTGAATATTGCCTATATATAACGAGTCATTTTAAATTAAAAAAAAAAAAAAAAAAACAACAACAACAGAATTTCCGTTTGAAAAATGAACGAGTAGAATATTGATTAAAAGACAATTCTCGAATTGCTGTAGTAGTTAAACAAAGATGCGCAGCTCTGTATGTGTACAATACTACATATAACTAGTTATATATACACACAACTCATCTGACGAGTGCGAGAAGAACTCCTCTCGAAAGCGCATAATACACAACAGCCGCGCGCGGCCGTTGAATGAAGCTCTTTTCGAGAGATCGTCTATTCCTTCTTCATGTCTCTGCTCATTTAACCGCCCGCCCCCGAACCCCCGCCGCCGAAGACAAGATCGCGTGCACATGACCCGCTATATACAATGCAGCTTACACACACAGAAGTAAAGCTGTATGAAATGCACGCGCTTCTGGAATACGCGCGCGTACTGTCCCCCATTCTTATTCTTCGTTATTCCTTTTCATTTTTTTCTCTCTCTCCTTTTCATTGTGTCCTGGCGCCACGCTGTGAACCGTGGAATCGATCCTCGCAGGTCTGTGGAGGCTCTCGCGGCATCCGAATTACTTCGGCGAGATCGTCGTCTGGTGGGGCATCTTCGTCATCTCCCTGAACGTGATCGAGGGCGTCGAGTGGATGGTCATCGCGTCGCCGATCTTCACCACGATCATCATACTGTTCCTGTCGGGGATGCCGCTGCTCGAGAAGGCCTCCGACGAAAGATACAGGGAGTGAGTACCGAGCGCGTGGCTCGCGCGTCGATTTTCGCCGCGTCAAATTGCGCGAAATGCGCCTGGTAACGCGAGAAATCGGGAGAAATTAAAGAGCCGGAAGTCCATGGCTGTATCGTATACCGCGTTCATATCCGGACAAATGTTTTTACGAACGCTTCAAATGGGCGAGGTTCGATCGAAGTCATTTATTTTATGGGAAGAAAATTAGCGTTCGAATTAAAATTTCGGCTTAAATGATTATTTTTGTCGATGAAATTATTACTTGAACAAAAACTTTTCTAATTTCCGAAAATAGGGCATTTTCTTGGATAAGTCAAACATAGAGTATAGTTGCTATTAATCGTTCATTTAGGTTTGGGTAATAATTAAATACAAATTCCATTGAATAGATAACAAAAAAGTAAAAGTATTTTTTTTACTTTTGTAGATTTACAGATAACTTATTTTGATAAATTAGTTAGATTTGTTTATTTTATTAAGCATAGTGGTTAATTATTCGCATATTTAGAAAACAAATTTTTTTCCTTGAATTGATAATTGTTTGTACAATAATATTATTTCCTATTATTATTTACATGTACAATAATATTATTTATTATTATAGAGCATGTCTAATCATTACTATAATGCGACTACGTTTATAACACACGAAAACAACATTTGACCGACTTTTGCTAACAATAATCAGAGTGTATTTTCCGAAGGATTTTAGCGCGTTAAATTGTCCACTTTATCGCGTAAAATTTCTGAGATATTTTAACCTAAAATTATAAAAAACAACTATTGTTCGATATATTTCAGGTTGTATAAGCATTGTAGAGAATTCTCTTATTCAGAAAACTGATAAAAGAACTTTAAACTATAAGCCATCCTCATTCAAATACCATTGAGCTTATTTGAGCTAATTTGAATTATCTGATGCTCTACTTATGTACTATATTGCAAGCCAAGCTCAACTACGAGCTATCTCATTCCAAAGTATGCTCCGAAATTCGGCCATTTTCAATGATAACGGCTATAAAAAAAAAGTTAATTCTTCACTAGCCTGAGGCAAGGCCCAATTAAAATCTCAAAGCCTTCCAACTTTGGTAACTTTCGTTACCAAACTACAAATCCTAAAAACATAAATAAGACACGAAACACGAATTTCCGGTCAACATAACTCGATGGCTAAGCGAGATCGATTCGTACTTTAATACATACTCCCATACAATTTTATGATATGCGGTATTCCTTACGCGTTTAGGATAGAATATCTCGAAAACGTGGCGCGATAAAGCTATATAGATCGGAAATCCAGGGCGTCAAAGTCCTTCGCAAAATTATACCCTACAGTTTCCGTTACTCTATCCTTACGCTCGTTGCTGCGCAATTTACAGTAATAATCGGCAAAAATAAATTATTTTCTCTTTCCATTGCCTGCTTCAAAGAATATAATCATATATTTACGTAGCAAACCCCCCCCCCCCACCCATTCGCCCTCAATAATTCCTTCTCGCTTTCAGCAACGCGGACTATCGCTACTACAAGCAGTCGACCTCGCCGCTGATCCCGATACCGCCAGCAATCTACTCGGAGGTGCCCTGGTTCCTCAAGTTCATCCTCTGCTGCGAGTTCCCGCTTTACGACTCGCTGGACGTCAAGCCCCGGGCGGCCGTCACCGAGTCGACCTCGATCAGCCTCGCCGCGTCCACGTAGCTGTAAGCGTGCGTCGGTAACGCCGCCACGGCGAAGGCGGCGACCGGCGCACGTAAAATGAGGAGTTCAGCTCTCAAGGTGGACTAGAATCGACTCGACTTCGTTTCCCACCACCCATTTATTGCGTTCGTTTCCCCCCCCCCCCTCTCTCCTTTGTTCTCACCCTCGCCATACTGTCTTCCCAGTCCGGGGCTGGTGTGCACACAGAACTCGCTCACGTTCGTTCTTCCCGATGTACGGTGATCGGTATTTGGGAAATTTGCGGGTGACTGTGACCATTTGACTTTGAAGCTTTCCGCGCGCTCGCGCGAGGGTACAGATACTCGAATTTCTAATATGATTTAAACGTATTAATTGAGATCATTATACTATTTGAGTCCTTCCTAAATTTAATCAAATTTTTTTATTTCCCTTATCATACTTATCTATATCAATCATTGTTCAAGATTCGAAAAATCTACAGTCACTAGTTCCGCTTCTAACTTTACGGCAAGTCGAACTGTCAATCGGGTTTTCTACTGATCGTCTACTTAATTTCGCTTAGCTCCGACCTTTTTCGCTCCGATGGAGAAAGCAAACGTAATTTTATCAACGAAGAGGAATGAATTTTTACGTGACAAAAAAAAATCCGATATTTCGTTTAAAACCATTGCTCCCATCGTTGGTAATGATTATATTTATAATAAATGCAAGAACTCGACGGAAAGCTTCGAAATTATTTGGTAAATTAGGCATGAGTAATGCAAGTCAATTAAAATTTAATCGATAAAGTTTTCCCAGCAAGCCACCATTCCATGGAAATATTACCTTGAGTAATAATAAATTATGATGTTTGAGTGTCAAAGGTTTTGACAAGATGACAGTTAGTCAAAATATCAGCAAATAATTACTTTAATGATTAATGTATCGAAGATCCTTGGAATTTTATATCGTTTTCATAAAATTCTAAGTATCAGTAATATTTAGTATTGTCGTAAGTAAAACGAATGCACATTTATTTTTAATGAAAAGTAGGCCTACTTCGCCGATATTTTTGAACGCCTCACCATCTGCTGTTGAATACAATTTTTTTACGTATACATATCGTATACTTTATGTATTATAAACATTATAATATGTCAATTAATTATACAAATAATTTTTTATACATTTGTTTCCTTCATTAGTATTTTATTCCTGTCATTTTATTAGACAGCGACATGACGCAAGAATTGCCAAATTCTCTCAGAATGCAAAACACGTCATATGCGCGATGCACAATTGTTAGATGGTGATGGTTTATTACTGATAAGTTTATAGAAGTTATATCAATTGATTGTCAAATAGGAAGCATTGTTTTATATATGTATTCAAATTTTGGTATTTGCTAAGAACGCATTTAAATATATATATATATATATATATATATATATATATATATATATATATATATAGTGTGTGTGTGTGTGTGTGTGTAGAATGGAATAAAAGTGCCACAACTGTCATATAATTCTTTCAATGATCTGAGGTTTGAAAGATTTAAGATCATTTTGGAAAAGTAAAGACAGTAAAATAGGCGAATGTTTTGAACAATGTTGCGTGTCTTCTTTCATTACGAAATAAATATGATAAAATGACATTTAATGCTGAGGAAATATTTTTATGAAAATTGAGAATATATTGATGCAGTTTTATGGAATAACGAATATAGGGAACAACAATAAAATCTATAATCTTTGATAGTTTTACTCAATAGTATAAGATAAAACTTGAACTTTCTACAATATTTAAAAGTATCCATAGCCTGTAAAAATTTAGATGCCAAAGTGAAACTGCCTGTACTCACTACTAAATATATATATGTACTTATACATCGATAATGATTTTAAAGTATAGTTATAGAACTTTCAATAATCTATTATATCATAGATACAGAGGAGAGCTTTGTGAATATAATGAAATCGTTACTCAAAATTATACATTGCATCCGAAAAATTTTTTACAGTATTAAGAATCACAATGTAGTAGAAAGATCACTTTTAACTTCTTTCGAAAAATGTATATCAATACTTTCTTAATTTTAATGAACAAATATATATATAAATTACTGGGAGTAAATTACTGGACAAGTACCTTTTTATTCTTTAGACTTGTAAGACATCAGAAAAGTTTGAAAACACTATAGTACATTTTGATTATAGTGGACATATTAACTTATACAATAATTCTCAGTATGAATCTAGAGCAATATGGTCTAAATATTTTGTTGGATTCGACGGGACACCATTTTATTGAGCATATGCTCATTAAGCAAAAAGATCAAACCTAGTTTCCTCAAATTTTCACAAAAATATTTTCGCCAGCATCCTGATGCGGGGCGCCAAATTTTGAAAGAGTTCTTGCAAAGAAGACACCCGTACTATTCGCAAATCAGGCCAGGATTTAATTGCACCGGAATACAGAGTGGAAGAAATTTTATAGGGTTCATTTGTTCCTGGTGGACTTGTGACTTCTGTATTAAAGCCCACCACATACGTACCTAAAGATTGCATACGTACAAGAGAATTAGAATTCGAATAGTCTGTGCATTTTAATTTTACAATTGACCATTTCTTTTGATAATTATTCAGTTCATTTTTTAATTCTATTAACGATAAAATATATAAGACGTCCAATTGATTCTCGATATTTTCTTTTAGAGACTCTCAAACATTTTCGAATTGATACAAATTTTTTGAAAGCCGAAACCTGAAAGTATTTTGTTTGCAGTTAATTTTATAAAATGTCTGTACATTATACTTTTACTACTTTAATTTTTTTTCACATTCGATTAAAAAAAATTTTCCAACAGACCTTTTTCGAATTCTAATTATGGTTTTACAACTTTTGCAATAATAATCGAATTATATTAGTCGTATAGAAAATATAAAACGATGATTCCTACTCCATGAATCACGGAATTCATTAACTTTGACATGCTTTACCGATCTTCTTATTTATCGCTTCCAGTATAACTTACGTCGTAATTAGTCGAAAGCTTCCTAGTGCCAACTCCCCAAAGCAATCTGTAACGCCCTAGTGAATTTAAACGAACGTTTCATTCCGATCGAAGGGATTGAGTCGTTATCTTTTAACCAAGGATAGGATGGACTGTATAGGCGAAGCGATTTGAAAATCGCGATGCTGTTTTTATCGCCGACGTGTATAGCGAATATATACAAATCCATTGGTTTCCTTAACTCGATGTAAATAATAAGCTGTTTTTGGTTGATAGAGTATATGAGATATAGACAGATAGAGAGAGAGAGAGAGAGAGAGAGAGAGAGAGAGAGAGAGAGAGAGAGAGAGAGAGAGAGAGAGAGAGAGAGAGAGAGAGAGAAGAGAGAGATGATGACGATGATGATGAAGCACGGAAGTAACTAAAAATACAGAAAATATTACTATGTACCTGTATACATTTATTGTAGTAATGTGATTATTGTGCTGTTTGCACTATATACGACGTTAAGATTTTACGGGCAATTGATCATTCTGAAGGATACATTTTATGTCTGTGATAGGCATTTACGGATAACAAGTACTATTTAAAATGCTCAAAGTTGTTCCTTAAGAGATCCGTCATATTAACTTCTTCTACAATTTTTAAAAACAGAATTTAGTTATATCCAGTGATTTTTCCAAGCAAAGTAAGCCATTAAAATAAATGCACAAATCGGTTCATCTTCTATTCAGAATGACCCAAGCCAGATTAAATCATATACGTATCGAGAGAAAAAAAAACAGCGTCCTCATAAGTAAATCACAATATTACGTAATTCATAAACGCAATCGTAACAAAAGACTCTTCGAAACACTTGAGACATTGTTCCAGAGTTTAATGATCTTTGGGAAGGTCGTCAATGTTTCGATGAGAGCTAGGCCACAACGACATTTTTCTCGAAAACTTCGTTCGCGGATGCATGAAGCTTTCATTATATTTTTGCTAGGACAGCCGCAATTAACTATTCGCTGATGAGATAGTGTAATACAACTTTTTGCATTATATATTCACATAATTTAAGAAATTAAAGTATTTTTAACGAATGCGACGAGTCATGGAGCTATGAAGGGGGATTTACTTTTTAAATCTGATATTATTGAAGTTGCAATAATTATTATTGGTGAATATTCACTTGTGGAATGAGATAGGCAACGTCAATAAGTGAACGTGCACGAATAATTAGCGCATTAGCAATAATATGTGTAGAGAAACAAATCCTAAATTATATCGAGTATCGTCAAACTAAATTTCTCAAAGTAGACGCCGGGCTCGCTCGGATATTTCACGATTTATATAGGTTCTGTAGGCAATGTCGGGAGGCGATTATGGAAAAAGTTTAATCAGTGGCCTTTACGCAACCGTTATATTGTAAATGGGAAAAATACGTTATGCGAAATCGTGCGATATATAGGAGCTGCGAAAATATGCTTGCCTTTCCATTGCGATGCGGCCGAGCCTTGGATTGAGTTTGGCCGCGGTCGAGTAACGACCTCGACGATAAATGCTCAAGCGATGAAAGTAGATTTGAGATAAGAAGAGCGCTGCAAAAATCTTGAAAAATTTAATTTTCTCTTCTTCGGAATATACTCGTGTTCATCGGGAGGTATGTGTGTGTGGCCGTGTCATTGCAAACGATACGTACGTCTAAATTTTTAGAGACTAAATAAGTATCGAAACACACAGCAATCTTCGGTCATTTAGATTCACTGTATTTGGGATGAAATTCTGTTTGATTTTCACCATTGATTTCTCGAATACCAAATGAAATGCATAAAATCAGTATTAGCGCAGCATTCCTATATATACAAGCGGCACACCGTCCGCTATGTTAAGTCCGAATGACCTCCTAAACTTTGAATCCCCGTATTCTTGTAATATTAATATATAATGAAAGAAATATACAAGGGATGAGTCAAATCAAATGTAACGTTTTTAATTAAGAAGACTTTAGAATAATCCTAGGGCATATATACTTAACGATAAAGAAGGTCGCTGAAACCTCCTTCAGCTTTGAAAAGTCTATAGTTTATTGAAACAATTATATATATATATATATATATATATATATATATATATATATATATATATATAAACAAAGAACAAAAATAAGTCGGAGTACCATTCAGAAAGAATTCTTACAGACACGCTCATAAGCAGTAATAAAACAAAGCAGAAAATGTTTCCTACTTCTTTTCCTTCTTAGATTCAAATTCTAAAATCAAAATCTTGCATGTCGAATAATCGAATTACAGATTGTAACGATAAATCAGAAGCGCCGTTTTTTTGTTTTTCACTCCTCGAGGTGTAGCGAACAGATACCTATTACACATATCCGTATTATAAGTAGAGACTTTTACGAGCCGTATAGGATTTAAATATTTGACGATTTAAGAGCAAATTTACAATTATAATGATAATGTCACTGCTACTGGGGCAACAACGTCTCAGGTGACGATCTTTGAATCGACGAGTGTACTAGTTCTCGGGTTAGCTGCAATTGCTTTTAGAGAGACTCAAAATTCATTTGTTAGCAACACAACATTCATACACTTTGTTCTCGTATTATTAGAATGAAAAACAGAGTTTTCTTTCGTTGCATCGAATTTTTGGGTTCTTAGTTTGTCGCACAAATGTATCCTTCAGCTTTACAGTTATAATGCTTCTTTAATAAATAAAATTCGACCATTTCGTCTTGTATTATATTATAGAAATGAGGAATAATATTGATTTTATGAAAGGCAATTGGATAATTTACGAACTATAAATTGAATTACGGAATAAACTGAACATCAATATAGGCTGTGTCAGATGTGTCAGATTTTAATAAATTAGTTATTTTATTATTTATACTAATAAATTAAGATGGAGGTAATGAAAAACACGTCAAGCCATCATCAGGGTGCGCAGTAAACTTGTTACAGTAAAATAAAATTTATTGTACACCACTATCGTTTATCTGTTAATGGTTACATATTGTGTAGCGCACATTGTGTATATCTTGTAAAATATGGGCCACATACTTATATATATATATATATATATATATATATATATAATATTCGTTGGACACTATAGAAATTGTGAATAAGAATAAAATTATCTGTACAAATTAATAACTAAAAAATTCGATGTGACACAATGGCTTCCAATTGAATTTAAAATTGCTCATTGATATACTTCATTACGGAATTCAGGTAGAAAAAGTATTATTATAGATAAGTTATTATATAAAGACAAGCAATGAAATTTGGGTTAAAGTTAATCATGATGCAGATGGATATTCTAGAAAAAACATTTTATCCAAGGTACTAAACAATAGAAGTTCAATAGTATGCGAAAAAATAAGACCTAAATATACAGCTGATAATTCAGAAGCCGTGTTTGCTTAGGTTGATTACCTAGTCTGAATTCGATTTCGAATTCGATTTGAACTTAAATGAGGAGATTTTTAGAGGAGTGTAATAATATTTTTTTTAATGACAAACGAAAGACAGTTCTATCGACCGCATAATGAAAAATAACTTTTTGAAGACGATTATGTTCATGCAACATTTTTATTACCTAGTGAATGATTTACTGCAGTAATCTAATGTATAGTAACATAAAAGAGATGGTAAAGAAAATCTTAGATTTTAGTGGGTTTACATGCTCCAAATTAATGGGGTCCATTTTATGAATGTAAATTCAGTCAACGAAAGAGTTTATGAGCACACAAAAGTTATACTAATTATACATTTATACGATGTTCGAGGAATCGATGAATGTGAATTTTACGCGAATAAAAGCGCAGAAAATTCAAGAGAGCGTCGAAATTTTAAAGCTAACCTAGCTATATTTGTATATAAATATATTATTATGATTATGGAAAGTATCAAAACACATATTGGCGCAGAAGAACGAGTCAAAATACAAACGTTTTCTGTCATTAATTTAACAGTTTTTTTTCTCGATTACATTCTCAAAACTGAATTCTCGATATAATGTTTGATCGTTGAAATAGCAAACACGAATAGAGAAACAGTGTTCGATTGAATGACGACTTTATTTTAATCGTAAATAGATTGATCTTATGCCAAAAAAATAATACAAGCTCAATGACGAAAGAGAGCGCAATTTAAACAGTAAGAACAAGCGAAATCTTTATTCCTCTGTAATTTAGATTGTAAGTAACCAATATATACATATATTATTAAAGTTAACAATGATTGATATTCATTCACACATCTCCTATACCTTATCGCAAGAAGTATTTAAATAAATTCATATTTCATGAATATCCATATTAGTTATACATTACGATTATATATAGGAAAAAAATCAAATTATTTTCATGCTTGTTATAAACTTTCGAGACCAAAAGTATATGATATTATGATTTTTTAATATTGATTTCCGTTGTTTTATCGTTTGTCTTTTTCGTAAAGTTAATCGTGACAGTATGCAGTCTTACATTTTTAAGCCATATTGATGTACTATAACATAGCTAGATCACCACTTGAGTTCTTCAAAAACTACTCATCCCCAAATTGAACGGTTCGACATCTGAAAATTCTATTATAAATAATGAAACAACGAGCTCGAGGAATCATCATATTTAGATACCATAATTCATCATAGATTGACGTCTTAAACATGCATAATAGAACTATTTAAGTTCAGGTATCAGTATTTTAGAAAATCATGAATTATACGAAAAGATTCATATTGGAAAAGAGTATTAGATGTTCAAATCTACAAGATTAACGATAATTATGGGAAATTCGGATGTTTAGGTATACCCATACAATTTTTAAGGTAAGTTCTTTGCTTGAGAAGGACGTTACAAAGGAGGCATTCATCCAATAATTCTCGCATACATTAAAAAATGTTGTTTAAAATAGAAAGACCGGTACTAACTTTCCGTAGAATTTCTTCGAACAGCTCGAGTTGATCGAGGATGATCGAGCACTCGAGATAGTTGGAGCTGTTTGAATAGTCAAAAATGCTCGAACTGTTCGAACATCATAAAGTTTCTCGCTCTAGAATAAGCGATTTCAAAAACACATAGGAAAGATGATGTTTTGTCGCTGAATCAGAAAATGTATTTTCTGTGACATTATATATCTAATCGATATTATTTAATATTTTTAATGTCTGTCTGACATAGCATTATGAGTTATTTACGACTTAGCAATTATTTGTATTGCGTAATTACACGAATGTGTATTTAGTTGTTTTTCTACATTTATTATAAGTACTCGTACATCATGTATACAGGAACGTAATAATTATGTGCTTGAAGTGCCAAGACAGCTTCTGTGAAATAACAAGCACACTATTTCAGCGGTGCTAAAACTATTATAGTGTTACAACTATTATAGTGTAAGAAGAAAGAAAATCTATTGCTTGTGAAGTTTCTAAATGTTATCAAATGTCTTGTTACTATGCATGGAACGGTTTGACAGATGTTAAAGACAATACTTCTGCAATGATTCATAATTTAGTGAATTAAATGAAAGATAAGATATTTGATAAATAATTGGAAAATCTTTTCCATTTAGAAAGGTTTCGTCCTGATAACAAATCATAATATAAATATCGAATCTATAAATTTATATAATATTAGTTTTACATTATAAATTGTGCGAATGAGTTAATTTTGAATGTTTCCCGTTGAATTGAAATATATTCTGCTATTAGAATGAATTATGAAAAATTATATTTTTTTTATTTGTCTTATCTATAAACCTATTTTAGATTCAAGTAAGCTCGTTTTGATTTTGTAATAATTTTTTTATTATAATGGCGCAATTAAAACATTATTTTTTATTTTAATCAAAATTGCTTTAGGCTCCTGCCTTTATTTTTCGTACTTATGTTTAAATTGAATAAAATTCTAATTATATTGAATATTAATTATCGTTGGACTGAAAATTATGTCGGTCGTTATAGTTAATTAATTGCTACTGTTTCGTAAATTAGTTGGCGTCACAGTGTATAGGCTTTCATTAGCAAAGAATAAAATAAAACTTCCCCCCAGTAGAAAATATTATCAGTAAGTAAATTGTCTTTCGCATTAAAAAATTTTTTTTATTAGACCAAATATTACTCACTTGAATAAAAAATAAATTAAGATATTGATCGTTCATATGTTATTGAAAGAATATACATATATGCATATCATTCCAAAAGAACAATAGTTCGTTAACCTTAAAGTATTTTAATGCGTATTTTATTTTTAATGGAAACATCCTTCGTGTGATAGAAGAAATACGTGTAAAATAAAACCAGAGGTTTGTATTATGAAAAAAGTATTTACAGTTTACTTTTTTATCTGTTACGTATGACCTCGCTCTATCGTGCAGATTTTTTAAATTATTTATTTAAATATTAGTGTTGACATATTCATTTTATTTCACACTTTTTTTTTAAAGTTGATATTAAGCGATATATCTCTGTGCGTGATATTGTTAGCTTCATTCTTTTGCAAGTAAGAAGATCACCATATTATCTTTAACAATAAGCATTAAAATCCACGAGAGCTTTAAACAAAACCCTTTTCGACAATCAAACTTATGTCAGTATCAGAATATAGTATTTATTAAACAATGTTGCAATACGTCATAATATTCTGTATTATATCATTATGCAATTCAACTCCAAGGTAAAGTATTAAAATATTGTATCACTATTAGTGATTAATTCTACTTTTAATTAATTATTGTCTATTTCATTATTTATAATAACATAATTATTATTCATAATAATAATAATAATAAAAGTAATTTGATACATTAAAGTAACTGAAATCAATCACGGTGTTATTATTGCATACATATATGAATAATAATAAGAAGAACGTGCTTCCAAGAAAAGTTTTACAGTTGGCAGTGGAGTTTTTTGGAATATCCCTGCTTAATAGAAATATATTTAGATTATTAAAGAAATTGATCTTGTTATGCTTTCTTTTAACTTTTGATCATTCCAAATATTTTCATGTAGACGACTAACCCTTGACTTATCACCTGTTTTGATGAGCTCAAGCAATGAAGGATCGTTTTCGTTTCATTTTTAGTAAAATTTCAGCGATGTCATGACGTCATTGCTTGCGGTCGAAATTTAGTCTAGAGAAAAATTTTCTTGACCCACGTGTCATGTGTAAAACGACCGTATAAATTGATTGAAAAGTGCCTAGGATTCTCAGTCTTCAACATCTTCGTATTCATTTTTTAAAATGGTTCGTCCCGAAATCTCTTGCTACGGTCTAACACATAACTGCGCTTCATACCATTTGTCTAAGATCGCCTAATGCATATTTTAAGAACATTAAAAAACGTGTAATTTCACTGATTAACTAATGAAAAACTGGGCATACAATAAGGACAACAATAAGTCATATCATAATACAAAAAATTTTGACAAACGAACAAATACAGTGCAAGAATTTAAAAAGTCTTGTTATTTTTTATCACACCTAGTATTAGTGAGTTCAAAAATAATGGCTTATTTTTCCTTCTTAGTTAAAAGATATCTGCGACTGTGTTTTTCTCCATTGAGTAAAAAATACTCTGGGGTTAAAAATATTATTTGTACATAATAAGTCAAATGTAAATTATTAATGCTCTTTATTTACGAATGAACTATATTGGTGCAAAATTTTATTTATTTATTATTAATTTTACGGACTGGACAGTCTTTTTAATAAGAAAAACAATGAACAAATACCGTTTGCGAAATTCGCTTCAAAGGACACTTTACATGACTGGATTAAATTTACAGAAAGAAGGATCACGTAGTAAACTAAAACATCGCATGTTCTAGTTATTTATTGCGCATATTCGTGAGAGTTATCACATTAAAAAAAAAATCCAGATGTTTCCCCGTGTAATTCGTTCCAACACTATAAAAGTGAGAGGGTAACGCTAATTTTCCGTTTTAATATTGAATAGATTACTTTCCAGGATTAAAATAGATCAACGAGACTTCCGATGTTACTATTCACCTTTGGACGATATCACGAAGAGGCGTGACATAAGAAGAAGATACTACACATTACCGCTTTTCATATTTTTTTACTTAGACAGTGAGTGATGTTATATATCGGCGGTGTGAAGTTGCCTTGTGGTAGTGCGAATTTATCGGTGCGACTATCTATGAAGTATTGTGGCATCGTTAAAGCCCCGCTTTCCCGATTCCTCTACGTTTTTAAAGTCCAATATTAGCGATTTAATTTGGAAGATAAAGCTTTTTAACTACAGCGACGATCATCTAGCGTCAGAGTCTATAGTGTTAGCACACGGGTGCTATGGTATGCGGCCGATCTGTTATTCATTAGAAAGTAGTGCTGTGTTGGAATCATATTGGTCATCATTTACATATAGTGAAATGAATGTTTAATATAGAATCGTATACGCCTATAAAAGAAAGAGGTGGCACGATAGCTTTGTGAAGTTACATTAAGCGAAGCACAATGGTTTCTGCGGATCGCTCCATCTGATGACAACTTAACGTGGTTCTAGTACAACTCAAATTATTTAAATATCACATAAATACAGTTTTCATTCTTTTCTACAACAAAATTCTAGACACCGGTGATGCGGAACTATCATCCATGAAATTATGCTATGATCGTATCTCATGTCGTACTCTTTGTAGTGTTCAGGAAGATTCTTCAACAACTGTGAGTCAAGCATCAATAGCTATATTTATTCATTAAGATAAACTGTATCTGATGGTATAGTTATTTTGTTCACTTTATGTGCAAAATGATGAATAAATCGAGTTTCTATGTGCGATTTCTTCATGACTCATAAATGGGGCTTTATGAAAGATTAAAGAAAAGATAGGACAAAAGTAATTTTTGTGAAGCAACAGAAGGGTGTTTACGAATATAAAACTATAATTGGAAACTTCTTCTTTTAAAATATAGTTTTCAAATTCCTTAATTACGTGCAAAATTTAAAAATAATATCATTAAAGTAAGAAAATTTTTGTCTAACCGGATGTTGTAAAAAAAGCGATAGACAGCGGATCATACATAGTTAGCTGTGGACCGCACTTCAACTGAACTATGATATATTTCTACAAACACTACTTGTAATTTTTGAAAAAAAAATCAAATTAAGATCTTTTTACAGACAAAATAGAAAGTTAATGAATAAACACCTAATATTTGTATTAGAATGTACATATAAATTCTTTTCTTTATCTTCTTTGCAATCTATTAACTATTTAGGTACTTGGAGGGCTGATGCCTCCGTTGACATACTTTTTACGTCTGAGATAAAACAAAAAAAAAATAGCAATCATTAATTCAAGTGATAAAAACATGAGTTAGTTTATTATCGGAAATGCTGTATTTTGCTTATCAAATCTGCAGGCTGCTTGATGGCCTGAATTAAATTCGCGTCATACCAAATATTTTTATGATTAATACTATATGATAAGTGACAAATTTAATGAAGAATGAAAAATAACAACTGCATAATATAATGCGCAAATAATATATTCAAACCAGAGCGGATTTTATTCTGTCAGTAAACAAATAACGCTTTGATTCATAGAGTTGGTTGTATCTTTATCAAATCGCTCGTAGTCTAATGAGGCCATCTACGTCAAGATTTTAAATTACTGATGCATGGCTAGGGAAAAGAATTTTTCAAAAAAATTGCTCTCTGTTCGTACCTTTCACATATTGTAATTTATCTTAGCTTTATTTTTATTTAAGACTACAGATGTTATTTATCCATGTAAAGTTATGATGTAAGGTTACTCAACGGTTCTATTTACTATACATATTCACATTTATCAAAATAAGCATATTATTTATGAATCATATTTTAGCTGCCTAAATATAGTTTTTGATATTGATAATAATTTTATTTTATTCAATTAAAATTTTATTAATATGGATATATTATTGCGTATTCAAATAATTTTCAGTCTAGTTGGCTCGTTTAGTCAACTTGTATTACTTCAACAAACTCCCTTCACTGCATTCTTTGCGTCGCTTCAAAATGTAAACACCAATACCATAGAATTTATGGAATATTTAAGAGAACATTGGCTGATATTTAACTCCGAAAGATGGATTATACATGGGTTGTGGCCCGTAGATTCGTATAATCGACGGTTAGAACAATGTGCAACATCTACGGGATTTCAGCCAACATACAATCATCAGGATCTACACGAAGATTTTATAGAAAATTTGAAAATTAACTGGCCTGTTTTGAGACTCAATGAAACAGAAGAGAGTCTTTGGGAGACAGAGTATAATACGTTTGGATCCTGTGTTTCAATGTATGATTCATTTTATTTTGCGGAAGCTGTGCGACTGTTGGAAACGTATAATGTAGGAGAAATACTGGGAACCTCTGGTATATATCCAGGTGGAATTTATACAATAAGTGCTATTTTTACTGCCATTACGAATCGTTTAGGTAAACGATTATATATAAAATGTGTGCCAACTCAGGTATAATAGAATAACTATGAATTTTTCTCTAAATAATTTATGTAATGATTTTCATTTTTGTTTTAGAACAATCACGACGTATATCTTTTCGAAGTTCATCTATGCTTTAATAGATTGCGTAAGTTAGTAGATTGCTATTCTTCACGCATTCATGGATGTAATGCGAACGCAACGATTATTTATCCTGGATGGCCCAGGGATTAATTATAATATGTTGTTATATATAAATTATATAATTAAAAATTCAATCTTTATCTAATAGTAAACTAACGATTCCCTGCCATCTAATTTGTCTCATTCATTATCTAAATAATCTAAGCAATTCTTTTCTTCCTGGATCCTAAGTTTTCTTCTCTTTCAATTCTAGAGGATACACAATAAAGACCATTTGTCTCACTTCATAATTTTATCCCATCGCTTAACTGCAAAAAATCATTCAAGTCCCGAATCGAATAAAGTTATAAAAAACAATCATAAATTCATTGATATGTCTCGAATTTCTGTTTCTCCTTTTGTTTTTCTATTTAAAAATGTCATCATACAATGCAAAGTCGCTTGAACGTCATTGAAAGTGACACACAGAATGTTTTTAAAAATGTATAAATATATATACGAATAAAATTTATTTATAAACAAATATATGTGCGTGATAAGTGGCGATATTGTACAGTAGTATGATTTGTCAATTCTATTTTTCCAAACAATTTCGAAATTGAATCAATTATATGTTTCTCTACTTAATTTTTATAGTTGACAATTCCTTTATTTTGTAAATATTTAATGAAGAAATCTTACGTATACAACATTGTATTATTATTATAAATGTATAACTTCTTTAATACTTTTCATTTTTCTTCAAAATTCGAGATATAATTGAAAGAATCATGAATATACTTTTGAATTTGAATATAATGTATATTTTTATTTACTTATCAAATATTTTAATAAAATATCTTAGGTACTGATATCTTAGGTAGCCCTTCTCTTTCTCTTTTTGGCTTATGAAGGACCACGAGTCCTTAGGCTTTAATAAATGAAATTCTAATTCTGATTCTTTCTCTCTCTTTAATACCTTTTCTCTTTTTGTTATCCGCAGAAATATGTTCTCCGTATGGGTATCAGGAAATACTGGTATCAGTTCTGCTCCCTGACGAGAGTTGAAATATCCACTTTCGATCAAATTTGTCATAGAAGTAATAAGTAGCAATGGGACTGACGAGAGGAAAAGCAGAATGCGTTTAAGGAGTACTTTTCATAGTGAACATGGACAATAATAATGATTCTGAATGCTACTTGTAGGAATGTAATGGCGGGTTATTTGTAGTGAAGAAGGTATGCGCTGAAATATATAGTGAATATTATTGGAAAGGATGGTGTTATACAAATCACTATGGGAGATACGGTAAGTACCATGGTTGAGAACCTGAGACGTGTAGTAGCTGCAGATTTTACGGAATTTTCGGCGAATAAGATACAGAATCCATATCTCTTGGTCTTTGAAGACTTATTCACAATGTGAATAGAGATTTAACCTATCTCCATACTATCCACAAGCCAATTCGGTGGAATGCATGAATTGCGTAATTAAAATAATGATTTCAACAAAAAAAATTAAGTTAAACTAAACAATCGTTTCTAGAATATCCTCGTACAAGAGTTCTCTAACGTTATGGATACAGTCATCCAATCGAGTTTGAAGGCATCTTAATCATTATTATTTCTCTGTAAGAATCTTAGTTTTGTTCAGAACTTGCGCAGAAAGATAAAAGAAAAAAACTAGTACAGGAATGAAGTCCGAGGTTTGAAAAGCAAGAATATGGGTACAGGTACAAGTGCCTTAGTGCATCGATATTCAGTTTTACTCAGAGAGAGAGAGAGAGAGAGAGAGAGAGAGAGAGAGAGAGAGAGAGAGAGAGAGAGAGAGAGAGAGAGAGAGGGAGAGGGAGAGAGAGAGAAGTAGAAGCGAGCCTACGTTCAGTTTTGAAAAGATGTGTGATTTTATGTAGGAGCTTTAGTTTATATTTTGTTAATTAATTCAAATGAAAACGTATCGAAATCAGACGTGTGCGAAATGTAAAAGCATATTCTGCCCTGAAAGATAGCGTTGTTAGAGGAAAAGGTGAAGGAAAGATGGAAGGGAAAGGACTGAGCTGAAATAATCTTGAACGTGAAAATCGTTTTTTATTAAAGATAGAGAACAACATGCGGTAAACAAAAACTAAGGATGAAAAGGAGAGAATCAGAGTGAGAAAAAGACAATAGAATATAAAGAAGATGATCGCCCAAGTTTGTTAGGGAGATGCAGCTTTCCGACTATTCCACGGGATACACCCAGCATCTGTTTTATAATAAAAATAAACAAATTCATAATACAATGAGTATGAGTTGGTGATGAAAAGGAGTCAGGTAGTTCGGATGAAAAAAGAGGGGTTGGCTAATTCTCAGACGCAGCTCTGAATTTTCTTCGAGTAGAAACTCTGAGCCAGCGCACATTATTCCTATAACTAGAAATATGATCACTCTTTTTAATGCCATAGATGTAGCGGATTTACTTGTTTAAGAATCTTTCGACTTTCAGATCGAGCAGATCGGTAATGTAAGGGAGAATGAGAGAACAGTAGTCTATTAGAGGGAAGACCACAGCTTGAATAAGATGTTTTCTTAGGGAGAAAGTTGTGACTTTTCTAAAGGAATAAGGCCGATAAAGAAGGGAATTAATTTTATTTGAGATATTAAGTATATGCTTTCTCCATGTAAGTTTATTATCTAATTCAACACTAAGGCTTACAACTAAGTCTTAAAATGGAATAATGATGTCATTAAAAAAGATATTTTCTTTTTGGGAGTTTTTGAACAGATTGATGAAATATGGAGATCCAAAGGCTATTGCTTTTGTTTTAGAGAAGTTAAGCTTAAGTCCATTGCGATTGGACCAATTGGAGACAGCAACTGTCTGTGTATTTAATTTTTTAATTGCTGTTATGCTTTCTTCAAATGTACATTGATTGAAAATCTGTAAGTCATCTGCATGTAGAATGTAATGTAAAGGGTATGTTATTTAAGAGTAAATGTCATTAATGTAAATTGAGAAAACCACCGGTCCGAGGATAGACCCCTGTGGAACACCAAGAATGGTACCTATAAATTTGGTCTTCGCACCGTTCGATACGACGCCTCTTTGTTCTCTACAAGAGCGATATGAATTGAACCATATTATGATCTCTTGAGTATGACCAATAGCAGACAATTTGTTCAGAAGGATAGGATAAGAGATTTTGTCGAAAGCTTTAGAGAAACGAAACTGTAGCATAATCGTGACGAGTTTCTTATTCATGCCCTCTCTCAGATGTTCCAAGAGCCATAAGAGGGCAGTCTCGGTACTAAAGCTAGGTCGAAATTATGTTTGCATTTCATTTAGTGTGCTGTTTTGTGACAAGAACTTCGTCAACTGGTTATATATGATTTTTTCAATGATTTTAGATATGAAATTTAATATTGAAATTGTACGATAGCCACTCGGGGATTTTGTATGTCGTTGATTGACTTAATCTTTGTTATAGGGAGTATTATAGATTTGGGAAGAGAGAGAGAGAGAGGGATAGAGAGAGAGGCAGAGAGAGAGAGAGACAGAAATAGAGAGAGAGCGCGAGGGATAGAGAGAGAGAGAGAGAGAGAGAGAGAGAGAGAGAGAGAGGGAGGGAGAGAGAGAGAAATAGGGAGAGAGAGAAATAGAGAGAGAGAGAGAGAGAGACTTAGGAAGTCGGTAAATCTCCGCCGACAATTTATTAGCAGCTATATCGAATCAGTGCTTTTCAGGAATCAGAAGAACAATGGACTGCTTATACTGTCTGTACTACTAGAAGAACAAATCAGATAAATTTTCCCGAATCAACTACCTCCGAAGATATAAGAAAAAGAGATGCTTCACCGGTACTGATTGATTGCCGATCGAAAGTGATGAGAAAGGAGAAAAGTTAACATGAAATCGAAAGGTCTAAGGACTGATCATGGATTTAGACCGTCATCGTGTTGAATTTTCGCACCATGAGGGAGTATCATTGTGAATAAAGGATTTATCTTTGGGGGTCAGCGGTGCATCTAATTCAACCAGTTCCTAGATACGGGGATATGGGTGTACTTCAACTATCGTGACAAAAGACACAGATGAACGAATTGCCCTGCAAACCTAGCGCTGAGATATTGCCATCATTGTGGGAGAAGGGAAATTACTAATAGTATACTCAGTTTTTCTACACATATATTAGGCATGCAGTCAGTATTCACTGCATTCAAATTTAGTGAAAAGGTAATTAAATAATTATATTTTCGCACCCTGGATAAGATTAGTTGTTTTTCCATATTTTACAAATGGCAATTATTTCAGACTGCAGCTGAAGATATGCGAGAAATTCAGTTAAAAAGGTTATATTACTTTTAAAAATTACTCCTAAAAATGAATCCTTTTGAGTATCTTCGTTATTGTATTAAAGGCCTAATAAAAAAAAGAGGTAACTCTCGTATCAGTAGATCTAGCTAAATTGATTCACGTGATTCTTACCATCACACAGGTAAAAAGCCAGATATTGTACTTGCAAATTCGATATGATGAATCCTACGAAAATACGACTGCAATTATACATTCCAATACTAGGATCTGTAATTAGATTCCACATATTGAAAATTTGGAAAATTTTCGATTTTTTAAAATAATGAATATAACTTTGATCTTTTGATCGATTAAATAATTTTTTAGCTAAGGAGACAGCATCAAATAAATTTAAGTTTATATATCGAATATTTTATCAACTGCGAAAACTATAATTAGCAAGGTAGCAAGAAAGATGAAATAACATTATTTTTAAATAATGATGTTATACATAATACGTTATAAATTAAGAATATTATTTCTCATACGTTATATCAGATAATCATGCATGTAATTATTACGAAGAGAATACTTGATAAACCTTGAGCTGTCATACGTAGCTTATCTCTAATTCTAAATACTGTACTTGTACGTTAATATCTGTACTTTATAAAAAAAATTAAATATAATACCATAACGCACATAACATACATCCGTAGCTTGTGGCAGAATGTATTTGTTTGCTGTTTTACCGTAAATTACGAAATTTAATTCAATGAAGCAATTTATTATTTAAGAATCTATAGTTTTCTTATCTTATGTTTATATTAGTCATAACAACGATGAATTCTAAAAATTAGGTTCAAAATCCCCAAGAATTTGAAAGAAACGCTCTATTTATTGCTCGACTTCGTAATCAACGCTTGACAAATGAAATTTATACAGTACTAGAAGATATATTTTTCAAAATGTTTAAGTACATTACATCTTTATGCGTTTTATTTGTTTGCAGTGAAGGTGCTCGGTAAAGTATTCAAATATTCTATCGCTTTTAACTTAGATATCTGTTTGTGATAAATGATTGAATTTTGTTTATTATATATGAAATATGAGTCATTAATAGAATTAATTAAATTAATAGAAATTAGTTACAATCCTAGACAACTATACGCTCTCTAATCCTATCTCGATTACACGTGGATACAGAGATCAATGCGATAATGGACATCAATGCGACTATAGCTTACAAGTGAATTAATAAAAGCACTGTTCTTCATTGACTAAACAATTGTTTAGACAACTGACTTGATTTTGGTTTCTAGTTTAAAAAAAAAGTTCATCTATATTAAGAGCTTTAAATTATTCATAAAAATTATAGTAATTCTTTACTTACCCTGTAAAGAATTGAAACTTGAAAATTAAAAAAAGCATTGAATCAATCAAGAAAAAAAGAAGAATCCATGTATCTTATTCTAAAGCGGCAGTGGATAAGGGAAATCAACCTTCTTCCACTCGCTAATTTCTAATGACTAAAAGTGCAGATAACCTACATTATAACATTTTTCGTACAATTATATAATAAAATTAATGCTATAATTTTATAATTTATTCTTTGTTTATGAATATTATGATATTATATGCTTAAACATTTGTTTTTCTTGTACGTATTGTACTAGACATGCTATGATACTCTTTTTATATACATTTTTTGGATACCGCACTGAGTTAAGTAATTAATACGTAATTATAGTATTTATCAGTAATTATATTATTATTAAAATAATTAAGTAAATATAAACTAATATGGATTAGTGATCGATCATTACAATGATTAAAACACAAATACTCGCGTTTAAACAAATTTAAACAGTGCATATTTTATCTGATTTTGCTATTATATAAGTCCATCTGTAATCGAATTCAGAACTATTATAGTACAATACGCATAAGTTAATATCAAATTTAATTAATGTTGATGGAAGCCAAATTTTAAAGTTATATAAAATAATAATAAAACAAAATGATAATGTAAGATTTATAGTAGGTTATACACTAATAGTCGAGTGAACATTGGTCCCGTCCCGTCTCTATATATATCCACCTTAGTTCCTTAGCATAAGTTTTTTTATACCATGAATAAAGTTAACAAAGATATCAGTTTAGAGTTCCCTTTCAAAACCTGTCAGTATTAAAATTTAAATTTTTCCTCCATCTTACTTATTTTGCAAGATATTTATCTCCTATTTCAGTTAATAGTATATACTATTAAAAGAAAGAAAAACAGGTCTTTGTTCACGAGGGTACATATTTGCCGAATAGTTTTAACTTACTTATTGTTAATTGAATTTGGATCAATTGAACATGCTGTTCAGTTTCAAATATATACTCACTGGGAACTTGAAATAAAAACCAAAATTTTAAATATTTTAAGGATTTTGTTTAACACAGAAAATATAAATACAAAGATCGTTTAGCTTTCACCGAGCGACAACGAGTAATCAATGAACCTCGAGCGACTCACAGGCGTCTGTTATATACTTATCGCGTTTCTTAACCGTGGTAAATTTCATAGGGATAATTCCCACTTGATAGTCGTACGCCAAAATTCTCGCGCAGCCAAGCGATCAGAGAGCCCATGGTGTCAAACCGAACGCGTTCACTTCTGTCAAAAATCTCGATATTTTTCCATAACAAGAATACAATTCACCTAAACATGACTTTGTACAATTATTATTGTTGGAAACAATATCCGATTTTCCCGTCACGGCACAGATAATAAGTGTACTTATGTACACACCGTGGGGCCTTTAACGAGAATTTATTTTCACGACTTTATCTTTATAAACTTATGCTGTAGTCAACCATTGTTTCATGAACTTTTATGCCGTGATTCATTGCTTACCTCTTCATCAAGAATTTTACGTACATGTGCTTATGCGCAGTGTACTGCTTATGTCGATAAACTTTATATAAATTCTAAAGATCATAATTCTAACTTACTATAATAAAATTTTCTCACGTTAACATCATTAAATTACACACTATCTTCATCTGAATAAATAACATAATTATTACAAAACCATTTTAGATACGATATGCCTATCGATATACATTATAGTAACTGAATATGCAGTATATATAACTTACAAATAATAGCGATAATATCGATTTTAACAAATACAAAAATAAGTATACGTTACATAATTATCGGCTCCATCTCTTAAGTAATATAAAATATAAAATTACGTAATATGAATTTGAAAAAGTTAATTTTTATTCTTTTCGAATGCACATTATTTCAATCTGTTACACATACCTTAGCATAGCTAGGCACATTATTATCTGTTTGAGGTCGAAAATAAATTAGATGCTATATAGTTTTAAATTAGATATTTAAATTAGATTTTTATAATCATAATATTGTTACTCTGTTGTTCAATTTATATGCTCAAATTTTACTTTCTAGTAATTGCAAATAAATTATAATACATTTATACAAGATAGTTTTGTCAACATTCATTACCTTGTTAATTATGGATCATATGATTCGCTTCTTTTAGATATTTAGCTTCAAATTTAAATCAACTACAATGTGTTTATTCTATTTATATTACTATCTGCAAAAAACGACTTTTAACAAAAGTAAACTAATTAGGCGAGTTTGATGTGTTCTTAGCATAGTATGAATACATTTTCTCATGTATTTTATAAAAACTTTAGATAAAATATTTTTTGAAATTCAATAATTTATTAAGATAAAATACATACATAATAATATATTTAATTATATTGTAGATCTTTTCATAGTAAAACAAAAATATTTTCATATACCTAAATGAGCGCGCGCACACAAATGTAGTATAACTAAATACATTTGAACACTTGTTTTGCTGTACTTATATTTTTTTCGGTACTTATGATGAATATCATTGTATTTTTTTGCTGAAATTTAACCTTTAGACTACCGGACTGGCTCATATATGAGCCAACTGTAACCTTGACAGCTACTCTAGAGATATGAGGTGTTTTTATGTATAAATTTTGCACATCAAAAATATTAATTTATAAGGCAGAAATGCAGGCAGTCTAAAGGTTACTTTAAATGGTGAAATCAATACAAAATCATAAAAATGATGGTTTTTGGTATTAACTCGGATAATAAGAATATTTTTAAAAAATTTGTCAAAAGTCAGTTCCACATTTCATAAAAGTTCATCTTCTTTGTTCTGTTAATTTTTTTGGTACAACCGATATATATATATATATATATATATATATATATATATATATATATTACCGATATTTTCTATATACACTCGTAGCACAATTTTAACTTGCAGTTAACTCGCACAGTGCAATTTTAACTAGCACTGAATAGATACAAAAAAAACAAAGGTCGCTCAGTTATGCTTTGTTACACATAAACATTCCTGGTCGCACCTAGTTTTCGCTTTATTCCCGATTGTGCTCCAAAACTTTTCATTGTTGCTGAACTTTTCTTTTAGTTGCAGATCTGTACATCATTGCGACTTTTGTCGACCTCCAGTTTATAGTGGGTTCCCAACCACTATTTATTGCACCATGTATATCCAGACTAGAGTTGTTAACCATTGTAATGACTGGTCTGTTTTATTGCGGTTTCTTATGTACTAGTTTATAGACCGGTGTATAGTGCCAGTCTACTTGTAGGAATAAATAAATATTTGTGTATATAATATATTTGTCAGTGTATATGATTAGTGTTTTTGGTAAATGACTTTCTTGCCAACTGTCAGATCCCTACCTACCTATTCAGGTTTCTCTGTTACCTCTACTACTAGCAAATTTTTAATTGCTTCTATCGACTCCTTGGTCTGGAGGATTTCCTTGACTAGTTTTTCAAGCTCTGTATAAGTCGCCTAACTCAATATAAATTTATGTATATACTTAAAATATACCAAAAGTGGGACCATGATTATAATTGTTTGATGGAAGAAGGAAAGTCCATCAAATTACCTTGAACGTTCGTGCATAACCTCATATTATTATATTAAAGCGTCTTACTATACTATATATTATCTTACTATACTATACATATGTCTTAGTGCTGAGTTTTTGCTACGGTTTGGACGTTCTTAGTGCTGAGATTTTTGCCGTGTATTTACTATTACTACATATAAAGAAAAAAGTGTTTCTGACTATTTTCTACAGTAACACACGGAGTTTTATATTAAAATCTGCTTTTTAGCCAAAAAAATCGGCGGGAAACGATTGCTTAGGTCATAAATAGTAGATATGCTTGAGAAAATTATCGATAAAGAAGTGATAAGCCATTTTTTTCGTTGATTGAAAATTCAAAATCTCAATTTAGAAGTAAATAGTGAAGCGTTCGCGCCATGCCGGCGGTTCTCAAGCTCGTCATCGTGGCGCTACCGCGCCACTTGATAAAAATAATAATGGAAACATATCATTTTCAGTTTAACTGGTCGTTATTATGATCTAGCATTAGTTCAACGCTATCCTGTAACCGTAATTTTTCCACAACAAGTTGATCAGGGAATTATTGATCCATATTCCCCAGAGTTTGATGCATATTTACATGAGTATCAGAACGTATTTGATTTACAAACTTGGGCTGTTCATGGATTATGGGCTGTTGATGTACGCAATAATATTCTTACAAATTGTGTGACTGCTGATGATGTTCAACCAAGATATAACAGTTCTGCTTTAGATGATGATTTTAAAAAGGAATTGAAACAAAAATGGCCGCTTTTACTATTAAACGGAAATTTAGAGAATTATTGGAGCTCACAGTACGATACATATGGATCATGCGTGACAGCTAGTACACGGGATTACTTTGACAAAGCCGTGGAATACATGAACCGATACAGCATAGAAAATTTACTAGCTCAACGATCTGGAATTAGACCAGGTGGCGTTTATTTATTCAAGGATATTCACGAAGCATTAAAGGAAGCTGTAGGAGGCAAAAGAGTCTTTCTGACATGTATACCAAATCCGGTATAGTTGATTAACGATAAATTATTTAGAAGAAATTTCTGTAACTTTATAAATGTGTATATTTTATTTTAGAACGTTGAGGCAGAATATCTCTTGGAAGTTCATGTATGCATCGATATACATGGAGAAGTGGGAAACTGTTACCATCGGCGAGCAATTCATATGCACCATTGTAATCAAGAAGGATTTATTATGTATCCTCAAAGCCCAACAATTTAGAAGGATCAAGGACATTAATTGTATATTATATTTTTCTCTAATATACTTAAAAATGGTATATTTAAATGAATTTGTATTTTTATGCAAAACATTATATGAAAAAAAATCCTTTGGTATTTCTATTAGGATTTTTTTCTGTTTTCACAATAAATTCAAAATACTGAATAATATGCTATTTTTATTATATTAACATTTGAGACTTATTTTCGATATAACAGTTTTGAATTTTAACGAATTTTGTTTATTATACCTTTGGTTCGATCTGTACTTTCAAATAAATATACGAACAATGATGTAATTGTAACTAGGAACTTTATCTACTCAAGAAGATTGAGTTATTTTTTAATAATTGACAAGTTGTTCAATAGAAAATTATTGATTAGCTTATTTTACTTAAGGTCAGAATTAAATTAACAAATCTTTAAATAAAGATGTATATGTATTAGAAATTATATGAGTTTATGTTCTAGCGATCGTGTCGACAAAGATGAAAAATTGTATTATTTTGCGCTAAATTAAGATCTGTTTTGGATTCTTAAATATTGCAGTAATATATTTTGATACTACGGAGGTAAAAAGGCCTTTGTTGATGATGACATGTTTGCCATTCGAGATTAGCGGGAGCGTTAATATTTCCTTGATTGCAAATGCGTTTGCTCCTTCACACTACGATACTTTTCCTGATTGAGAGTACATTATGCAATTTTTTCTCACGCGTGTTCGATTAATATGTCAACTTTTCATGCCCTATATTGACGACTGCATGCTTCTCGATGTTTCTTTTTATACCGCACTTTTAACTTGTGTTATATATACTAAATTATCAGGCAAAAGCATACGAAGAAAATGGTAAATAAATTGTTAATAACAATAGATACAAAAAAAATATAAAAAAATATTAATAATTTATACAAAAAAAAAATTATAGTGAAATATTTCGAATTGTAAGACTTTTTTTCAAAACTGTATCCTCAAAATAGGCATTCCGAAAGCTAAACTACCTCAAGTAAATCGTAGTCGAAACACATTTTTAAAAAAGACAGCAAGCTCCCGGACTAGTATCTCGAACTCGTTGAATAATACTTAAAAATGAAAAACGCTTGATTCTATTAATAATAAATAATCTCGAGAAGAACAAATTTAATCTATCCAATGGAAAACATCCACTAATAGGGGCATATATTCAGTATGAATTGAAAATTGTACTCATATTGAATGTTCTAAATTAAATTAACAAATATTTTTAATTCGATAATAAATAATTTTAGTCCCTGAAAATGAACCGAAGCTGTTTGAAATGTTGTACAATAACGAAGGTAAATTTAGCTGGTGGGTGGTTTTAGATTGTCCTTTAGCATTTCCATAGAGGTACGTTCTTAATAGCATATCAATTATTTGATTTTAATTTTTAATTTTTAATTTTTAAATTTTATTTGATTACGTATTCCAGAACATGAAATTTTCTTAAATTCTAATAATTTACAGTTTAATAAACAATTATTATTCTTTTTAAATTTTCCATAAATATCTTGGTATTATACGAAAATATAGAATATTTACTCAGAAATGTATTTTTATGAATTTGCTGTTTAAATTAAGATTTAAGAATATTTCCATTCTATAGTTGATTACATATTCAAATTAAAATTTGTAGACGGATGTGCGATGCTGAAAAATACGATTTTCGTAGGAATATATTATATTAATTGAGATGAACTACTATTTTTCTAAACATCTGTACCATTACAATATGTGCATTTTATAAAACGCTAGTTTAATTTCTTGACTGTTTTTGTATTTAATCAAAATATGTGTTGAAAAATCCTTGTCATTATTTATGAATAAAAATCGAGTGGGACAAATTAAAAATATTATCAAAAATCTAGAATAAATGATACTTTAATTGTATTTTAATCTAATTTGTTATTTGGAGTGGACGGAAAAGTTAATGTGTAAAGAATTTTTCAGAAATTTTTACTTTCCATTAATCGGTAAAGATTGGCTCTTAAGCCTATAATGCAAATGGTTTCTGATAAAATTTGTAGGAGAAGTATAAAAAAGGAAAAAAGGCGATTGAGTAAAGAACAATATATTTATTGTTAGGGTATTAGAAAAGAATATACTGTTTATATTTCTAACACGCTTCTTTACATTTGTACAGTATGGATTTTATTTCTTATATACTACATTTTTCAGATTGTATTCAACATTAATCTGACTTTTTCAAATTTTTCTTTGCAAAGGGTAAACATATTAGCAATATCTTTATCTGAATTGATTTTAACCATTTCGATCAATTTTTCACACATACTTTAATGTACATAAAAGCAGTGAATTTCGATATGTTTAGAGTTCTTAGTTGGATTTTCAAACTTTTCAATGTTTATAGCACCTATATTGTCTTGAAAGATTTTTAATATTATTATTTATTAATATTAGTGAAATATTTTTTAGTGCTCTATCGAGTTTTATATTAAGCGATTTTAACAATTCTGGTGCAAATTTAACTTTGCTCACCACATCTGACAACGCCACATATACATTTTCGGTTTCTCAAGTTCCACTCAATTAAATTTTGTATTAATTAATGACATGTATTAGTTATCCGATAGTGGATTTACGGTCATTCGCATCCCCAGCTCAGTCTGCATCGACGTAGCATTTAACTTTTTCACAGTTTTCATTTTTTTTATAAGACCATTTTAAATTTTTGATCAGAAACAAGTACTTTAATATACGTAACACATACTGCCAGTGTGTTTTATTATAGTTACTTTGAAATCTGCTATGGTAATTTATACCGTGTGTAGTATGTGGCCTAGTATTAAGACTTATGTAGAGTAGTGCACCTATTGCATTTCAATACCTAATAATTAGGTAGCAAGTTTAAGCCATTTTAATCTTTAAATTTGTCTCTATAGGAGTACTATGCAAGTTACCGTTTTCCAATTGCTATTTTTCACTTAAACGTTCCATATTCTCTGGGCTCTCTGGCCCGTAGCGGTTATTACCATCGTTATATTTTAAGAATATTATTTTTCATACATTATATGAGAAAAACAAAGTGATAAAAAATTAAAGTACGTTATCAACCTTGAGCTATTCATACATAATCTAAATACTATAGTGATACGTGAAGACCTAATTTTTTAGCATGATCGTGAATATAATAAGAATCACAAGACACCTATTAATAGTTACATTATATACATCACCAACTTATGGTGGAAACTATTTGTTTTTTCTTTTATCGTAAGTAGTTTTATTTTATTTTAATTAATCAATAGTAGAATTTGATTACAATAATAATGTTATAAATAATCATTGATAAGAAATCGGTCCAGCTGTCAAGGTAGTGGTAAATAAAATTGATAGTAAATTTTTTTTCCATAAATGCCAACATTGCGGGCTAAAAAACATATTAAAAATTATTTACAAAATTGGAATAGTATATTTAAGTAAATAATATTCCACGCTAAATTATAATAAATTACAGATTCGCTTACACAGCTTTCATTTAAAGCATTTTGAAATAATTATAATTAATACGAGTTGAGGCTGCTAGCAAGTCTCTGACATGTTAAAGACACAATTTTCCTAATTATAATCAAACAACTTATATTTGTGTTGAACAATAATCACATGGTGTTTATGTGAATCCTGAGTATATGTCATCGAAAATGCAAGAGACTATACAGTATCGATAAGGGTAAATGATACATTTATTTAAATTAATTCGATTTTAATTTAAAATTGAATATCGCTTATCCAGGTTTTATATTTATATATTAAATTGCACGATGTTAGTTATTAAAACTGTATTTTTAATTATCTATATGTATCATTTCCGAAAAAGTCGATATTTTGATAAAGGTTTCTTTTTACAAATTTACTATAGTTTTTATTTCAAACTGCCCTCGACAATTGGGCCAATTTATTCTACATTAATTAGTGTTATTTTAATTGAATAATACATTCTTCAAAAATATATGTTTTATTATATTATTTTTTCCGATTAACAGCAAGACCGAAAATTAGAAAAATTAGGATAAAAAGTAACTACTATTTGAAAGAAATTCTATTTTGATTGTGTGCCTTCGAAATCAACACTTGATCTACCAAATTTATACGGCATACGAAGATATATTTTTCAATATGTTTAAATATATCATACCTTTGTGTGTTATATTGTTTTGCAGTGCAGATGCAGGGTAAAGTATTAAAAAATTATTATCAACAGTGTTAATATTAAATTTTTGTTATGGATATATTCATTGAATGCGAGATGTAATGGGAAACAGCATTAATCTTCTAAATGAAAAAGAGTTTCTTGTGTTCCCCTTGCATGTGTATATACGAAGGGTATGAAAAATGTAATTTTCGCTATGTTCGAAGAAAAATAAAATATTAGCTTTAGGCTTGAAAAAATGACTTTATTCTTTTAATCTTAAACTATTTTACTACGCAGTCGCCTAGGACTTCAATATATTTTGTGTATCTGCTTGCAAGCTTAAATAAATCTTTCTTAAAAAATCGCGTCCCCTGTTTTAGGATCTACGGATTAACAGCTTTTTCCGGTCCCTCGCGCAAACTTTACTTTAACCAAACTTTTCAGACAATATTGTATCGATTGAAATGCGGTGAATTTAATATTCAAAAACATCTTTTCGAAAACAGTCCATCTTTCGTGCTCCTGAATAATTTTTTAATCGCTTCCATCGCCTCGTCATTAGTGTCGCATACTTTAGACGTTTCCATACTTTAGAGTTGCCAATTCACTGTGAATCTGATTGGCGCTTAATGATTTGTGACATTGATGATGGCTTACTTTGGTAATAAGTTTTCCATCGTCTCGTCCTTAGATAATCTCCATTTCGCCTCGGGCGAGGTATTCGGGAATGAGGACTTGGGGAAAGGATCTTCGGTGTAGATTTTCGGGAAAGACCAAAAAAAAAAGAACTGGGTTTAATATATATGACGGTAGCACAAATTTTATTTACCTCGATACAAATGCATAAAGTACGACAACAATTCAATTAAATTTCTGGCGCCCCTCATTTTAAAACACTGCCAAGATGGCTGCCTCGTCACCGTCTCACCGCCGCTCCCTTTCGCATCAACCCCTCGCACCGCTCCTTACCCCTCCCGCGCGTCGCATCCAATTTTTCCCCGGACGCGTAAGCCCGACGTGGCGTGGCTGGCTTACGAGGACCGCTGGTTATTCACGAAACCTATCCCTCTTCGACACCCGCACGCATAGGAACGATAGTGGTCGCTCCTTGATCGTATGTATAGATAACATATATAATTTTTATTTCTTAACAATGTATCTAAATGTAGTGATCTTACACGATGCAGCCATATATTTAGGAACCATTATATTTGATAGTGGTTTCATTTTATTATTGAAAAATATGACGTAATGGTAAGTTTAGTTAATAAAATATAGTTCACCTATTTTCGCATACACACTTATTTGCGTGTGTGTGCGCGCGCGCGCACACACACACACACACACACACACACAATTGTTTTTATTCTGACATCCATCAAATAAATACTCAATGTCACTCGCTGAAATTAAAGTAAATCATATTAATTAATATCCAAAAATATCTAATTTCAAAGTCATTATCAATTGATTTTCGATTCAATTGATTTCAATTTAAGATTTTAGTATAGGCAGACAATTATTCTCCCTTGTTTACAGTTAGAGTTCTTCTATAATGTTTATATAAATTGTCCTGTATTTGAGATCTCCAGCTTCATATTGTAATACTAATAATCATATAATTTTTAGTTTAACTGGTCGTTATTATCAACTAGCATTAGTTCAACGCTTTCCTGTAACAGCAATTTTTCCGCAACAAGTTGATCAGGGAATTATTGATCCATACTCTCCAGAGTTTGATGCATATTTACAAGAGTATCAGAACGTATTTGAATTACAAACTTGGGCTGTTCATGGATTATGGGCTGTTAGTGTACATGATCAAATTCTTTCAGATTGTGAAACTTCTGATAATATTTCACCAACGTATGATGGCTCTACTCTAGATACCGATTTTAAAAATGTGCTGAAACAAAAATGGCCGCTTTTAACATTAAACGGGAATCTCGAAAATCATTGGAAGTCAGAGTACGATACATATGGATCATGCGTGACAGCTAGTACACGGGATTACTTTGACAAAGCTGTGGAATACATGAACCGATACAGCATAGAAAATTTACTAGCTCAACGATCTGGAATTAGACCAGGTGGCGTTTATTTATTCAAGGATATTCACGAAGCATTAAAGGAAGCTGTAGGAGGCAAAAGAGTCTTTCTGACATGTATACCAAATCCGGTATAGTTGATTAACGATAAATTATTTAGAAGAAATTTCTGTAACTTTATAAATGTGTATATTTTCTTTTAGAACGTTGAGGCAGAATATCTCTTGGAAGTTCATGTATGCATCGATATACATGGAGAAGTGGGAAACTGTTACCATCGGCGAGCAAGACATTTGCACCAATGTGATCAAGAAGGATTTATTATGTATCCTCAAAGCCCAACAATTTAGAAGGATCAAGGACATTAATTGTATATTATATTTTTCTCGAATATACTTAAAAATGGTATATTTAAATGAATTTGTATTTATATGCAAAATATTGTATGAAAAAAATCCTTTGGCATTTCTATTAGGGTTTTGTCTGTTTTCACAATAAAAGTCAAAATACTGAATAATGTTTTATTTTGACTATATGAACTTTTGATACTTTTTTTCGATATAACAGTTTTTAATTTTAATGAATTTTGATTATTATTATTTAAATGTTTATTATTAATTAAATTCACATGCTTCTTACTCAAACGGTATTTTATAAATCGCACTTATTAGACTAGTTTCGCGCACTATATATACGTATACATTTACTGGGGACTGAAGGGAGTGCTGAAACGAACGAAGCCTGCAGGTCGTTGACGGAGCGCTGTGCAGCCAAGATTATGACTTCGTTCGAGGCTAGGAATGAGACCGCTGAGCTTTAACGGAACGCCGCGCAACCAGGATTGCGACCTTACTATTCAGGGTTTTTAGATAGGCAGGATTACGCGAGCTCTACAATTAGGGCAACTTTAGGGAGCTTTTTTCGGCCGAATCGCCAAAAGAACTAATTTTGGGACGAAAAACTCGGGTTTTCGCTTCCGATTGTGGTCTATCGTGGGCAATCGCAGCACCCATCGGACCGACAATTTTTTCATAGCCAACTTATCATGTAAGATATTGCTATCAATCAGTCTGAATTTGTGTTGGCGTCGTTTGATAGATGGCAGCATAGGATAATAACACCAGCTTCCCTAAGGAGCGTCCCTTGTCTTCAAACAAGGGTACTTATTGAACCGCCTCGTATTATTAAAACTTTAGGTTTATACATTATTTCATACAGTGGTATTTATTTTTTAAGCAAATTCTCTGATACATCCCTTATTCAATGTATGTTTACAAATAAATGTAATTCTGCACTGATGCAATTGAATTAAGTTAATATATAGAGGAAGAAATTGCTACTTCTTTATCAATATTTTAAAAGCAATTGAATGCAGAAGTATTAGTTGATTTAATTTACTTACGGTCAGAATTATATTAAGAATTATTTAAATAAATTTTTATGTATAAATGATACGAGTTTATGCTCTAACAATTATGGTAAAACATTTGTAATATTCAATCAGAATCCTAATTGTTTTTTGCAAATTTTTTATTAATAATTTTTCTTACAATCACAATCTTAAATAATGAAAAATATTAAATTTATTATCTATCTATGGAACTTTCAAAAGTAGTTGAATATTAATATTTTCTGTATTAATTACTAACTTAATCTTCTACAGATGATGACATAATATATTTTATTTGAATTAATATGCTTATATAATATGAAAACAAGGAAATACGTTAATTTAATAACTTCATAAAAAACTCTAGTGGATATTTTTAATTATTATTAGTAAAATTTAATATTATACGTTTCGTAACTAAATTAACGCAATACATCATTCCGACGGAAAATGGTAGCAAATTAAAAAAACAAAAATCTTAGATAAAACAAATCGTAAGGGGGTCAAAGTGTTTTAAAATTAAAGATTGAAGTTTCTACTTTAACATACTGAAACTCGATTTTCGATTTAATGCAACGCCTACTTATGCGACCTCGAAATGCAAGTCCATTTTTTAAAGCTAAAAAATCGTAATCTTAGAATTTTTACGCATGAGAATTTTCATTCGATAATTGTGACAATTACGTTGTAAAGTACAACTCCTTGTCTTTAAATTAAAAAAACTTAACGATCTATAATTTTGTTGATAAATGTAAAGGGTTTTAAAAATTGCATTAAAAAAAAGCGTTTCTTCGTTAAAAATTGGATAATTTTAATCCATTCTACGATTGAATCAGTGATATCGAATGACTGGACTTCGTAGATCGATATTTCAGGTTAAAAATACCAAATGCATGGGTTCGAACGTTAGTTTTTAGTTGAATCTCAATAAAACGAATGGGAAATCTCATATGCAAGCTTAATGTTACTCAAGAAGGACGACCAGCATATACTTGATCAGATTTAAGTGAACGTAAATATAAAAAAAACATTTTTCAATTTGAAAACGTTATTACTTTCAATAAGATTCAGCTTATTTCGAATATCTCGTAAAAATGGGCATATTGTTTCGTGAAATAAGCAATGTCGAAAAACTTTTCATGTCCATCTCTGATCATTTATCATGCAAATATGAGTAATTGCTGTAGGTCTGATTGAAGTGATGAAATCGACTCTTAGGGAATTTTTACTTCACCGTTGAAAGGAAAGGTAGCATAGCTCTGAACAGTATGGGGAGTACGAGATACCTAAAAGAAGCTCTCGCGCGATCTTTTCTTCGAGGATAGAATAGATATGACACAGGTTATTAAATATGAATGATTATAGCCACTTCCAATATATAAAAAAATGTTTGAAATGAAGGAATAAGAAATTATTTCAATAGATGAGGTACAAATAAAGTAGGAAGTAGTGGAAATGTACTTTAAGTTTATATATGAAGTCGAGCACCTACGAGATCATTCATTCTGACTAAATTATTGACGATACGTGCGACAAGGGCGATTCTTAAATAAATTACTGCTGATGTAGGTGATGCCAGGCAGATGTCAAAATACGAAATACACATATGCATCAAGTTTTCTGGTGTTTGATAAGCGGAGATTCCGGTTAAATCATTGCTTTACCAATACAAAAACCAAGGCTAGATTTAATAAAATATTGTCTTGGTGTCGATAAAGTATTGTCAATTAAATTATGCCCTTCGTCTTGTATATATGATTTTTAGATTCACATATATACAAAATTCATATATACAAGACCATAGTTGAGTACAATTGAGTACAAGGTCATAGTAACTAGCAACCGATTTTGCTAGTTTCTCCAGTGCCTCACCGTGATTTTTTTCCCTCAATTTTTGTACTCGCTCCCAGCTGAAATTGAATAAGCTATAAATTACTAAAAGTGGTAAAACTAAATTATGTTTATTGGTGTTTTGATTACATAATTAATTAATTATAAAATTTACAATTTAATGTAAAAATACGTTATGGAATTTTAATTGCATGATTTAAATATTTCTACAAGTTCAACGCAAATTTAGTAAATGCAGCAAGTTGCAGGAGGCTGCCTTAAGGAAGCTGCACCATATGTGACTAGATTATACTGCACCATAGAGACCAAGATATTGATTTTTAACATATATTTATAATGAAATGGTGAATTTTATAATTTTCTTAAAAAAGAAATAAAAACGTGGTAATTACAACATTATAACGTAATTACGACTAATTGTAAGAAAATTAGCAAGTACTAAAATTTTTTAAAGAATATCTGGATCATGATATTGGGATTTCTATTTATTAATGATTTCACTCATGAATAATCAGTACAAGATTTAATATTTCAGTAAGATTAATGGTATTCGCATGCATAAATAACATTTTATATTTCTAGCATTTGTCGTTGAGAATACATTAATCTATATTAAAATAAATTTTTTTTACTCATTTTTACCACAGTTTCCTTATGAATATTAGTTTTTGTATGAAATATTAGCTAAATAAACATATTTTCGTTGCGATAGAAGCAGAAAGAAGCTTATCAATCTTGAAGCACTAAAACTCATACGTGAAGACCTATTTTTTAATACATAAATCGTATATAATAAGTATCGCAAGATGTCTACCAATATACTGCATGCATCATCAGTTAAGAAATGTTACTTTGCCTACTTGACTTTGAATAATTTTTTATACAAATATTAAATTGATACAGTATTGGAAGTTTTTTGTTCAAAATGTTTAAGTACATCACACCGCTGTGTGTCCTATTCTTTTGCAGTGCAAACGCGGGGTAAGCTATTAAAATAATCTAACCCTTTCATAATTGAATAATCGTTCGATTAATTATTACTTAGTTTATGACTTATGAACTACAGGTCAGTCAATTAATAGAAAAAAATTTGCAATCCTAGAGAACTGTAGCACCATATGTTAATATAAATGCAGTATACATTGACGCTACAGTTTACAAATTCTTATAATTATATAATAAAGTTTCATAATTAATTTAAAAATTATTGAAATGTTCAAAGAATAAGATAATATATAAATTCACGATTATAAACGAACGAAAAATGAACAAAATAATACCTTAGTAGAAATGCTAAACATTTTTAAGCTATAAACAAGGTATTTCGTTATGAAGAAACCTAGTAACAAGGTATTTAACTTCGGTAGTAATTAGCTTAACATGTAATGTTTTTTTCGGCAATTTTGACGGATTTATAAATACGTTTTTCTAAACCTATTTTTTTAGGTATTTAAGAGCCATAATAGCTAGTTTCGTATCAATTTATTTTTGGTTATGATTAAAATTTATATTAAAACAAGGTTATGCTTGGTATAATAAATTATACTATTTAGCCTAGTTAAAAAATTATTATCATTGTTATGCTTTAATATATATATATATATATATATATATATATATATTCATTGAAGCTGACAGTTATTTTAATTAATAAATTGTAAATTTTTATCTAACTTCAAATTTTGAATATTGAATTAGTTTATACACAAGCTATAACTTATACATGCATAATACATATTAATTTATCGACGATAGTTTACAAATTCACATACGATATTATACATACACGAAGTCTTAATCGAGCTTATATACTAACTAAGGTATTTTTTTGTCACTTGCGGGAGTGTACAGTCAGCAAATATGCTGTGTGTGCAATCTTCATAAATTAAAATTTCGATATAAACTCAATTTTACATAAATTTTTAAAAAATTCCAAAAAACAATAAAATTATATTATTTCTTAAATGATTTATTCTATAAATAAATAGAATAATATTTATAATTAATTACAAATAATTGAAACATTTTATTATTTTCACTATGACAAAATGTTTAAAGCTATGTTGATTTATAAAAATCCTTCTACAACACCTATTTATAATATACAATAATATACAATAACCATAATATTATAATAATAATAGTGACATGAAATTATTACGTGTATAATAATTTTTCGTTATAATATTTCATATATGTCATGATATTGTGAATTACGCGCGTATTGCATTGTCAAACGTCGTCTGTCAGCTCGCCTGTACGGCAGACATTGTACTTCCGGCAACACACGATATGACCGCTTTTGTAATTACATATCTCCTTAAACTCAGCATTGACACTGAACTTTCAAGATATCATTGAATCTTTCAGAAATAATCAATAATCAATAGCAGCTCATTTATGAAAAGGATCAGTTCATTTTTTGGGAGAGTTATTAATAAAATAAATCTCATTTTCGACGGGTCTCTCAACTTTCTACTCGAAACAAGGTTAAATTTCTGATATTTAAAAGGCTCATTCTCAAAACCGACTTTATTATTATTTTTTAATTCTTTCCAACTATTTACGTATCTTATGATGTTTCTTTTATTCTATAAACAATATAATATCATAATATTGTATAAATATTAATTTTTTCGATTGTAGTAATTGCAACTTTCATTCGCATTAAAATGTTCATTTACTACTCAGAAACAAGGTTCTAGCTTTAAACCTAGTTTCTACCTATGTTTTAATTTTTTTTGTTATATTTGTGAGCAAAGCACATGTAAATTAATACAGCGGTACTTGTGTCCATCGACCGAGATCGGGATTTGAACTCGGATCACCAAGTTACTAGTCCTTCGCTCTAGCGATTGAGCCATCGTAGGCCTCTTTTTTTTTAATTTTATTGACAATGTTCACATTTTGCATTCTAAGCCTTGCCTAGTTTTAAGCTATGATAGTTGATTCTATTTTTAATACCCAGTAACTACTTTCCAACCTATTGAAAATTGTTAGATTTCTACCAGGGTATAAGAAATGTAATTATAACTATCAACGTTTCGGACATTTGAGATTTTCTTCATTATGGCTGAAAGAAAACATTAAAAATAACGCGACAAACAAAAGTTTTAAAATTAATTCATCGTTTACAATTACAAAATAATTAACAGATAAAATCACAAATCGAATTCTAAATGTATAAAAGTCTTCATCAAAATTAAATTATACATAAAATAAAATAAATATATAATTTAATATATTGAATTGAAAAAATAGTTTGTAATTCTCTGAACAGTTTGCAATGTTTCAACAACGACGGTGCGTGGCGTCCTATCGTGTTTATGAATTCTTTTATTATAAGGCGACTGACGCCCTGATTCTTCGTGCGACGACTTACTACCACGCAAAAACGGGCACAATTGTGTCCCCATTTTCGGCGAAGGAATTTCCATTATCGGAAATTGCGATCAAATAGAATAGAAAAAAAGGGCAACTTCCAGATTCAGGGTTGTACAATAGATCAGTCACACTGTTTATCTTGCTCGTATTATACGCTATTGCGCGAAATAATAAAACAATTCAAACAAGAACATTTTATTTACTTATAATTTTATTATTTTCGAGTTTACTTACACTTAACAAATGCCAATGCGAAATATGAATTCACGCTACGTCTGCTCAATATTGAATAAAAATTAATACATAAACTTGAGGAATTATACGGAAAAATAAAACTGAGTGCTAAATATGAAAACTAAGTTTGAAAAGGTAAAAATTTTAAATGAATCAGTAACGGAAAATATTTAATTTTTTAGACGTTGTCAGAGAATTCGTAGAAGTCATTTGTCGTAGAATTCAATTTCGATCAGTTTAATCCGTTTTAACCTTATCTCTTTTTTTAATTAAGTGGTAAGCTAGATTCCAGATGAATTTAATGCTGGAATATTTAAATTTCATCTTATATCAATTTTTCGATAAGTTACGATGGGTTTACAGTAAATTGTTTTATTGATTAAAATTAATTAACTTATACTATAGGCAACAAAATCATATATGCTATATATGCATAAGAGTTTTTCTTTTTTATTGTATTTATATTATTGTAAAAATAATGGCAAGGACATGAATAATTTTCAGCATAACTGGTCGTTTTAATAAACTAGCATTAGTTCAGCGTTATCCCGTAACCGCAATTTTTCCCCTACAAGTTGATCAGGGCATTATTGACAAAACGTCGGAAGCATTTCAATTGTATATAAACGAATATGGGCCGATATTCGATTCTCAATCTTGGGTTGTGCACGGACTGTGGGCTGTTGATGAATTCGGCAATGTCTTAACGGACTGCAGAACTCGGAATAATAGCCAACCGACGTACAGTAGATACGGCCTAGAACCAGACGTGAGAACTGAATTGGAGCAAAAGTGGCCCATTTTAGAAGTAGGAGTGAGTTTAGAGAGACTTTGGACATCAGAGTACAATAAGCATGGATCATGCGTATCGAGTAATACGCAAAATTACTTTTCAAAGGCACTGTCCTTAATCAACAGTTACAGCATAGAAAATTTATTTGCCTTCGAATCTGGGATTAGTCCAGATAACGTATATACATTCTACGAGGTTCACGAAGCATTAACAAAAGCCGTTGGAGAAAAACAAATTTACATATCGTGCATACCGAATCAGGTAGAGTTGATTGACGATAAATTATTTCGTAGAATTTTCAACGAGGTTTTGAATATATATATGCATTGTATGTCTTATTTTAGCATGTTGCGGCAGAATATCTCCTTGAAGTTCATATCTGCTTCGATAAGCGAGGAAATTATGCAGAAGACTGCGATCATCGTCAAGAATTTAATGTGCATAATTGTGACCTAGGCGGATACGTTATGTATCCGAAAAGCCCAACGCTTGATGATTGAAGACGATTAATTTTCATATTATTTTATTTTGTAATATATTTAAAACTGGTTTATTTGCGTAAATTTGTATTCTCCTTGAAAACAAACAAACATTAGGCGAATTTTTATATATAAAAAAAAAATAATAATATAACATTTCTTTTACGCTGCCTCTCCGTTTCCATAATAAAAGTAAAGATACTGAATTATATTTGATTTTTCTTATTACACAATGCTTTATCCTTCTAGTTCATACAGTTATATTTATTTTTTTTAAAAATTCTGTTATTATACTCCGAACAAACGATTATTGTTTGTGTTTCATATGATTTATTTATTCATAAGTAAGGGAAGAGTACAGAATAAATTTAATATTTGTAATCAAATATGTTTTATATAATATTTCATTTCATTCTTAGATTAAAAGAAAGGCAATATTCTTAACTGAGGACCAACAGTTTAAAAGAATATTTAATGTAAATGAAACAATCACAAATGTTATCCCGATTTATAATGTTCAAAATTATATTTCGATATTAGTAGCATTACAGTGCAATCTCTCACATTTGTATATTTAGAGATAAGGTGTATATAGCACTAAAAAGTGTACACTTATAAAATGTAAAATTTTAAATTCCGTCTATAAAATCTTGACAGTTTTTTTGTAATTGTATTCAATATTATTACTTATAATAAAAATAAAAAGATTACACTTTTACCATTTTTACAATAGGAACTATATAGAATCTATAGATATAAAGCATATTGTAAATTATAGATAAAGGTGTTAATAAAGGATCGATAAAATTGTAACATTTAATAAATAAATTTAAAAGTGATTAAGAACCAAAAAGTAATAAAGTCGGAAAGATAACGAATTCTGGCATGAAAATGTTGAATTTTGTTAAAATAACATGTCTTACTTATTCTTTATTTATAAACGTACTTTCAGAAAAACGTTTCTTTCATATGCTCGCGAGGCAAATAATTCTCTTGATATTACCTATGTTGAAAACATACTTTAATAGCTTATACTTTAGTATAGGTAAGACATTTTATTTTAACAAAAATCAGCATATTCATGCCAGGACTCGTTATCTTCCTGACTTTATTACTTTTAGTTTATTAATCATTTTTCACATATAGGAGAAAGTATCTTTTTTTTTTTTTTAGTTTTATTTTAAAAATTGCTTGTCAAGGTAGTTTCGCAGTTCGAACAGTGAAAATGTCTGTCTCACATCGGCCACTCCTACTATTAGTACAGGAGCTATGACGCAGACAGGTTTTACGTTTATTGCGATACCTTCTATCTGCGCATGCGTGCTTCCAGACCGTTCGCAAGACAACAGTTCAACGCGTTGTGCCTTTGCGCGTCCTTGATTCACTTCGTTTAGGTTAGAAGCTGTATTCCGTTGCCAAATATTTTCTGAGTGTTGCTCAAGCGCGAACTGTGTACAAATATGAGTAAGACTTTATTTATAACTTTTGAAATCTTTATTTATTCTTCTAAATCTAATTCATTCCCTTCAAAATAATCTTCAAAAATGCCAACGCTTTTTCCAATTTTCAAAATATTTTTTATGCTCATATTCCAGAATGGATCAGTACTTTCTTCGATTCGGCTGTTATTTCCTAAATCGAATCAAAACCGTGTTCCCGAAGTGGTTTTATGACTTTGCTGAACAGTTAGAAGTCACACGGTGCTAAATCAGGCGAGTACTTTGGTTGTGGAACAATATTGGTTAGATTTCTGGTGAAAGTTTCACGTAAATTTAATACAGTGTAATCTGGTGCAATGTCGTCATGCAAAAACCAGGAGTTGTCTTTCCATCAATCTAGCCTTTGGAGACGAATAGCTTCACGCAAACGACGCATAACTCTCAAATAACATTCTTTGTTAATCATTTGGCCGTTTGGAAGAATTCATAATGCACCACACCACGATAATCGAAGAAAGCAGTGAGCATAACCTTGATTTTTGAGCGAGTTTGACGTGATTTTGTCGGTATCCGTTCTCCTTTGGCACGATATTCGCTCGATTGATCGGTTGTTTCTGTATCGTAAGCATAAGCCCAAATCTTAGCTCCAGTTATTATGCATTCCATCTTGTTCTGATGGTCCGAAAGCATCGTTTCACAGACCTGCATACCATGTTTTTCCAAAAAATTGAGTGTTTTTGGCACCAATCGAGATTTCACTCTTTTCAGGCACAAAATGACTGTCAAAATGGTGTTGAATGACCCATTTCAAATTCCAACAATATCAGCAAGCGCTCTAGTAGTCATCGACGATTTTGCAGAACCAATACTTTGATTTTGTCGACGTGTAGCCGATTAGGAGATGTCCTTGATTGTCTTTGATGTGGTTCGTCTTCAACGCGTTCTCTACCTTCTTTGAATCGTTTGTGACTATCAATAACACATGATCTTGGCATTGACTTCTCACCAAAGGCTTTCTGCAATATTCTGAACGTTTAGGCAGCGATGTTTCATTTCGCGCACAAAATTTAATGCTACTTCTTTGCTGAATAATTTCAGACCTTTTAAAAAACCGAAGAGACAACTTTTCTTTATTTACAAAATACAAGCGTAACTATATAACAAATGAAGATGATTACGTGAAATTTGGCATAGATAATTCTGATAGTACTACCAACTTATATATATATATATATATATATATATATATATATATATATATATATATGTAAAAAGTAATAATTTAACTATTTGTTTCAGGATATTCAAATCTTTAAACTTTAAACTTAATTACAGATATTTTCACGTGCTTCATGAAACTTATTTTCTTATAGTATTCCTCTTAATTTTTAGTATCTAATCATTTTGTAGTTACAAGTCTTTTTTCTTAATATAATAATGATAAAGCTTGGAATAAATTCATTCCTGAGCATTTCAATATTTAACGTATCAAGCTCTGTTACCTGTTTGGAATATTAATCTAAACTTCAAGTAGATTAGTCTAAATAAAGAATATTCTAAAAAAGTATCCCGTACGTATAATTAAAGCGTCCAAAGCAGCAGAAAATCCTCTAAAAATATAATATCAAAAAAGTAAATACAACCCGTAAAAATTTTGATTTAAAAAGTAATGACGATGGTAATGAAAATTATAATGAAAAACCGATACGTAAAATAATTAAACTCTCGCCAAAAAGGTAAACTATATCACGCAAACGAATATACTTTTATCGATAATCTACGAAAGGAATGAGTCGTGTAAAAGTAAAAGAAAAATTGGTACTACAAGTCGATACAAAAGTAAATCTGTTCCTTAAGGGATTATTGTTTCTATAAGAAAAGGTCACATAGAGGACAAAGCTCCCGCTATTTCACTGGGGTTGTTTAGCTAAAAAAAAACGAAAATTTTTAAAAGACGTGATAAATGTTGCCATTAAATCCAAAATTGTGACTATCAGAATATAATTTAAAATAAGATCTGCTTCAATTGTAATACCGGGAAACATTTCATGAAATTCGAAATTACCCACAAGTGAAAAGTTCTACAATATAGTAGAGCGCATCCTCATACAGTTGACAATGGAAAAATTTTCATAAAAATAATCCGATTCCGCGAGAAGTAATTTTCAATTTTCATTGTTCAAACCTCAAAATGACAACCTTATATAAGATGATTTTTACCTCGCGCAACTTACCTACCTGACTTTGCTCTGAGCTAAAATTGTCTCACGAGATAAATAATCAATTTTCACAGTCGTGTTAATATGTATTGACATATTAAACCATAAAAAGACCATATGCAAACCATAAAAAACCATAAAGAACCATGAAAACACATCGATAATGAAATTGAAAATCTGACCATTATGAAGAAATGAATCAGTAAACAACAATTTCGTTTCCATTAATTAATAGTTACATATTAAAGCCCTGTAGAATATGTATATGATATTAATTATAAGTTCGAAGATGTTTTTCAAAATTAATATCGCTGAATATGGATTACCTTGGAATATCAATAGCCAATTTACATTTAATACATTCAACAATTTTATTTGTTTTATAAATGCTAAATTTCAAATGCTTGTATAATTATATATTATGTGCGTATTTTTTAATTAAATAATGATGTTTCAAAATAAGAAAACTGACGACAATGTGTGCCAAACAAATTATTCAAAGGCTGTGGAAAATAATCTGTTATTTTCTAATATTATTAGTATACATTTCAATATAATATAATTGTCATCTATACATAAGTTATATCCTGGATATATGGTATAGTTAAATTTAAAAAAATTCCTACACTTTTTCATTTATCTATAATTATTTGTTTAATGAATTGTGAGATTGGAACAATAATATTCTAATAATACATGAATAGACTGTACTCAAACATTACTCATCGATAGTTTTGTCATACCTAAAATGAAATATACAAAAATTGAAGGTTTTATTACTTTAATCTAGTCTATATTTTAGCTTCATTTAAATTTATACGAAATGATACGATTGTTTCAACTTAATCAATTTTTCGGGCGACTTTCGGACACTTTCATGAGAATTGAACATTTTCTCCGAATGACCTGACTTTATCGGTCGTTACAATTCACAATTCTAAAGGGCATGATTTGGAGAGTGGGGTGGTATTCCAAGATTTATTATTTCATCTCTAGATGGTTTGTTTGCCCACGTTGGAAAAATGGATTTGCCATGGTATCTCACTGAGTCAAATTAATTTTTCGCTTCTATCTTTTCAATCTGTTCTTTTTTTTCAATTCTCGATTTAATCGTATCTAATGTACTTCATACTGCAGATCAGAATTATGGATAATAATTATGTTTACAAATATATTGTTATCAAACGAGATGAAATACTTTTACGTAGAAGGTACCAATAATATTCTTTTCTAGCTATGGATATCGCGCTTATGCAACGATGGATCGTATTTACAAGCACCATACTTTATAACCTAGGTTAGGTTTGTCATAAATAAATCTAATCTTTATCATCAGTAAAGATTCAATGTAGAAAAACTCTTTGTTTAATAACGTTGTTCCATATTTCCCTTTACCATCTGATATGAGAACTAATTTCAGAATTTTGCACTATCGCCATTATATATAAGAGTTTGCTAACTATTGATTTATCCATATTTCGTGTGCTTCGACTATATTCCAACGTATCATTTTGACAGTATGTTTTGCAATATGCGCATATAATGTAAACTTCATAACAGAATAATTGAGCAAGTTATAAACATTACGATTCATTACTATACGATCATGCCAATGAATATTGGTAAGTAAATTTCATTACAATCCGTGAACCTAAATTGGGAAACTCCTCGATAGGCGATAATTTAATATACAGATACTGTGATTCTTTATTCCTAGATTTTACATTATAATTAATTATTGGGTAAATTATTGAAAATTTTGTTTAATTTTATTTATAATGCAATAAATTTTGTTTTAGTTTTTCTACATTTTTAATGAATTTAATAATTCCTAACGAGAATACAGAATTTATGCTATCGATATATGGCAATAAACAGTAATGCCTATAGTGACTTTGATTTGTACACAAAGTAGGTCTCAAAGAGAATCTTTATTCGTTTTCATAATTTAATAGAATTGCTAGTGCAGAATATTTCAATTTGATATCTTCTAGTGTATTTAATGAAATGATCGTATTTTAGTAGTTGTTTAGATAAAGTAGCGTAAGTTATCTAGATAAGCAGCGTAAAAAACTATGCATTGAAATACATCATGATAATGATTTTTAATACTATAAATATATGAATGTTAATACACATGATAAAATCAATTTAATATAAATTATTGAAGAGTTTCTAAGATTATTTTTACTACTTATGAAAGTATTTAGACGTTTGAGTATAGTTCATTTCTATATTATTTTCTTATATTCTTTTTACTAAGGTTGTTTTCTAAATGTTTAAAAAAGGAAATGGAAATATTGAATCTTTCATATAAAACAATTTGACATGATAAAATATTGGAATAGGAAATTATTTTTATTAATTTTGAAGAGAAGAACGTCCGGAATAGTTTAATAAAGTAAAAAAGTTATTCATCCTTGCTCAATATCTAGTTTATCATTACTGTCTATATTGTCTGCTCGCATCCGATGACCTATTTTCTTAAAATAAATATCATCATAGAATTCTTTGTCTTTTACATTTAATATAACGCCATTGTAATATATTTTCAATGAAGTTTTAACGTTACTTTTGAATTATTCATTTAACTGTCCTTTTTTTAAATATATTATTATATAAGGACTGTATCTGTCAACTTTGACATCTTAAAAGTAGTATCCAATAGACAACAAGATCAGTAAATGGTCATCAACGTACAAACAATTCAAAAATTAAAAAAAAAAGATTATCTGTAGAAGCTGTTTTACTTTAAAATAAGCCTCTGAATATTTAGTTTAAAATGTTTAGATATGTCATAGCACTCTGCTTTATATCTTTCTGCGAATCAACTCCGAGGTAAAGTATTAAAATATTCTTTGGCAAAACGTTTAAATTAATTATTTTTAAATCATACCAAATGAATATAGTTTAAAAAAGTATTATCACGTGAATCTATTGAGTTATAAACAACATGCCGATGTGTATAATAAACAGAAATCGGAAATGGCTTTGCTCTGAAGTGACAACTCTGCTGCTGAACATATTATCGATAAGAAAAATAGTCTTGCGATTCATAAATATCTTAATTGAATAATTGGAAAACATCTGTTCATAAATTATAGTCTAGCGCTTACTGACTCATCTTTTCATCAAAAATTTTGCTCATCTGGAAAGCTCTACGTTTTGAGCCGTTTCGACTGCTGATATTAGTACCTGAAGAGGTGCTGAAAGGATAATAAGTTATTATTTTTACAAAAATTGCGTATAACAATTTAAATATCAGTTTCTCAATTTTTTATCCGTTTCTTTTTAACAGTAGATAGAATTAGAATAAATGTACTTTTAAGTTTTTTATTAGAATTTTGTGGTTTTGAAAGTTATTAGTTAATATTTTTCTCAACACTAATAAAAAAAGGAAATAAAGAGAATAAACTTATTTTATTTAATAGAATATACTCTTTAGGAATGGATGTAAATACAATAAATTATTTAGTAATTTGATATTTTGAGAGATCATTATTTGGAATAAAAAATTGAATTCTGTTGTACCTTAAGTATCTCACATTCATCCTCTATTTTTTACGATTTTCACCAAAGATTTATCAGATTATCTGTTGAAAGCTTGTTTCATGTTTTCTTAATGTTTGTCAAATGTTTTTTATACGCTGATGACGTTATAATTTTTATTATTTCTATCCGTTTTCCCCTGTTCCTCTTTCTTCATTGATCTATACTTCAAATAAATGTACACTCACGTTATCAGAGTTTATTTTGAATAGCATATGTCTAAACATGAATAAATGCAAAGTTTTAACATAGGCGGATAATCGTACATCTTTGCTTTTGAACTATGTGATTGATTCTTGAGATATTGTTCACTATCGACCAACGACTGAATTCAGCATTATCTTTTATAATAAGTTTTCATTTTCGAAATATATCGATCACATTTTCTCTTTTAGGATAAATAAATTAATAGGGTTTTTTAAAATAATGCTGTGCTCAATTTAATTAAACTCTTTAATCTTGTGACTCTGTAATCTGGACTCCTTGAAATCAAATGCAATTAATTCGCTTTTATTCTATTTATTTTTATTTTCCCCACCTCCTTCATAACACCATATATCTTATGATATTTACGAATTGTGATATTTCGTCTTTAAGAGCTACATACAATTAATTACCTATTCATCTCCTACATAACTGTTATGATATCTTGTATATTTATAAAGTTTTACATTGATTTACTGATTTTGATTCTGTCTGTAAATGCTTTTTATTTCATTTTATGTCATATTCATTGAGAGATACCGAAAGACTAGAATACTCCATGAGACAACGTGTTCTTCAAATTATTCTTTCTTTTCTCATATAGCTGGATAACGTAAATTACAGAACTTACTTCCTTATACCATTTACTCCGTAAATTCTATAGAAGAATTTAAAACATTGCTTAGAATTATTAGCACCTGCATGATATTTCTAACTCATCTTACTAATCGATAATATCTATATTCATTTAACCAAGATGCTTTATATCACTTTCGTCCACATCATATGTCAAATCTCTTTACTTTTATTCTATACTTGTTTATAAATCTTGCTTTAAGTTTCGAAAACGTCCTTACTGATCTATTTACGAATCAATAATGAAATAAATAAATAAATACATAAATAAATAAATAAAGTGATAGTATTCAATAATCAAAAATTATCGATAAAAATTTAAAAATGCACGTATCGGACTAAAATTAGATCATGATCTATAAAATCATGATTAATAAAATTATCAAATCATGATAATCTATATATGATAATCAGGATATTCAGATAATTCCATGACCAAGCTTTTAGAAACAAAAACAAATTTATAGCTATGAAAAATTTTAAATTGATATAAAATACGTAAGAATATTCTTACGCGTGTGTTAGTTGGGCGCATTATTAGTCTCCCCTTATGTGTTAGTTTGGCGCAATTGCTCAAAATTAATTCTTATGTCTATTGTTTACATGGATAAATTGCGATGACAAAATAGAGTTGATAACTTTTGAAAATTAGTACTTATTTAGATAAAAGTAAGCATACACTTTAGAGTTTAATAAGATTGAAATCCTTATTATCTCACTTTTACAATATTAAGAAGATGTCGAACATTACGGATTGATAAAGTAATGCAGAGCGAGCAATGGTCTCGACTCTATAATTGGCTATTGATATATCATAATTATAAAGTTTTTTTTATGAATCAGGCAGATTTCGACTTGCAGGTCAGTGTATATAGTAAATCATTAATAATTCCTATAAATCTGGATATCACAATAAGAGTACTAATCCAGTCTACTTATAGAAAAGGAAGGGTTGTTGTATAAGTTAAAAATATACAAATATGCACTGCAAGAATCATCGATCGACTTATGACCGCTTCTTTTTATTCCTTGGCAAAGCTTGATTTATTTTATATTAGTTATAATGGTTAAATATATTTTAACTTTATAATCAGATTTCTATTGAGTACGCATTTCGCTATACAAAACAGCAGTATAATGTTTGTAAACAAATAGTAATGGAACATCAATACAGTTATAATAGCAGTTAAAATATCATCAAACTTCTAAAATAAATTCAATAACTTTCATTCAAAAAAAAAAAGATTAAATAAATCTGAAACGACCTAGGAAAAGTTATGCTTAACGATTGAAAAATCTTCTATAAGTTTCAGAACGTGCTATCAGATTATTATAGTGCAGATTAAATTATACAGATTGCATAATATCACTATTCTTTACTTGTCCTAGTACAAATGAAAAAAATTTTTAAATTTAAAACTATTGTAAAAACTATTTATTAAAATAAGTTTGTATGTGAAAAACTATTCAAAAGTATGGAACCAAATTGAAGATTATATTTGTGATGTTATTTTGTAATAAGGTTTGTCATTATCAACGTTATGAATAACATTAACATATCGAATAAACTATAGTTTTATGAAAATATACTTTTTTGAATCACAATTATTTTTTTATATTTGGTATCAGTTCAACGCTGATTTTTACTTTTTCAGATGAATTGCTTGCAACAATTTGATCTTTGACTGATTAGATGTATAGTTCTGATCATAATGGTTAGTATCTGTTGTTAGCACTTTCTTAATAATGCTTTCATTAATGTGCTATTTTGTAATAAAATTTTTATTATTTTTTTGCGCAACATGAAGATATCGAATAAATGATATTTTTTTATAATTTTTATATTCTATTTTATAGAATATATTATAATATATTTAAATAATGTTGTTTAAATTTTGTTATATTACCTAAATCATAAAGATATAATATGAATTAATTATACCTAATGCTTCAACAATTTATATCACTAACACAAAGTTTACTATTATACAATTAGCTTGAATTGAAGTTTGTATAAAAAATATTGATGGCCTACATGCTGCAATCGGCAATTAGTTAATTTATATAGACTAAATATTGATCCATGAAACTACAGTGGCCACTTTTAAATTAGAAAAAATATGTAAAACATTATCTGAAGCAATTTGGTCATTGGTCTGAGGTTTGTTCAAAATATTGCCTATGAATATCTTCTACTTGTTAGTGACATTCACCTAGTTCTCGCTCTTCTCATCTAGAACCGCTACAGCTTTTATATCGGGGTTATTAGTAAAACAGAGAATACTGTTTAATCGTGTGAACAAATATGTTTGTAATAATTAGGAAAATTGCTTTTTGAGAGAAATTAGTTGATATAATATAGCCATTCTCTTCGTTGTATCAAAGTTTAAGGTTCTACCGACTTGGTAGTTGAACCGATTAGTCATTTAACAATGAAAACCATTTGAAATTTCAAAATGTTGCCATTTCTTCATTGATGGACAGATTTACCTGAAAGTGTGCGGGAATGTGTAATAGATTCGGATTGAAGGGCATGGTTAACTTTATATTGTAAGAATTTAGAAATAATATATGCAAAACCTTTTACTAAATAAGTAAAAATTGACTACAACTTCCCCTTAAAGATGAAATATCATAAAAATTGAGTCTCTAATTTTAGTAGTTATCCCGAGAGGTTAATTAGCGGAAAAATGAGTATAAAGAAAATCTATTTATTTCAGTTTATTTAGTAGTTCAGTACAGTATATTTTTGTATTTTAAATTAAATATCACGAATATTTTGTAATGCTGCATACTGAAATTGAAGAAAAAAAAATGGTTTGCAAAATAGCGCTTTTTTCAAGTGGACGCTTAGATATCGCTTTTTTATATAGAAGCGACGATAGATATACATAGTTTCAGCATTATTGGTAAAGTAACTCTACCTATTTTGTCATTTTTTGTTTGTGTGTGTGTGTGTGTGTGTGTGTGTGTGTGTGTGTGTGTGTGTGTGTGTGTGTGTGTGTGTGTGTGTGTGTGTGTGTGAGAGAGAGAGAGAGAGAGAGAGAGAGAGAGAGAGAGAGAGAAATTTTCCTATATAAGAAAAAATACAATGTTCACTGATATCTAAGAAGATGAAATTCAGATTTACCTATTGATATTCATCAATATTCAAGTCGCCACCTAGTGGCTGTTCGTGAAAATGATTGCTAAGAGCGTTAATTGTGCACGCGTTAGCAGTTTTTATGTTCGATTTGTATCTTCGTAACAATATTTATTTTAAAATAGTATAATTTTTTATATTGTTATTTTTAAATTAAATCTATCATATTATGCAGCCAAAAAAATTAAATAAAAAAAATAAACACATATATATACCTAACACACATATATCTATATAACACACATATATCTTTCAGCCTGGTGAATAACTATGAACAATTGGCACTGGTTCAACATTTTCCCATAAGCGCATTCTTTGTGCAGCAAGTTGATCACGGAATTGTTGACACTGAGTCTGATGAATTTATAGAATACATGGACAGACGCAAGGCGATTTTTATAAGTGAAAGATGGGTTATACACAGTCTATGGGCCCTTAATTATCGCCATCGATTTCTCACCAATTGTGTAGATTTGAACCAGGCGCCTATACTGTATGACTCTGATAATTTGAATGACGATATGAAGGAAGAATTAGAAGAAATATGGCCTTCATTAGCACTAACTACGACCGAGGAAAAGACTTGGGAAATGGAGTACAATATGCATGGGTCCTGCGTGAACGACAATGTAACTGTTTACTTTGATAATGCTATAGATAAGTTGGAAAAATACGACGTAGGAGATATACTTACCGATTTTGGCATCCGTACGGGCACGGTTCATACATTTGAGTCTATCCTCAATATCATTACATCGGGTTTTGAGGGAAAACGCGTGTATCTGAAATGTATCCCAGCTCAGGTAAACTAAGAAACTTCAAATTTCAATTAAAAAACTTTAGATTTCATTCCATTTACATAATGTATTTCAGAGCAATTTTGGACAATATCTGCTAGAAGTTCAAGTATGCTTCAATAGACAGAATGAATTAGTCAGCTGTTTACATCGACAACGTGAACATCGTCATCATCCTCACCAATGTAATCCGACACTACCAGTTATGTATCCTGCAGTACCAAGAAAATATTTATAAATTTTTATTATACAAGACAAGCTAATAAATTTGCATAGATTTATATTTAATCTAAAATGATTTATGTACTAATTATCTATTATTATAGATAGATATGGCATAGATAAATAATTTATCTTTCAATATTTTTATTATACATCTTTCTGTTTTCATAAATGTTCTGGCTTTTTTTAATATTTCCATGTACATCTTTCGGGCCTTATTAATGTAAAATAATATAATAATATTTAATTAAGTTGAGAATATTAAATTAAATTTAAATTAACATTAAGTATAGAATTTATTCGAGGACAGGACGATTTCATCATATTTTCGATTCTTGTCTTACGTGTTTCTCGATCTCTATTGCCTCGACCCGAATTTTACTACAACTTCCAGTCGTAATTTTCAATATTTTCACAATTATCAGGTAGATTATAATTATTTATTGTGACATTAAGCTCGCTAATCAACCGTGTTTCTTCACTGAAGTGTATCTTGAAAAGAAATTGGTCAGATTGTATCTCTTAATAGTGAATGCTCATCAAATACAAAAATTTATACAATTAAGTAGATGCCTTTAGGTGTAAGTTTTTGAAATTTCGTTTCTAAAGGCTTACAAGCGCCCGTTTCAGTGATCACAAAAGGAAAAATCCAACCAAAAGGAAAATTTTCGCGTCATAAAAATATATTGCATACTTCACTACATATACAATTTTCGATTTTTTTAATTTTAATAAAATTATACATATATCTAGAAATAAACATAATATTAGAACACAATATTCATAATATTCAGTAATAAAGTTTTTTTAGACATTTTTTTCAGACACCTTGATAGGTGGCGCTACACAACTAAAAACTACATAGCACAGTTGACAGGAATCCACCAAGACCTCCTCTTCCTGGCATGTTTAAGGGAGGTTCACCTTTTTTTCATTCAGCGGCCATAATTCATTATTAGCAAGTATTTTAATAATAGCTATCATTCTAAAAAGCACATAACGACAACGATTTGCTTCTGCATTAATAACTTTCTGCATTTAAAGTTTTCAAAAACTTTAATCTTGGATTAATTTCGAAATATGAGTTTTAGGCATGGATATAATTTAAATAAACTCGGAAGCTGTATTTTTAGCGTGGTATAGATAGATTGTTTTAACATTAGCAGTAAATTTTCTTTCATATCGTTACAATAAACCTGAAGTAAAGTTTTACTTTAATTTCTACTTCTACTGTTTCAATAAATAATAATTGACAAAGAAATAAAGAAATCGAAAGAATTGTACAATGCCATCACCAACGTCACTGTATTCTTGTAGTTTCGAAGAAATGAAACGCACTAAAATTTCATATTAATTAATATAAAAAATTTCATATTAATTTAATATAAAAAATATTCATATACGCTACATTCTTTCACCAAGAAACTGTATTTTGCAAGAGATTTGTCAGCAGATTTTTGATGCTTGATGTAAAATTATTATAACTTGTAAATTTCTTGTAAATTAATTAATATTTCTGATTTTGAAATAATATATTCTATATAAGAAATAAAAAGGTGATATCTTAAGCTTTTTCTTAAAAGAAAAATATACGTAGTTCAATCAAGTTGAGATTCTAATATTTTTCTCCTTGAGAAATGTTGTTTTTATTTTCCAAAGAATTTTTAAGGAAGAACAAAAATTTATTTCCCAAGATGGTGTTCCACTTTTGAAGTGGGACTCGAAGCTATAACCTCGTTCAGTGTCCCCCCTTAATTCGGTTCTGAAGCCATAGTAAACTTGGTTATCCTGCTTAAATTCATTATTTGCACTAACTCTGAAGTTTCATATGATCAACTAAGATATCTCTCTTTAATCTTAATTAATTATTCTTCGTTTTATGTTAATTCATTTTGTATTTTTTTGGCGCTGACTAGATATATTTTAAATTTTATTTATTTAAATGTATTTACAGAATGATAGACTTTAGCTTTTAGATTAATTTAAATTTTATTAATATATCTTTGCTTTTAATATATTCACATACATGTAACGTATATGAGTTTTATTTATTTAAAAATTTTTTTTATATTTTATCTGTTTTTTTGTATATTAATACTGATCAAAGTTTACAGACAAATTGATAATTTATGTCGATGTATAAAAAATAATTTGAAACGAAGATAAAGACGATCGGCCTATGGTATATCTTTGTTTAATGGTTTTATTTATAAATGAGTAAACAAGAAAAAAGACATTTCTTTATAGAAGCATTATTATTATTCAACTCCTGTAATTTAGTGATTGGACCAGGGTCAGAAGGATACCTGCAAATAAATCATTATATACTTCTGTTAAACATTTTTTTATCGGGTTAATTAAATTTTTTATACTACTTCCAACAGCCTATATATATCTTTCTTTAAATCAATAAAAGTAAATGGAAAATATATCAATTGTTGCACAAATAATACAAAACACAAGAGAACAAAAAAAAATTTTTTGTAGCAGCTCAAGAAGCAAGATTCTAAACAGACAATGATATGTTAAAGCAACAATTGGATTCTATCTACGTCTCAAGATATACTATATAGAATTTCAATTCTTGTTAATTAATCTTTGTAGCCGTCTATATAACATCTATGTAACTTTATGCTAGTTAACTATTAAAGAACGAAACGTTTTTGTACATTGCTGAGCTTGAAATTGATTTTATCTTGTAAACTTCTGACGCAAACGTAGAATGTAAACTTTACAATGTATTGAAATATTACAAGGATATTGAATAATAAATATTGAAATATTACGAAAAAGTAAACTTACAGTTCTCTAAAGTCATTAGATAAATGCACTCTATAGAATAAATTAATGCGAAGAAAAATAATTGCAGAAGAATAAATTGTAATACAAAGAAAAAGATTCTTGTAGAGTTATAATGGATTATCGTATTTATCTTTTATCTATATATCCAGGTGTAAATGTTTGGAATAGTTTTTTTTACTTAAATTTTATATTGAACCTGTTCGAGTAGATAAGTACAGAAATAAGCAAGTCCTTCGATAAAAGTTCTGATTTATTTAAAATAAAAAATAGAATAAGATACTTCATAATAGTCTTTTAATCAAAAGGAGATCTCACTGATTGGCGGCAGAAGAAGGGATCACTTCTGTGGTAAAGAGTTTTGAGTAAACAGTATGCGCCAATCCTGCTCCCTTCATATTTGCAAAAAACATTCAAGTAAAACATTTTATAAAATAAATTTTCTTATACTATTAGTTATTATTAAAAATAATTCTTCTAAAAATATTTTATTTTCAATAGTTTTAATTAATTCGCAGTCGGTATAAGGATTTCAGGAGATCAGCATTTATATATACATCGTACTTATAATGATATTGACATTACAAAAAATATGACAGCAAATTTTAATTAATTTCATAACATTCCAGGATAAATAATATCTTTAGTTGAATCACAATCGTAAATATCAGATTGACTTTCGTATTGGTAACAATCTGTTATGTCAAAAGATCGTTCGAAGCAAAGTTGAAATTCTAATAGGTATTGTACTTGAGAGTTCTAAAAGAAGACATGTAAAATGAAATTAAGGCAACATTCAAAGTTTTTATAAATAATTATCGTCATTCTATTATACCTCAGGTTGTAGACATTTCATGTGAAATCGTGCTCTTAAAGCATCGCTAATGGAATGGACAATCTGATGTAATTTGTAACTACGATTCGGGAGAATATTGTAATTTTTAAGGATAACCCCTATGTTAAACGCATGCAATCGTGTTATAGCGGTGTTAAAATAATATTTTTCAGACGTCGTAACACAAGAACCCGATGTAATAAATTCATTCTTCCAAAGATCCTCATCTGATCCATTTGGTCTTACAGTTGGCCATTTTTTTTTCAATTCTCGTTTGAGATTTGTTTGCAAAAATCCTTTATAATACGGTCTTGTTCCTGAATAAGTACTACATTCGGTGAGATGATAGCCAACGTCATCAATAGCCCAAAATCTATTTATAATCCATTTGCTTTCATCAAATATGGTCCAGTGATCAGATACATATTGCAAAAAATTAATATCGCTAGTGTTTACGTCTCGCTGCTCTGGCGCAAAAAATGAACTGATAGGCGAATGTTGAAATAAAAATAGTCGCTCATATTCACCAACTATTCTAAACAAAATTTTATAAATAAGAAAAAGAATTATTGTTTGATAAGTTTGTTAAAAAATTAATTCAAAATATAATTAAAAGAGTTGATCCACACCAAAAATGAATAACAAAATTATTTTATTAATGTCACAGAACTGTAACTCTGTCGCTATTATAGTTGGAGACATAAACATGGAGTTCCCTGTATAAGTGAACTGAATGTTTCGCGCAAGACAACCAGTATAGATTCATCCGTAAAATTCCAGTGGCGGTTCGTCTGCAAGTTCGTGCGGCTATATAAATTTTAAAATTACATTTTTTGATATTGATGAATAAGTCCTCCAAGTTATAAAGCTATTACATCAAAATATGACATTTTAAAAGTTTCACAACCGAAAATTACGAGTACTTTATAGAGCGGTCCATGCTGATAAACTTGTACGATACTCACATAAAGGGAACTATATTTGTAGCTCGCCAGTTCTATTTGAAACAGATTTATAGCCGTTTGTAATCAATGGAAAATTGCTTTTGACTGAGATTTGATTCAGATTAATTGATTAAATTAAATTTAGAATTTTATTTGAATTAAAAAATTTTATTTAGACAATGTTTATTATACTAATATTCAGGCAGGGTAAGTTTTGGTCACGGAAATATAGAGAAAAACTGATGTATTCTATATAAAACAAAATATATCTTTATGCAATTTTTCAGTCTTCAACCAAAACTAATCTCCAAAATGCTTTTTTGAATTTTTTATGTCTATTTCGTCAATTTAGGACTTAGAATACTCTTCCTTTTCTCGAATATAGAATTTTTGAGCTCTAAAAAATGGATTCAGGTAATTTTTTCTCGGCATCTCGACATTTTTCAAGTAGGATGTACAGCTGCTATATACACTCCAAAACAAATTCCATCGATTATAGAAGTATTTTACAATATTGTTGCGATGTGCTCAGGTTTAGAACAGTTGAATATTGTTTCCATATTGCAGCAGTAATTAATATAATACTTTTCTAATGACAGATAACTTTTACAAATTGTTAGACCTGCTGAAAAATTAAGTAAAATTTGACGAAAATAGTTATGAAAAACTTGAAAATAGAAAAAATGAGTTTTTGAGGCTAGGTTTAGCATTACGGAACTAAAAAATTTCATAAAGGTATACTTTCCTATGCAGAATGTTATGACTTCATTATTTTTTTCTCTACTTTCATGGTCGAATTTCGTATTCGAATAATTGCAAATACAAAGGAGGAATCGATACTAATCTATCATTACATATTGAATATTGAGAGAACATAATATAAATTAAATAATAAATAAAAGAATAATATAATAGAAAAATCAATATCTTTAATATAATTTAGTTACTTAAAGTTAAAATTCTTTTCCAGATCTAAAAGCGATAATTTAAATATGAATATCTATATTCTGCAACTAATTTTTATTTACTTGTTTAAAATTTATTTAGTTTTTTAAAGCTTTTGTCAGACATAACGATTAAGCAATAATGATTTTATAATGATTCAAATAAGAAATTCATCAGTTTTTCCATTATAATTTAATTTTCCTTTGTGACCGGAAATTTGAAAAATCATGTAATATCTATTAAAAATGGTTATAATATTTTAATGATTAGCGATTCGTAAAATACGAAATATACAATAATTAGTTGCAAGTAATGTTAATAGTTTGCTATCAATACTTTACCCTGGAGCTGAATTGCAGAAAGATATAAAACAGAATGCCAAGACGAATCTCAACATTTTTGGATGAATATTCTCTCGTGTTAAATAAATGCGATGTCGAATACAATCTTGGAATGACAGATATTGAAGTCTAAAATTTTGAATAATTTATTTCTTATATTCAGCTTGATAATAAAGTTTACTTAAAATTTGATGATATTATTAATAGGAAAAAAATTATGTAACACATACTGTAGCAAGAATTCAGTGCCGCATTTGTGTTTATGAGCTCCATAGATACTAATAATATGGGGTCCAAATAATATGTTTATGAATTTAAATTTGATATTAAGGCTTCATATTATATATAATAAGCATTGTATTAAGAATATTAAAATTATGTAAGCGATTTGTACTTTTTTTGTATTATTATCATACATTTTGAAGCTTCAATTTAGAACATTGTGATTTTTCAGTTCAATTAGAAAACAATAAATTTAAATACGTTCAAACTTTTCGCATTGGGGTTTCTATATATATATATATATATATATATATATATATATATATATATATATATTACAATAAATTTAAATACGTTCAAACTTTTCGCATTGGGGTTTCTATATATATATATATATATATATATATATATATATATATATATATATATATTACATATATCTAATCACTGAGAGAACTCAGAAAAGAAATTTGTAAATAAAGTACATATAAATTTTTATGAAGATTTTAAAATATAAGAAAATTTATCTTTAATAGTTAATAACAATTCGTAAGCTAGGAAAATTCACTGTATCGAACGGAATATAATTTTTTCTTATATCAAAGAGAGACTGAAAATTGATGCCTGTTTGATATCATCTGAAAATTTTAATTTCAAATTTATGCTAAATAATAGCTCATGGTGAGGCGTTAACACATTTGACGCTGCGTTTAGTACTTTCAATGCCGAAGGTCAAAGTTTGTATTCAGTATGGCCTAAAAATTTATTCATGTTTAATATCTGATTAAAATTTCGAATAATTTTTCCAAAAAGTAATTGATAATAAATAATTTTGTAAAATATTGGATGGAATTCGGGTTGAGAATGTAATTATATTGTTCGGACATTTGAACTAGCATCACACTGTACGTACTCTAGAAATAGCATTATAATGCAGTAATTTTTTAAATGATATATAATATTTTTTTGAAATGGGATACAACCGATAAAATTAAAATTATAGAGCACTCTATTTCTATTCTATGCTACATGATAAGCAACATGTTTCGACGTTTTTGGAGAAATAGAACGCAGCTTAAGTATCACACAAAATAAATTCCCATAAATAAACAATAAAAAATTATATAAATTTAAAAGACGCAAAAAATAAAACTAGAGACGAATTATAAAGTTTTACTATTTTTTGTATTAGCAAACTCGTTCATTCTCAGACAATTTTCTGTAAGTTTTAGCTAGCAGTATTAAATCTATAGAATATGCTACGCCATAATATAAACACAAAAGTATTCTTCAGTGTTGTAATTCCTTTCAATAAATTTACAACTTTTTTACGAACTTCTGATTTCTGTTGGTTATCTTGACATATTTTTTTAAACTTATAAACCTTTTTTTAGAATTCTTAACGTTATTTTATATAGCATATTTTTTTTATACGAGCATCTGGTATTTCATATTGGAATCTTTAGAATTTAAGGTCGACCATCTGGATGCTAAAGTAGTAAAAAAATTGTAAAACTTTTGTAATAAATGTGCATGAAGTAACGCTTAGTCAAAAATTTTAGAAATGATGTTTTTTTCGAATTTATATCGAAAAATAGAAAATATTAAAAAAAATTTTAATCCTTTCTTATATTAGGAGTGTGAATAAGTCTTTCCCGTTTTTTGTAAGAGATGGCGCCACCAATACTGTGCGAGTATTCAATGGTTACATATGTCATAATCAAAGCTTATTCATATGTCAACAATTCCATACTAACACATTAGTTAAAATTTTTTCGCATCATAAATTTTTGATATCGTGAAAATGTCGAAATTTGAGCCGAGTCGACGTCATTTGCGGGAAGTTTCACTTTATTGGTTCAATTTGAAGAAATCTGCTGCCGAGACGCATCGATTGCTTCAGGAGGCTTATGGAGAAGGTTGTGTCGATGATTCAAGTGTTCGCGGATGGTTTCGACGCTTCAAAAGCGGTGATTTCGACGTGGAAGACAAGGAGCGTTCCGGGCGGCCGCAAATCTTTGAAGATCGAGAATTGGCGACTTTGCTTGATGAAGATTCTTGTCAAACGCAAGAAGAACTTGCTGAAGCATTGGGAGTTGACCGAACAACCATTTCCAAGCGTTTGAAAGCCATGGGAATGATCCAAAAGCAAGGAAATTGGATGCCGTACGAACTGAAGCTGAGAGACGTCGAACGGCGTTTTTTCACTTGCGAACAGCTGCTTCAGCGACATAAAAGAAAGGATTTTCTGCATCGTATCGTGACTGGCGATGAAAAGTGGATACGTTACGATAATCCGAAGCGAAGAAAATCATGGGGACTACCCGGCCATGCATCATCATCGACGGCCAAGCCAAATATTCATGGCGCCAAGCTCATGTTCTGTATATGGTGGGACCAGCTATGTGTGGTTTACTATGAGCTTCTGAAACCGAATGAAAGGATCACAGGCGAGGTCTATCGACGACAATTGATGCGTTTGAGTCGCGCACTGCGAGAAAAACGGCCACAATACTCCGACAGGCACGACAAAGTTATTTTGCAACATGACAATGCTCGCCCACATGTTGCACCGCCGGTGAAAACATACTTAGAAACGCTCAAATGGGAAGTCCTACCCCACCCGCCGTATAGTCCAGACGTTGCTCCGTCTGATTACCATCTCTTCAGATCGATGACGCATGGCCTGGCTGACCAGCACTTCCATTCCTACGAGGAAGCCAAAAAATGGGTGGATGACTGGATAGAGGCCAAACCGGTCGAATTTTTTCGCAACGGGATTCGTATGTTGCCAGAAAGATGGGAAAAAGTTGTAGCTAGCGATGGCCAATACTTTCAATAATTCATTTGTAACCATTTTTTCACAATAAAGGCTCAAAATTTGAAAAAAAAACGGGAAAGACTTATTCACATACCTGATATATAGATAATGATTATAATACATTTTTTGTTCTATGCATTTTTTAATTACAAGTGATTCTTCTAGGATAAATTGAGGAGACTTTGACAATATCATCATCGATGCCTTGGGGGACTTCAGAGACGAAATGGTCGAAAAAATTGATGGTACAAAAAGTACATATTTTGATAAGATTTACAACTTCTGTTTAAAATATTTTTCGAAATTTTCGCATTTTTTGAGCTAAATGAAAAAAGTCAGAATTTTGATATATTTTTTCAATAGTTTTTGTTTATGGTGATCCATGAGACAGTATATTCATCTTTGTCGAGTTACGGCAAAGATGTTCCACATATACATCGTTGCACATATCATGTCCCAGTTCACGGTGAAAGGCACCCGGAAACCCAAGATAGAATTAATAATGAAAAGCATAACAGGGCAGTCTGTATGAATTAGGTTGCGTATCTTAGCTTGCAGTTCAGGCCAGCCACGCCGCGTTGATGATACGCGCTGGGAATAAATTTTTACGCAAAAAAGGGCGGTGCTGAGTATTTGAAGCGACAAACGGATCGGCGGCTGGAAAAATATAATATAATAAAATATAATAGCGTGGCCATCTTAGTTTCCCATAACGGTGCGGTGGACGGGCTCAGGTGCAGGTTGGACGTAATCGAGCGGGGCGTCATGCAACCCGTATAAAATAATGGAGCAGGATTTTAACGCGAGAATATAGCAAAAAGGTGACAGAAAAAGATTATAAAACGAGAATACATGGAAGAAATGTGGTTACTGATTGTTATAACAATTCAGTTTTCAGTGTTTGAATTTTAAATACATAGTAGTTGAATTTTAAATACATACACGTAAATAGTAGTTACATGTGTTACATTTTTAATGTATATGACATCGAAAAGAATTTTTTTTTTTTTTGCGGAGTCTGTGAATGCTGTTTATGCATCTCGGATGGTCGTTCAGCAAGAATGGTCCTGAAAAACGGCCACTGAAGTATGTGCGACTCGACAGAAAACCCATGTTACTACGAACTAAACACATATCTCCATGTTGCACCGACACCAGCCCGGAACTGTTATGCACATTACTTCAGCCTGGGCGGCAGTCCTTGCGTGGCCATTTCACGTTCGTATCTTTCATTCCAGATTCTCATGCATACTCGATATTACATTCACTCTTCACAGACTTTCAATCGTCCAGACATCCATCTGCTCTTTTACTCTGAATCACATTCATAACGTATTTTGCGATCAACCGCCAGCTGTCCGCGTCTTGCATCATATTGTTCGTCACGTTTTCTGGCGTGATCGCTCCTGTCCTCGTCTGTAGTCGTCGCTCAGTCCAATGTTCGCACACAAAAAATGTGTGCTCCGCATCGTCCTAAGCCCATCCGCAGTACTTGCATTCTGAACAGGCGACCTTCATCTTGCAGAGGTACTTACGGAAGTATCCGTGTCCGGACAGAAATTGGGTAAGGTAGAAGTCCACCTCTCCGTATTTCCTCTCGGGTATTAGTCTTTTCGTCCACCGTCCTCTTTCGTCCGTTGTCCACCGTCTCTGCCATGTCTCGATGGTCTTCGACAGTTCTTCAGTCACAGCGTCTTCGCTTCCAACGTTCGAGCTCCGCTCGTAAATTCGCTTCCGTTCGGCCGCGAGCAGATCGATGGAAATGACCCCAGCAATCACGAAAACGGCGCTCTCAGACATTATTATTATTATTATTATTATTATTATTATTATTATTATTATTATTATTATTATTATTATTCCCATCCGTTGTCTGTACCTTGACGAAGATCGGCTGTTTCACCATCTCTCAGCCGATCGGGTGATGGGCTTAAAAGAGTACCTCCTCCTACCAATGAATGGAAGGTCGAAAAGATAGTATGATAGCTGCCATTTTATGAGTGAGCGGATATCCCTTAAAAAAAAGGATATCCCAGAGTAAATGAGTTAACGCACGGAGCAATGATGTGCTGGAAGACCCGAAAGGGCAACTGAATAGGGACTTCCATGCCGACCATGATCGAAGCTGCAGGTTCTATAAACAGACCTTCGTCAGTAATACAGAGATTAAGGAAAGCACACTCGCTCAGAGACTCTATAAACGGGTATCTCTTGAGGAGTGAGAACACATGCGGAGCGTAGCGAACGTTCCTGTAAAAGGGATCCTAGCAGAGTAATTACAGATGCATGAGTGAGTTTCAAACATTGAAGTTTCACTAGAATATTTGAGGGCAAATGTATGAATCTACATGAATGAAGGTTAGAACGAGGTACTCTTGAACAAATGACAGACCGCCGTGTTTGCCGTGCGGTGCGACCCGTGAGCTGCCAAAAGGAGATCCTGGGTGTCGAGGTTTACGCCCGGTTGCGTGCTGGGTGACCCGAAACATCTTTGGCTCCCGCTGACGGCAAGACGGGAGGCGAGATCCTAGCCAGATCTAGTCAAACGGCCTTGGCGAGTGCGTTCGGTGTGTGATTTCCCCCGATGTTTCTCCAGAGAGTGAAACACCTTGTTGTTGGGGTGCGAAGCTCGAGAGGACGGAGGTGGAATAGTGCACCAGAGCGCGCTATACTCCTGCACAATGGTCTGAGATGAGTCAGCCCTTACAGGCATGTGTTGGGGGGCTGCCTCATCGAGCTCGACGTTGAAGGATCCCGGAGGCCGACCATCTGCAGGAATGAAGTTAAAAAAATTGACCCATGGATTGCCAAAAGCAACAAAAGAGTTACCTTGGGGTGGGGGAGGGACAGCCGGCTGAGGCCGGGATTAAGTCTGTTGAGCGGACGAGTGAACTGGAGATTATTCTCCAACTTGCTCGGCTGCTCAAGGACATGATCAAGGCAATGAAGAGCCAACCAAATATTCAAAAAGACATCAAGGATGGCCTTCCAAAAGCTCAAGAGCACGTAGATGCTCTTCAGCACAAAATACAAGGGAAGAGGGTACCGGTGAGCCTCCTCCCAACAACTAGGCAGAATAGAGAAGAGATAACCCCAAAGAGACCGGCATCAAGTCCCCCGAATATGTCCCTTACTAAGGAGAAAAAAAGGGGAGAACAGGAGGGCAAAAAAGAGGGGTGGCAAGAAGTAAAAAGAAAAAAAAAGAACAATAAGAAGAAGCAAAGTGAGCAGAAGGCTGAGGAACAACCTCAGCATCCAAAAAAACAATAATAATCACAGAAATAAAAAAAAAGGCCAAAGCTCGATGCGATCGCCATAAAACCAGCGCATGGGAAATCCTACGCTGAGGTGATGAGATCCATCAGAGCGGTCAAACCGGAGGACTTGGGCGCGGATGTGAGGACCGTCCAGAAAACCAAATCGGGTGAGGTGCTGATAGAACTCAGACATACCAAACCCGAAGGTCGGAAGGCACTCGCTGAAGTGCTCAAGTAAGCAACAGGCCAGAGCGGCTGTGTCAGGGAGCTGACCCCTAGAGGAAGTCTAGAGGTTAGAGACCTGGATTGCTGCGTGACGGAGGATGAGATGTGTGAGGCCCTCAAAAGTAAACTGCCAGATTATTGTGGCTAGCTGCAGGTCAGAGTGACCAAAACCAACACTGCGGAATAGCGTGCTGCCATCGTACTGCTGGAGGAGGTTGCTGCCGCGCGGCTGGAAGATCGGGTTTTTGCGAGTGGGCCTGGTGAATTGTCGTGTACGCCGCCGCAAAATAATGACGAGGTGCTACAGGTGCCTCGGATATCGCCACCGGAGTCATAGCTGTAAAGGCCCTGACCGTAGCGCCTGTTGTTATCGTTGCGGACAGAGAGAACACAAGGTCGCGTCTTGCACCGCAGAACCCGAATGCTTTCTCTGTAAAGGTGAAGCGAAGTAGGAGGGACGCCGGCACGTTGCCGGTTCCGGTGCCTGTCCGACTTTTCGCGAGGCTCTCTCAAAAAAGGCTAAATGGTCGTAATTCTGCAAGGGAATATTAATCGCAGCAGGACAGTTGATCACCTCCTTCTTCGGCTTTGCCACGATGCTGATGCTGATATATTAATTATCAGCGAACAGTATCGGAACAGAGAAGGAGTAGGTTGGTTCACCGATAACTTTGGAACGGCAGCCATTTGGATTCCTGACCCACGAAAAACAAAAGTAGAGGATCATGGATCTGGAAATGGCTATGTTTGGGTAACATGCAATCGCATCACGTATGTGACTTGCTATCTTACACCAAACCAAGCCATAGGTGACTACCAGGTCATATTAGATGACCTGGAAGACACCGTCAGAGAAATGAAAAGTGAGCTGGTGATGGCAGGTGACTTTAATGCAAGAGCCCTAGAATGGGGCATGGCGGAGCCCGACTCCAGGGGTCGAAGAGTCATGGAACTAGCGTCCAGACTTGGTCTAATAGTTCTAAATACTGGCAATACTTCGACCTTCAGGAGACCGGGCTATGCCGAAAATATATCTGATGTGACCTTTGCGATAGAACATCTGGCCTCTCGAATCCAGGACTGGCAATTGATCGAGGACTACACAGCCAGCGATCACCAGTACATTTTGCGTATGTGATAGAATGCCAGGTTTCACTGGACACAATTCGCGAGGGCCCCCTAGATGGAACGTTGCAGGGATAAACAGAGAGAAATTCTCACAGGCCATTGAACACGGTCAGCAAAGCCTTGTTAGGATTCCAAATGGCTCATCTACAATTTAGCACGCCAGGGAGTTGACTAGCGCCATAATGCGCATTCTACGCCGGGCTTGCGAAGAGTCGATGTCGTGCAAAGTGGTTGGTGGAAAAAGACGTCCTGTTTACTGGTGGACGGCTGAGATAGCTGATATGAGGCGTAGGTGTTTACATCTACGACGAATATTACAGAGAGCTCGTAAACACGGAGATGAGATCACTTTGAGGAGGGCTGAATACAAGCTATCTAAGAAAGCCCTTCGACGAGCGATCGAAGCCAGCAAACGCCGATGCTGGAAGGCGCTGTGTGAAGACATAGATGTTGATCCATGGGGACTGGGATACAAGATAGTTGCTGGAAAACTGGGAGCTCATGGAAACATGGGCTCCTTGGACTCCGGCACAATGCGGAACATCGTAGATATCCTGTTCCCCACCCACCCTGATAGGTCTGATCTAGCTCCACCGAAACGAGAACTGAATGTACTTCTACCTGTTGGATGGGCAAATGTTTTGAGGGCCATGGAGCGAGACTTTCGGATGCCACCTTATATACTTCGTATATTGGATGACTACCTTAAGGATCGATACTTGGTTTACGAGACATCGGACGGTCGGAGAAGGAAAAAACATAGTTGCAGGGTGGCTCAGAGGTCTGTACTCGGAGCCGACATGTGGAACGTTTTTTATGACGGAATACTCCGGATGCAGATGGCTGAGGACACCTTTCTCGTTGGATACGCAGATGATGTAGCAGCTGTTATCATCGCTAGGGATTATAACGCTGCACAGATGCGACTCAACCAGGTGATGCGTCGAGTGCAGAGATGGATGGAGAACAATGGGTTAGAACTGGCGGCGGCGAAAACGGAGATCGTGCTCCCAACTAAGAAACGTATCCCAAAGATACGCCTTATGCAGGTTGGAGACACGATGGTGAGTACCAAAGCAGCTTTAAGGTACCTGGGGGTGACGCTTGATTCCAAGCTGACCTTCTGGGACCAAATAAAAAAAGTGGCGGATAGAGCTGCCCGAGTGACAGCACAACTTAGAAGGTTGATGGCCAATGTTGGCGGTCCAGCATCCTGCAAGCGGCGTCTACTCATAAGGACAGCTGAATCCATCATGCTATACGGCGCGGAGGTATGGGCCGATGCACTGATGGCCCAAAAATATAGAAAAAGAATGGCGGCAGTGCAGCGTAGAGGGGCATTACGCATCGTGAGCTCCTACCGTACGGTCTCCGAGTCGGCGGTGCTGGTAATCGCATGTGTTACCCCCATTGATCTCCAGGCACAAGAAAAGAAATTTGTCCACCAGAATAAAAATATTCTCGGCAGAATAGAGGAAGCTGCACGGGCCAGAGCTGCCACGATAACCGAATGGCAGAAGCGCTGGGAGAGGGATCCGCGCGGCCGATGGACGGCTCGACTGATCAATCAGTTAAAGCCATGGCTCCAGAGGTCGCACGGAGAGGTTAATTACCACCTCACACAACTCTTATCGGGGCACGGTCGGTTTCGATCCTATCTCCACAAGATGGGGAAAGTACCGGATCCGAGCTGTGCCCACTGTTGCGCTCCCCGAGATGATGCACTTCACACATTCTTTCAGTGCGAGGTGTTTCGCCTTGAAAGGGAGTGCCTCTGGAGAGACATAGGACCATGTGGGCCTGACAATATCGTTCGGCTGATGCTGGAGAGTCATGAGAAGTGTTCCAGGATTTGCAATTTCTGCAAAGCCATCCTGGACCACAAAAGAAGAATTGAAGAAGGCGTGTAAGCCCGCAAGGGCGAATAGGATGGCGCAGCCCAGAAGTAATGTCCTCATAGACGGTTCCTGGGCTGCACTTACGCCATCGAGAGGAGGTCTCCTCGGTGCACGCCTATCGACCCCGACTCGTAGCTCTTTTCAGAGCTGTGGGAAGCAGTCGAGGGGAATGCACTGAGGAGGTAGTTTTTTAGTGGGTATGCCCTTCACAGGTGAGTCCTACATACCCGGGGACCGGTCTCCGTGATCCATAAAGGATTTTTCTCCCCCCCAAAAATATTATTATTATTATTATTATTATTATTATTATTAAAACTCCGTCACCGCGGGTTCTTAGTGACCCTATGTTTTTGGCGGTGCCGGTCCCAAGCCCGGATAAAGGAGGAGGGAGTACACTTACGACAACTGAACAGCACACTCTTACAGTTATACACTTCACAACACTGACACAACAGACAACATAACACCTGGCAAAGAAAGGGGTAACCGTCGCCACGCTCGCGTGTGGTGGTTTCGGTTCGGTTACGGGACGGCTAGCACGGAGTAGACGAGCTTGACAAACTGAAAAAATGGGAGAATACTGGCAATACTAGTACAGCCGTCACTGATTAAGTTTGTAGGCGTCATATTTGGTGAGGGGGCTCTATAAACGGGTTACACACACCAGGTATATAAAGATTCGGACGCCACGCAGCTCGGAAACTCTGTAGAGTAGTTCGAGCAGCGGGAGCGAGACACGGAGCGAAGCCGAGCAAGCATGGAGTGGATGAACTCTACAGGTCCTGAAAGGCACGGGCGCGACTGGAACTGCCAGCTCTTGCACGGCGGAGTGGGGACCTGCTGTGCGTCATCATCTGGCGGGGGTCTTATAAACGGATATCTTCCCGAATATAAAGATGTGGGCGCCACGCCTCCCGAGGAACCCTTTCATAAGGGTAATCGGGTTGCGAGAGTGAAGCACGGAGCGGCATTCTGGTACTGGGTGGGGGTGACACGCGCATGGACTCTGGCTGGGGATACCCTCCACTGCTAACTATACTTATACAAGCATAACCCAACTTACGCACTTTACAATTTTTGCCACCCTCGTCTCTGTTCTCTAAACAAGAGTGGAATGGAAGGGGGCGGGATCCTTTCTGATCTGTATGGGGGGCTCACGACGCTTGCGTGGATTATTAATTAATGCAGATCAAATATTCTCGCCTGATCGTTCTCCTTCGGCTTTGTCAGGGAGGTTGACGGGGCTCCAAAGGGAGCTAAAGACGGTCCACCGCGCTTGCTGAGCGTTACATGCCTGAGAGATGCCAAAGGAAGATCCTGGGTTGGGAGGCGAGTCTTCAGGTTGCATTCTTGGACGACTCGAACCATTTTTGTTTCCTGCTGACGGCAGGATGGGCAGCTGGGCGCCTCGCCAGTACCAGTCATTCGGCATTGGCGAGTGCGTCCTGACTCGTAATGTTTGCCGGAACTCTCCAGAGGGTGGAGCACCTTATGATTGTGGTGTGAAGCTTGAGAGAGCGGAGGAGGGCTAGCGTACCGGGGCGCGCTATAGCCCCCGACTCTATAAAAGACCCTTACACGAAGGTCCAAACCAGAATGACTCCTACAGGCAAGTGTTGGGGTGTCATTTTGGCGAGCTCGTCGTTGAAGGGTCCATGGAGGCCGGTCACCTGGGGGGACGAAAATAACAAGAAAGAAGAATGGATATTATAAACAACAAAGAAGAAGAGGTAAAGATAGTAAAGAAGCAGGAGACGGACCAGAAGAGTGCGGCGGTCAACAGCCTGGATGTCCCCCGTACGGTCAGTAACACTAAAGCTGACAGCGCTGCTGGTGTAGCAAGTCATGGCAACATTGTGAATGACCACGACAAAGCCCTCATTGACTCCATAAAAAATTTGTTCAGAATGATGATGAAGTCGATGAAAAGGCAAAAGAACGTGAATAACATAATAAAGGAGGGGCTTCCGGCTTTACAAAGCCAATTCGAGGAGCTCATAAGCAGAGAACGGCGCCTACATACCTCCGAGATTGCCGAGACAATAGAAGACCAGAAGAGGCATCCTTTTACCTCTGCAATAGAATTACTTGAGGGGGGGCGAAAGAAGAAGAAAAAGAAGAGACGAAGGTCCGATAAAAGAAGAAGACGCGGCTGCTAAATCAAATCGTGGCGACGAGCCACAGCCCGAACAAGGCTGGAAGAATGTGCCCACTAGGCAAGAAAAGAGAGCAGCCAAAAAAAAGAAGCAGAAAAAAAGTCAAATGCAAAGGGAAAGGCCTGAGGCGCTGAAAGCGGACAGCGCCTCTTGATTGAATTACCAAGGAGCGCAATGCTTTGCGAGTTAGACTGACATCTGGCATCTCACGACATTACCCAGGAGATGAGAGTTAGTCACCAAACCATTTTAAACCATCTGCAGAAGGCTGGATACAGAAAAAAACTTGGTATTTAGGTGCCGCATGATTTGACGCAAAAAAACCTTCTGGACCGAATCAACACCTGCGATGTGCTACTGAAACGGAATGAATTCGACCCATTTTTTTGAAGCGAATGGTAACTGGCGACGAAAAATCGATCACATACGACAATATCAAACGAGAACGGCCGTGGTTCAAGACCGGTGGGCCGTCCCAAACAGTGGCCAAGCCGGGATTGACGGCCAGGAAGGTTTTGCTGTGTGTTTGGTGGGATTGGAAGGGAATCATCCACTATGAGCTGCACAAATATGGCCAGATGCTTAATTCTACCATCTACTATGAATAATTTAACCGCTTGAAGCAGACTATCGATCTGAAGCGACCACAATTGGCCAACAGGATGGGCGTAGTGTTCGACCAGGACAACGCCAGACCACACACTTCGTTAATGACTCGTCAGAAGCTAGGGGAGTTCGTATGGGAGGTTTTATCGCATCCATCATATAGCTCGGGCATAGTGCCAAGTGATTACCACCTGTTCCTGTCCATGTCAAACGCCCTTGGGGGTGTAAAGTTGGACTGAAAAGAGGCATGTTAAAAGTGGCTGTCCAAGTTCTTCGCAAATAAGGAGAGGGCTTTCCATGAGAGGGGTATTATGAAGTTGCCATCTACATCGAAACAGATTATTGAAAAAACGGCGCATATTTGAAGTAAATCCGACCACTGTAACACTTTTTATAAAGCATTGAATGAAGAGTAAAAAAGCGGAAGGAAGATATTTGACAATCTGATATTTGCATACGAGTATTCAATGATATTGTACTTTACAACAATAAAAAAATTACGTTAAAGTTTGGATTTTAAGTTGGAAGGTATAAAAGTGAAATATTTAAAGTTAACTTGAAATTTCTGTTAAATTATGATATTAAATACCGAATAATCTACATATTTTTATTTGCTATTTAAATATATTACAAAAATTATTTTTTTAGCATTTCGGGAATAAACACACACTTATTTATATCACAGTCATAAGCATCATGTATACTTTGAGGTCGATAACAGTTTACTAATGCAAAAGATTCTTGAAAGCACAGTTTTACTTCTAAAATGTATTGATTCTCAGCATTCTGAAATAAAACGTATTACAATTTACCTTTAAATTTTTAAAAAAATGTTTTAATATTATTTTGGTATACCTGAGGTCTAAGACATTTCATATAAAAATTTTTTTCTAGAGCAGCTGTAATAACAGTGACAATTTGATCCAATGGATAGCAATTATTTGGTTGGATATCATTTTTTTTAAATATCGTTCCTATGTTAACTAAATTTAATAGTTCCAAAGCAACACTAAAATAATATGTTTCACTGCTCGCAATACAAGAACCGTACAAATTAAACTCTTGCGCCCAAAGATGCTCATCTATTCCGTTGGATCTAACTGTGGGCCATTTTTCTTTCAACTTTTGCTTGAAATCCCATGGAAGATTTCTTACATATTGTGGCTTTTCTCCCAAAAAAGTTTGACATTTTGTAAGATGATTACCAATTTCATCAATAGCCCAAAATCCATTTATTATCCAACTCTGATCATCGAATATTGTCCAATGATCCGTTACGTATTGCAAGAAGTCACGCTCGGTTGTATTTATATTACGGTGCGGCCGAAAAAATGAACTTATTGGTGAATGTTGAATTAATTCTAGATGGTGGTATCTACCAGTTATTCTGAAAATCATTTTTTGATTTATTATTTTTTTTCAATAGAACAAATTTAAATGGGGGAAGGGGAATGTTGTAAAATATAAAAATAAATCAATCATTTCTTTGTGGCCCCATAAGTTTTCCATATATATAAACAACATTGAACATTAATGATGATTTTGATACAAGTTGATTAATTATAATCAAATTGAAGAAGATTACTATATTTGCTGTATAAATTAATATCAAATTAAAAAGTATCGATCATTTAAAGGGATGGATGAAGTAAATTTTTATCAATTGTATAAAAAAAATCATGGTATAAATAAAATTATATGTAAGCACATTAAATTATTGACAATTTTAGTTAATCGTGGCCTTTATTTACGTCTAATCTAGAACGTAGCATACTTTCAAATAAATTCAATAAACAATAAAAATTTTCCAAATTTGATTTGTTTTTGGTCATAAAATTTGAAAAACACTGTCGTGCCCACAGAGTTTGATAAATTTGTTTTAAATTTTTGAAAAAAACAGTATATCAAAGATTAAATAAAAACCATGATTTATGAAATAATTTTCATTCATTTACCATAAAATAATAAATTTTTGTTAAATAATGTAAAAAGACTAAGAGTGTAATATTTTTATAAAAAATGTTGTGCTTTTCAAAATACCATATGTAAATAAAAAAAGTAAAGTTAATCCCGTCGGCCCCCGAAATAGTTCGACATTACATGTTTAACATTTTTAAATAAAATATCCAATCTTGGATATTTTGTTATGTAAATTTTCATTGTATAAATACTATTCATTCTACATTATAGATTTATATTTTTGAAGAAATATTGCGTAAATTTCATGTTTTCGATAATTTCAAAGACTCCAAGCTTCTAAAGATTCTTCAATACGACTCTTTGGCTGTGATACCCTTATACTATTTAGATATCTTGAACAATTTAATTTTCAATGGAATTTCAATCTCTTGTTCGAATTTAATTTCAAATAATCTTTTAGACAAAAGCATATTGAATAATCTGTAAATAGCTCATGCTTAAAAATCTAAATTTAAGAATTCTTTCTTTATTTTTTGACAATATATGATTTTAATCTCAATACTACCCCTGTAACCCTATTTTTACAACATTAAATACAATATTTAAGATATACTTGATGTACGAATACACATATGATTTTTGTGTACTTGTTAGTTAACTTCTATATAATTTTTTTTTCTGTTCATTTCAAAAATCAATATTTGCTTATGCCTGCTATTTGATAGTATCATTTGAATCAAACTCTTTCAGCTTTAATTTATGTATTATGCAAAATGCTAAGCGTGATATCTATTTATACTGATTTAACTGATGTTTGTCCATAGTATTTGCTAATAATTGATTTAGTATATAAAATGCTTTTATTAAACAAAGAATAATTTGAATGTTTTTATTATGAATATTTTATGATGATATGCTGAATAAAGAAACCTCTCAATTTGAATTTTATTTAGCTTAATAAATTTAAATACTAAGCAATGCGGATTACATTTATGCTTATTCAATGTGTCACAACTATTTAAAAATATTATAAAAATAAAAGTATAACGGAAATGGAATAAGAAGCTGATACAATTGTATTAGATTAAATAAAACCATTGTAGACAGGGCGTCACTTCAATATTTTCCGGTGTCTTTCCGCTACCATTCTAAAGAGCAATATCAGAAGCCCTGAAACCTATCAATACTTCGTATAAAATTATAACAAATAATGAAATGATAATCTTATCCACCGGAAATTATAAGTCTTATCCACCGGAAAGTGTATAAAATATATTTTATTATAAATTAAAATATTTAAAAGATTTAATTTTTCTTTGTACATATATGTATAAGTATAGCCCAGAATTTTCACGATTAAAACAAAATCTGCTCGAACTTTTTAAAATATCTAAATTAAAGTTTTCTCCTTTATTCATACAAAGATCGTGACAATGGATATTTGACAATCGAATGTTATAATTTGAAAGCTTACAACTTATTATTTTATTTTGATATCGACAATTTTTTTTCAATGGTTCTTATTTCTGGTTCCTATGTGAGGTCTTACCAGATATCTTGTGACGCCTCTGATTGTCGCCGTAACAGATTCAAATTTTATTTCCCAAGTTCCGAATATGTTCTTTGCTAGCACAATGCATTAAAATTTTTTATTAAGTATAATACTTTATTAAACTATATTAATGGTCAACTATTCATAAATGGTCTCTATAGAAGAAGCACGCAGCATTTCACCATTTCGTTTAAAACAGTTTTAAGATACCCTAGAAAATACGAGGTTCCCTAAGTTTCTCTGAAAGGAGGTTATTAAAAGAAAGTCCATTTCACAATCAAGTTATCATTTTTTTGCTTGTACAAATTTATTTTACCTGAATTTTTTTCAGTAATTGTATTACAAATAGCATAGTACACGTATACATACTAATGTAAAAATTCTATATATAGTTCTTTATTTATGATAATTGTTTTAGAGGTTTTTATCTATTAGATAATTCTAGAATATTATATTTATTATTTCAAAACGACATAAACACAATTATTTTACTTAAATGATCTAAAAACATATCATATTCATATATACTATTTAGACAAAAATTATTATTCCATGATTTTCATTTTGCAATTTTTTTTCCTTCCAATGACATTTTCAAATGGTACGTATTTGTCTAATAGAAATTTATATCTTCATTGATTGAATGTCAATTTTATAACAATCATAATTTACTTATAAGGAGAGGTCTCGGCATTTGGTTGATAGATTTGTCCCACTCTGAGAGAGGTAAGCAAGATTATCTCTAACATAAATTCTACAAAGTTTTAGGGTCCAGCGCTCTTCAAGTCTGAAGATCTCATAATTTATTACATACAAATTAATATACTACGACTGCATAAATTGGGTATATCGTGTCGTCAGAGATATTTTTTTCATGAAAATCTCAATTTTTGACGCCGGATTCTAAAAAAGAATAACATTTGAAACAAAAACGTGCGAACAAACTCATGTCCTTAAACTTATAGTTTTAAGAATATTGACAATTAAGTTTGACCAAATTAACTTAGTTTATCGAATAATTGTCTGTGTATGCCAGCAAATTGATCGACCTTGATATAATCTTAAAAATAGATATTTGCGGATAAATGGTTCATTAGAAGTTTTTCCTGGAATTCATATTCTTTTAGCAAATTCACTAATAGCAGTCGAGATTTCAGTCAAACAATTCATCTGACTACATACGAGGGTGGATTCATAAGTTTCCGGCCTGACCAAGAGATGGCATCACTAGGCATACCTTGAGGTGGCGTTCTATAGTACCATCCTTAGATAGCTTGTAGCTATAGTTTCAGTCCAATCGCCATATTAGTTTAGGTTTGAGAGCACGCTGAACAAGACACCTCTGTGTTTTTCGTAAAAATGGAAAAGCTGGAAAATAGTGCTGTCATCAAATACTTTATATTTCAATATTTAATATTTGAAGGGGTTAACGCCGAAGGAAATTAAAGAAGAGATGGACTCAACACTGGGGACATCCTCCCCATCATATTCAACCGTTAAGCAGTGGATTTCCGAGTTTAAAAAGGGTCGTGTGAGCACCTCTGATGAGCCTCGCTCAGGACGCCCCGTTGAGGTTACAACTCCAGATATGATCGAAAAAATCCATCAAATAGTGCTGAAAGACCGCAGATGAAAAGTGCGTGAGATTGCTGAGACCTGTAAGATATCATATGAACGTGTACAAAAAAATTTGCACCAACATTTGTATATGGAAAAGCTCTGTGCAAGATGAGTGCCGCGTTTGCTAACAGTCGACCAAAAATTGATTCGAAAGAACATTTCTACCGCCAATTTGGCGTTGTATAGCGTAATCCAAGCGAATTTTTGCGACGATTCGTAACCGTTGACGAAACTTGGGTTCACCACTACACTTCTGAAATCAAACAACGTTCTAAACAGTGGATTGGACCAGGGGAACCAACTCCAAAGAAGGCAAAAACAATTTTTTCGGTGAACAAGATCATGACTACTGTTTTTTGGGATGCAAGAGGTATTATATATATTGATTACTTTGAAAAGGGTAAAACTATCATTGGTCAATACTACGTAGACTTATTGCAACATTTGAGCCACGAATGAAAATTAAACGACCTCATCTAGTGAAGAAAAAAATCTTGTTTCATCACGATAACGTACCAGCGCACACGTCAATCGTTGCGATGGCTAAAATCAACGATCTGAAGTTTGAATTGATGCCGCACCCTCCCTACTCTCCAGACCTAACCCCGAGTGACTATTATCTATTTCCTAACCTCAAAAAATGGCTTGGCGGTAATAGATTTGCGGACAATGAAGAAGTAATCGAAGTTGTAAATGGATATTTTGAGGAGCTTAACGAATCAGTCTATAGAGATGGCATTATTAGACTAGAACACCGCTATGAGAGATGTATCAGCCTTGGAGGAGATTATGTTGAGAAATAAAAAAAAATTCTTAAAAAAGTTGTTTTTCTTGGTCAGGCCGGAAACTTATTAATCCACCCTCGTACAGTACACCCAAATGCAATACAAGAAAGTATACTAATTTATAAATAAGAACATTAAATTGTTTTTTAATTTCTCTGAAGATATATCTAATTTGTAGTGGAAAACTATCTTAAGTTGGAAGTAATAAATTACTATACCTTGAGAAGAGGAGATCATTAGTATCTAAAACATTGCAGGGCTCATTTTAGAGTAACTGGAGTTAACACTCTCAGTCGAAACAAAAACTGTCATACAAATATCGTCTCTCCATCTTTGAATATATTTTTAAATATATATTTAAAATAATAATGCTGAAAAGCAGTATAGGACAATCCATGTATACGGTGAAATTACAATAGAAAGGTCCAATATATGTTTATGTATATTCGTTGTCTTATGCTGCATTTCATTATTTCATATTCACCTTTTATGATATAGTAACTGTCGAAGCAGTTGTAAGATAATAATGAAATTAGAAAGAAATCAGGTTTTTTTTATTATTTATTTGTACATATATTCTAATTATTAATTATGATTTACCAAGTATATAGTGAGCAATCAAATAACTTAAATATGAAATAATATTTATCATTTTACTCAGCTTACCTTGTTGGTGAAGAATCGCACAAAGAGATAATACATAAGACTATTATGTATTTTAACATTTTTTGTAAATACCCTCTTCTGCTGAATAAAGGTGAAATTGAATCTGAAATACACATTAACCAAAAATTTAAAAACGGCGAATAAAAGGTGATATTATCTGTGCTATATTATATAAAGTCCAAGCGATCTATTATTTGTATACGTTAAACAAAAGAACGATTCAATCAGTCAAAATAAATATTTTTAATTGAGGTGTACATATTACACAGGTGGCTATAGAATAGGTTTTATGTTAAGTAAATATTAATTTTTACCACAAATTTACTATAGTTGTTCTCTGATATACAAAGGTATTATTTCGATGTGCTTTAGATAGCATTTCGAAATTTATTTTGCACGTGTTACCAAAATATTATCGATGCTTCTATACATATTTTACTAATGTTAGTGATTTAAGAATGATGAATCATATTATGTTCAATAGGCTCTTATCAGCACTAAGGCGAAATTCCTAAGTTTGTAACTATCAAACTTATGTGCTATATACATTTTTTGTATAGCAATAATTAATTAAGAAAGGATTTTAGTCTATATCATTTGAAAATGAAAAAGCATTATAAGGATTTTACATGTTCCTGTTTGATGAAAAAGATAATAAGTAACTAATGATGAACATGATTTAATATTTTTTTGATAACCTGCAACATTTTTAGAATTTATGAATTAAATTTTTATTGGAAAACATTATGTATGGCAATATCATTCCTGAAAAATTATTGTCACACTCAATGGACTAATCAACATATATTGTCACATCTTCTGAAAAGCAGACGTTACTTCTAGTTTTAACATAGTCGATATTATTACATGCAGGATGGCTCATTAGGAATTACAGAAACGTGTAAAGATCATTTAGTTTTAATCATAGAAATAAATATCATGAAAAAAACGAACAAAGTTTTACTTAGATTGGATGTTAAAAAATTTAACATGGCTACTAGTGAGACGGAGGTGACTTAGTCTGCGGAGACGAATATTCGGGGTATTTCGGAGAGAATGACTCCGTTTCACCTACGATATTGAACGACTGCTGGGTTAACATATCTTTGGACCGCGTGACTTTCTTCATTGGAGTGAGAGTTAAGAATCCGCGATTCGTATGCTTCAGATGGTATACTTGCTTAGAAACACAGATTTCGATGCTGAATAGCCAGGTGACCACTTATCTCGCAGTACATGTCCGATCGGGAATGCGACGATTCTCACATATATTTATTAATATCCGGCACGAAAGATCAGTTTGTTTGATAAAAGGTACAAATTGATAAATATGGACAACTGAATTCCACAGAAAGAAAGACTTTATTCTTAATATCAAAAACAGAGAAATAGTTGAAATGGTTCAGGTGGTTTCCTGAATTTCATTGTGGTCGTATAAATATAGGTGATGCTGAATGTTATGAATAGTCAAAAAAAATGACTACTCAAGATACGGCTGAAATCCATATTATAATACGAGAAGATGAAAGGAATTTTTACGTCGTTATGCTATTGTTCATGAAATATGAATTTATTACTATATACTATAAATCAAATTATAAAATGTGATCTCAACATGGCAAATCTCATCTGAACAAAAGAAAACTGTTTCATCGGCCAGGTCATGGTCACATTTTTTGGATTCATGGGGCATAATACTAATCGATTACCCACGGATGAAGAAAAACGATTTGAGGACAGTATTGTGGTCCATTATTGAAGAGTTATCAGCCAGTAGCTTTAATTTATATTTATTTGGATCATAGTAATGAAAAAGGAATTCAAATATAATTTTCAAATATTACACCGTCGGTTTAAATATTTGTTTAATAATATTTTATCAATTTACCTTCTTTCATAATATATGAATATTTACAAAATTATTTCATCGAATTATTAAATTAACAACACATGGCATTTGTCGTTACTGATAAATCTGAATCTACTGCAACAGCTTAATTAGTAGAATTGTGACATGAATGACTTCTAGACCTGCCATATTCTTCAGATTTAGCACTGTCTCGTTACTAATTTTGCCTAGAGGTAAAAAATTTGTATAGAATAAAGTGATTATGGTTGTTACACATGAGTAACTTGACGAGTTAGACAAAAGTTATTTTTTTAGAATGCTTAAAAATTATTGAATACTCCTGGAATACATGTATCAAGCTGATCGCGAACTATGTAGAAAAATAAAACAAATTTGTTCAAACACAATTTTGTTTCATTTAAATTCACGGACTTATTCTATTGACATAGAATAATCAGTCCCTGATGAGGAGCCGTAGCGAGTTCGAAACGTTGGACATGTCTTCAATTAGGTAAGGGTGTTGGGGACAGTCAGACTGCACTTTACTAACAAAGAATTTTTTCAGTTAATATTTTATTTTCAGATTAGTCTACGGGGGTGAATGTAAACAAGGATAGTCTGACTGCCATTATAATTTTAATTTAATTTTTAATTTAATTTTTATTTTTAATTTTTATTTTATTTTTTGATTTATTTTTATTTTTATTATTTATTTTTATTTTTATTTTATTTTTAGATTGAATTGATTAGACTGTAAGACCAATAAAAAAAAATATTAATTTCTATTGTCCTAGTACATAAATTGTGCTAAATATAGTTCTAAATGCAGACTGCGACACATACGTATCCGAGCGACACGTAATTACAATTTTTATATACTTTGGTTGCGCCATCTATAAATCGGCGTAGTAATGATAGTAAGGACGAGGTAGTAATTTTCGATACAATTTTTTAATGAGATTATTTATTGCGCTATTATAAAAAAAGGAAAATTACGTCAATTCCTGTCCAAGTGGAAGTATGTTAGCTTTAAAGATAATAGAGAGAGATCGCCGAAGCTTATGGGCGAAACCGAAGTAAAAATTTCCGACTGAAAACGAGGGTCTCAGGTGGCCAAAGAAAAGTACTAACCGTTTTGTGCAATTTTTCAAATTTTGCTTTTCGGTCTTATGCGATCGAAGGGGTATGTTCCGCGCATGTGAGGGAAAGGCCGGGCGAGACAATAGGCTGGCAGCGGGGTGCAATAAAAAATAAACAGCTTTATACCGGTAACGGACAAAAAGGAATTTTATTGCCATATGTATAAATATATATATATATATATATATATATATATATATATATATATATATGCTAGCAGCAGCTAGCAAGTAGTTCAACGTTTTCATTTATTTAATTATTTAAACATAAGGTTTTGCTAATTATTGTTGTACTATATTAGAAAAGTTAGTATTTTAATCGAGAAAACAAAAGCGAGACAAAAAAAATTATTTTCACTGCCATCGGAACGCGATCAAACATATGACATCTAACTGGAGACACAATGGGCCCATTTCCACGATCTACTCGAGGATACAAGTATGTACTTGTTTTTATGGATCTGTTCAATCATTGGATAGAATGTATTTCCATCCGGTAGGCACATATGCAAGCAATTCACCGCGAGTTCAAAGACTGGATATTGTTACATTGCCGCTAGGAAGAGCAAGACGCACATTTAGCCCACGAAGAGGCTGCTTTGCAAAATTAGAAAGAGCGCATAATGAAGCTACCTTTACACGAAAGCAGCGTAAAATTTACTATAAGGATAGGCAAGGCAAACGCGCTACTATAATGTGAGACGTTGCGACGTTCATTACATGATTGGCGAGTGCGGCGCACCCTTATAATCTCATCTCGCACGCAAGGCTTTAATACCAAAGTTGACCCGAAATTCGATGGACTTTTAATCATCGTAGCAAAAGTCGGCAGGATTTTCTGCATTTTGACCGATTCTACGGGAAGAGATGGTGTCAATCATCACGTCGCCGATCTGAAATCTTAGAATCCAGACAACGATGGGCCCAGTTCCGGAAGAGCCTTGGGCGAAGAACGCAACTTTAATTTTGAGTCAAGTGAGCCTAGTAGCATTACCACACCACAGGTGAGGGTAAGGAATCGCGCTGATGCATCTAATTGCAATATCAAACGAATGTGTGAAACGAAACAGTTGCGGATCAATTCATGAGATTAAACGTAAGGATTGTGCCACTTAAGCGAGAGAGGGAGAGAGAGAGAGAGAGAGAGAGAGAGAGAGAGAGAGAGAGAGAGAGAGCGTAGTATGCGTGTCGTAATCCGCCAAAATATTGTAAAGTGATCCCCCACGAAGCTATATGATAGCGACGCCCGTCTTGGCATATCTTAGCGTAGCGACAAATAGGTCGCCCGAGGAAAATTCCACCTCTAGCGCTGCAGTAGTACTTATTCCTCCGCCGAATTCGGGGACAAACTAGGGCCCACCAGTATGCCGCCTAACTGTCTGATGCTCTAGTTAATAGAAAATTAAACAATCGGTCTGACGTTTTTATGCATCTTTTTAGCTGTCGCTACCCAACAAGACCCTGTCGAAGGGTCTTTCTTGCATGAGCCCTGCCATTTGGGTCGTCGAAGGTGAAACTTCGTTTCTCTCCCTCCTCGATTAGCAGCACTGATGCACCAGTGAGCGAGTAAGCCGTGGAGATCCTCCGACCCCTTCTGGAGACGGTCTTCCAGTAGCTGGAGATGCGCGACGGGTAGTCACCGAATCCCGCCTACTCACCAGCGCCAACTCATCACCGGCCACCAACATCATTGGAGGACAGCGGCACAATGTTTGAGAACCACCAGCTCTCAATTGCGACGGAGACGGAGCCGACCGTCAGCTAGACTAAAACACATCTGCCGAACAGCGTCCAAGCTCTGTGCCAGCGGCGAAATCGAGTTTACTTTCGGTGTCAAGAATTGGAGGCTGAGGAGGGCGAAGATCTGCAACAGTTGCATGACTTTCTGAAGTAGACAATGACAGGGGAGTAGGGTCTGCTTAAGTATGATGAACTAGATTACCTCACCTGGGTCGAAAAATAGCGCAAGCGCGTGGAGATTGTAGGCTGTCAGGAAAAGGCGCGCGCGGACGTGGAGAACTTCTATTACCGTGAGCGGACAGCTTGCCGTAAGGAAAATGAGTTTCAGGCGGCCTGCCGTCTGGAGGTGCACCGCATCCGGAGAGCGGTTATGCAGACCACTCTGCAGGCCAACCCGTCAACATCCAGGTGGGCTCATCCCTCCATCGTTGAGGCAGATCAAGCCTTCAATTCTTTTCGGGCTAATACCGCCGCTGAAGCCAAGCGTAAGCTGAGCACATCGCCGTACTCGTGTTGGAGGCGAACATGCGCACCGTTACAGTATATATATATATATATATATATATATATATATATATATATATTTATTGTGACGACCGTTTTCGCGGTCATATATTTACGTGACTTTAAAACCACTGCTCGCACAATCGGGATTACCACGTTCGCGAGAGTGCGCAGAGTTCGAATGGAACACGGAGCAACGAAGAGCATAGGGGCGCTCTTCCTCATTCCTGCGTATTCCGTCACGTAGAGTGCAGTACCGCACAGCATCGCATTCTAATCTAGAACCACATCCCCGGACACTGACAGGCCAGCGCATTCGACTTTTCGGATCCACCACATCTCGGCACCGAGATCAGGCGACGAGGCTTTTGCCACCCACAATGCAGCCCGAGACGTATCCACGTCTCTCTGGAGACATCCTCTCCGTTGGGGACATTCTCGGCATCACCGCACTCTAGTAGCAAAGAGGTTAAGAGACGCCACCAGCACCGACAGCGTCAGCGAGGGAAGGGGCGAGATAGAGACCGAGAGAGAGAGAGAGAGAGAGAGAGAGAGAGAGAGAGAGAGAGAGAGAGAGAGAGAAAGAGCGAACCGCTCCAAACGAAGGACGCCTGCACCGGCGAACTAGCGAGAGGGAGAGAAGAAGGGTGAAAGAGACAGCTGCAGCTTCCTCGCGGCAAGTAGTTTTGCCTTATTTATATTGATATTGCGTGTCGCTATTCAGGTTGCCTTCGCCCGCCGTTGCGTGGATTGTTGTAAAATATGCGAAGTCCGTGATTCACGTAAACAATCGTTCCCGTCATAATTGTTCCCTCACGTGTCCGTTTCCGTATCATTTCAGTGTTCCCGCTTAAGTCTGTATCTTCCCACATTGTATAAAAGCTTTCCCACGCGTCGCGGAACCTGCAAAGAGTGGGTAGCCCGCGAGCTACTGTATTATATTGTAACGCGCTTTAATAATGTTAATAATTATATTGTTAATATTGTTATTTCCCCCGAGTTATTCTTTCCGTGTTCCCCTGTTCCCAGTTTCAGCTGAAGCTAGCGTGACTGGTCAAGCTCAGACACACACACACACACACACACACACACACACACACACACACACACACACACCAGTGTGGAGTTTTGTTGCTTTCTCCCATCTGGCGCCTCCCCAGGTTGCGGATAGGGGATGGCTCGCTACAATTTGTAGAGGGCACTGAGGAAATAAAATACTCAGGGCAGACAGAAAAAGCTAATAGGGAGGGCCTCCCGAACGTAAGGCCAATTATGACTAATGTTTGGTATAAACAAGGATATACCCCAGGGAGTAACTCCGGCAAGACCGGTCAATCTCCTCACCGATTCCGATAGAGTGCAAGCCTCTATGGTCGGTGGTAGCCCCTCGGATTCTGGGGAGGGCAAATCAAACATAATCATAGATAGTACACTGGGTACTAAAGGAGATGTCATGATGGATCAAGAAACAACGGATCGAGAAATCTCCATCACGCGCAGAAACAATCACCTGGAGCGACTTGGTGAGAAGATCAGCCAATTGTTGGACTTTGTCAAAGATAGGCATAACGTACACAAGACCATTAAGGATCTTGCTCGTTCCATTAATGCCTCATATAAATGCATTAGTATGGCAGAGGATGATCTATTACAGTATCAACGTCCTGGTACACATGAAGTGGTGACTCAGACTACACCGAGTCTACGCTCTGACACCAAACGAAGCGCAGCAGAAGCGATGGTTTCCACTCCTAAAACCATAGGTGGCAAAAGGACGAAAGAACCACCATTGGGCTCAAGGAGACCACTAGAGTCGGTCGGAGTACCTACAGGCAAGTCTGAAGCCAAAGAAAATCAATGGCAGACCATCAAGCGTAAGAAGCCCAAAGGCAAAGATAAAGAATTATCTAGTACACGCAGGCTTAATGGACGAAATAGGCCTAACTCCATTTTGATTAAGGCCAATGAAGGAGTTACATACGCGGAGGTACTGCGACAAATAAAGAATGACCCGGAGTTATCTCATGTCAAGAATGAGGTTAACAGGATACGTAGAAATGCAAGCGGTGCCCTTGTACTTCAGTTGGAACGGACAGCCAAAGATGCACATGAGTTGGTACGCATTGTTGAATCTAAGGTTGGCCATAGCGCATCCACTTCGGTCCTGAGTAATCTTATTACATTCGAGATTAAAGATATAGATGAGGTCACTTCAAAGGATGAAGTATTAGAGGCTCTGAGAACACACCTCGAGCTAAAGGAGACTAACCTACTAATTGCTCGTTCCTTGCGGCAAGCTTATGGGGGTACTCAGACGGCGGTGGTGTCTGTACCATATAGCCACGCAGCTGAGCTACTATGTGCAGGGCATGTTCGAATCGGATGGGTCAGCTACAGAGTTCGAAAAAAAACAGAAATAAAGCGCTGCTTCAGGTGTTGGCAGATTGGCTATTTAGCGTCCGTGTGCTCGGGCCCTGACAGAACCAAACTTTGCAGGCACTGCGGTGGAAAAGACCATCTATCCAAGCTGTGTAAACGGGCCCTGTTGTTAACTCTGTAAATGTGAAGGAAAAAAGGAGACTAACCATCCAGCATACAGCTATAAGTGCCCGATTACCGTGGAATTTTTAAACAGACATAAAACATGAAAATACTCCAACTGAATACCAACCATTGCGTAGCAGCTCATGACCTGCTGAAACAGACAATAAAGGAGCTAAGAATAGACATTGCTGTAATCTCCGAACCATATTGTGACAGAGTCAGACCACAGCGCTGGATAATTGACACAAGCAATAGAGCTGCCTTCTGGATTGGTCAAAATAGGCAGGTACTAAAGCAGTCGAGTCATCGGAGCGAATTGATATCCTGGGCTAAAATACAAGAAATATACGTCTTTAGTGTATATGCTCCTCCAAGCTTGACGGACAAGCAGTTTGAAATCCTTGTAGCTAAATTAGTTGATGAAGCCATGGAAAAGAAACCATTATTAATCGGTGGCGATTTTAACGCGTGGTCCACAGCCTGGGGAAGCGCTTCAACAAATAACAGAGGTAGTATGCTGCTTGATGGCCTTAATTCTCTTCAACTCCACGTGGTTAATAAGGGATCTGAATCCACTTTCATTAGGGGTGATAAACAATCAGTCATTGATGTAACATTCGCCAGTGATGACTTGATTCAGCGGATCCTTAATTGGAGAGTAAGCGACCTTTACACCCACAGTGATCACAGGGCGATCTTGTATGAGATTGCAGAGAAGAAAGTAAAGAACAAGTGCGATGAGTGGATGCCCACACGGAAATGGAACATCAGATCGCTAGACTGTGAAGTGTTCGCCACTATAATATCAGAAGAGCGTTTAGAATATGGTGCACCAGGCCATCTGGCAAATGCACTCATGAAGCATATCTCTGAAGCATGTGATGCATCGATGACTAGGACTAAGAGCGGATTTAAACATCGTCAATCTGTCTACTGGTGGACAAATGAAATTGCAGAATTGCGCAAACAATGTCATGCCCAAAGAGCCCGCACCCATCGTGATACGTTTAATAGTTTATTTAAAGAAGCACAAAGAGCGCTTGTCAAGGCCATTAAGGCAAGCAAGCGTCGATGCTGGCTTGAACTGTGTGCAGAGGCCAACAATGACTTATGGGGACGACCATACAAAACAGTCATGGCACGATTGAGTAGGGCACCAATACAACCCACTAGAACGGTATTGATTGATAAGATTGTTTCCGCTCTCTTTCCCAATGACACCCATGGGACTGCACTGCGCACGCAACACTCGGACGATATACCTCCTATAATAGAAATGGAGCTACATAATGCTTACGCTAAGACTAGAGACAATGCTGCCCCTGGCCCTGATGGTATCCCTAATGCGGCAGTTAAGTTGGCGATACAGAAGAATCCAGCGATATTTCTAAAAGTATATAATGCTTGTCTTCTTGACGGTATTTTTCCTGATTGCTGGCAAACTCAAAGGTTAGTCCTGTTACCTAAGGGCAATAAGCCACTTGATGATCCTTCATCATACAGTTTGTGTATGCTCGACACGGTAGGTAAAATATTTGAAAAAATAATATGTAGCCGACTGGAAGCATTCACTGAAGGATTGCACGGCTTATCCTCACGCCAATTTGGATTTCGGAAATCAAAATCAACAGTCGATGCCATTAAACTGGTAGTGTGTACCGCAAGAAATGCAATCAGTGGTAAGAGATGGAAAGGTGGCACTAAACAGTATTGTGCCATTGTAGCTCTAGATGTCAAGAATGCCTTGAATTCAGCGCACTGGTCTTCTATTATGAGTTCTCTTAAAGAGTTCGGAGTACCTGGTTATTTACAGAATGTCGTGGCCAGCTACTTTGAGAACAGGATAATATTATACCGAACGGATGAAGGCACTGTATCGCATAAGGTTACTGCGGGAGTCCCCCAGGGCTCAGTTATGGGACCTATATTGTGGAATATTATGTATGATGGCGTGTTGAGGATTCCACAACCGCCTGGTTCAATAACAGTAGGGTACGCCGACGATATCGCTCTAGTAGTGACGGCTAAGACCCTTGATGAACTTACTGAAAATGCCAATGAGGCAATCAGCAACATCAGTAGATGGATTAAGACGGCTGGTCTACAATTAGCGGAGCACAAGACAGAAGTAGTTCTTGTCAGCAGTCGTAAGAAGGTAGATAGTATTACTCTTAAAGTTGGTAGCTGCCGCATTAGTTCTGCGCCATCTTTACGATACTTGGGTGTCCAGCTTGATGCCAGGTTAAATTTCAAAGAACATCTAAAGATATCTGGCGAAAAAGCGCAACGAGTTTCAGCTGCCTTGTGTCGGCTCATGCCTAACATTGGTGGCCCACGTCCACCCCAGAGGAAACTCTTAGCTTATGTTGTTAATTCTGTCAGCATGTATGCAGCACCAATCTGGCATCATGCATGCGGAATTCAATCGTCTTGTGAGCTGGCCATTGCGACCCGTCGTCGCTCCTGTATACGTATTATTAGTGGTTACAGGACGGTATCCACCGACGCTGCTGAGGTACTTGCCGGAATTCTTCCTTTCGATTTAGCTGCAGATGAACTGGCTAGGCTGCATAACATATGTAAGGCAGCAGTGGAATCTCTACAAGGTGCTAAAAACGTGAAACGTCATCGTTCTATAGAAATATGGCAAAAATGATGGACCGATTCTAGCAAAGGCCGATGGACTTATCGTATCCTTCCAGACATAAACAGATGGATCAACAGAAAACACGGGGAATTAGATTTCCACCTAACTCAGTTGCTGACCGGACATGGTTGTTTTAGGTCCTATTTCCACCGCTTTTACCTGGATAATAATGATTTCTGCCCCATCTGTCCGACTTTGGTCGAGGATGCCGAGCATATATTAGTGAGCTGCCCTCGTTTTAGAACACAATGTGAGCACTTGATGAACATCATCAATAAGCCAATAAGACCAGAGAGCATCCTATCTTTAATGCCGGAATCTTCTGAAAACTGGAAGGCAGTAGCCAGTTTCGCAAAAGAGGTGATGACCAAACTTAGATATGCAGATAGAACTAGGCGATTGGCCCAGGATGAACCAGGCTAACTTATTCTATTTTAACACACACACACACACACACACACACACACACACACACACACACACACACACACAGACACACACAGACACACACAGAGAGGGAGAAAGAGAGAGAGAGAGAGAGAGACAGATACGGCTACGTGAGTAAGCCTCTATACACGGTAAGTGTAATGCCAAAACTGGTATTACAATATATATATATATATATATATATATATATATATTATATATATATATATATATATATATATATATATTGTAACGCGGGAAATGTGTTACAATACTGTTGTCAAATATTGTTGCAATATTGTTGTGTTGTCTTACTTACTTGACTACATTATCCGCGAGTCGCGAGCTATCCCGAGCGGAGATGGGTGGGGAGAGACATACTCTTCCCGGTACGCCGTTTCGGGAGGGCCGTGGCCGGTGTCGACTCTAGAGGAATTTTCCTCTCTCTTCTCGATTGGATCCCGAGCGAGCAACAGCTCTTCGTTTTCGGAGTTATTTTCCGACTCAAGGCAGCCACGCAGCGGGGCCGCAAAAAGCCAGCGACGGCAAGTATGCGGTGAGGGTGACCTCCAAATTCCGTGCCCGAGGACAACCGCAAGTCTCGGGCGAAAGGCAAGCCGATAGTTACTACGTCAGCTCGGGAATTGCCGCCCCGAGACGCCTGCCACGACGTACGACCCATCGCCGAGGAGTGAGGGGCGAGTGGAGAGCGCAAGGTAAGTGCTCCACCACGGTTCCATTCTCGAGCCGCGAATTGCTCCACATCGCGTGAAATCCGCCGCCCTGACGAGCCGGCCGAGGCGATCTTCCTGGCGCGGAGCTCGCGATTAAGCAGTGCTGTGCGACCGACGGGAGTAAAAAGCGAGCTACGTATAGCTCGCGCTGAGAACCGTACCTCAGCTGGCACCCAACTGAACCCTCACCGGTCCGCGTGTATTACAATTTTATATGTCTATAATAAATGTTGTATTATTAATAGAGTAAAGTAAGGCCTAGTTGGTGTATACTCCCTTTCATAATTTCAGGAGGATGAGCTCCACCTAAATCCAGGTAAGATATGTATTCAATATAACCGACGCAAATAGCGCGTTACAATATATATATATATATATATATATATATATATATATATATATATATAATCTTATATACGATACGCGGTTATACACTTACCAGGTAGTGTTCAGTCGCGGCTTCGTCCAGAGGAGCTAACCTAAAATGTAAAAGATGAGGCAGGCCGGCGATATGGAAACGCGGAAAGGCAAATAATTATGCGACATATTATGGTACATATGATGGTACATAGACAACGTACCACCTCGGATCAGGTTTCGCGACGTACCATTACAAACGATACACGAAAGGGAAGATGGGGGAATGGGGGAGGCGATATACGCCTACGGTGTCAGCTACGGCGGGGACGTGGCCTGCACACTAATTATATAAAGCCTAAAGCACTTGCCGTTCGAAGTCGGTTCAGGTTTAGCACTATTCGCCTCTGGCTTACAAGCTTTCGAAGTTTACCGCTGAGAATGGCCGTCGGTCTGCCTGACGGGCACCGGTGAAAGAGTACCGGGAGGGATGTAGCGGTTATTCGTCAATCTTCCTTCTTTCGCGTGTTGGTGCGTTTCAGCTCGCGGTGCCGATGTCGATGCGTCATGAAGTTCGGGGCTGATGATTCTCTGTGCTTACGGACGGGATGACTTCGTAGTACGTCTACACACGACCGTGTCTGGGCCAAGAAGGGAAGATGGTGAGCATTTTTTGAGGCGGCTTAATTTCTATGCGCGCGCTCACGCGGTTTTCATATTCCGCTAAATGCGCGACCGCCAATGATATTTAAATTTTCATGCTTCATTTCAAATTGAAGAAATGTTTATTAGTTTTTAACAACTTGCTGGCTATCATCAAATAAATATATTTCGCATTTTGATAAAATAAAAAGGTATTTAATTGTTGCAAATGAATAAATTTTCTAGAAATTGAATACATTTGTTAAATTTAGTATATATATATATACATACATATATATATATATATATATATATATATATTTTTTTCAAATATCTATTCATTTCACTTTATTTTTACATATATATATATATATATATATATATATATATATAGTTTTATATATAGTTCTCTAATAAATCTATTTTTTCTATTCAAAGAAACTTAATTATTTGTTTGAAATACATAGTTTATTCGAAAATACAAAATATTCATTCGTTTTAAATATGCATATTTTTGTTTTAAATAAATAAAAATTTTAATTAATATTTGCTGTATTGTAATAACTATTCAATTATTTTAATGAATTTAATTTACTTTAAATGAATATTTGTTGGTTCAAATAAATACACTTTTACGACAATAATTTATTTCAATTTATACAAATTTTTTCTCTGTGTGATAGTATATAATGTAATTATGTTCTTTAGTAAATTGCATGGTATAATGTAAATAGCAATGAAACAAACTTTGTTAAATAGAATGTTAATGTGATGAATGTTATATACATAATAGTTAATTTTCAGAAAGTGGAATTGTTTATATCAACTTTTCAATTAAGTTTTAAACTTTAAAAATACACACACACACTTATATATATAATAGATATTGGTGAATAAATAAATATTTTTGCCACAAAACGAAAATTCTCGTTATTTTTTTAACACACCTCATATATATATATATATATATATATATATATATATATATAAATTATTAATATTATGAATAAATATCTAATATATATATTTTGTTCCCTTCAAAGTACTCCCCCGCGGATATAATGCACTTGCTTTTTCCAATCCTTGAAACACTTTTGAAACTCAATCTTTGTAATAGCTTTTAGCTCTTTCGGCGATTCGCTTTTAATGCCACCTCTGCTTGTAAAACGACGGCCTTTCATGTTCTCTTTATTTTTGGAAATAGAAAAAAGTCACATGGATCCATATCTGGCAAATATGGAGACTGATGCATCGTTAAAGTTTTGTTTTTTGCCAAAAATTCACGAAAAAGCAATGAAGTGTGAACAGGTGCATTATCGTGGTGCAAAAGTCATGAATTTTTTTGCCACAAATTCAGGCGTTTTTTCGAATTGCTTCATGCGAACGGCGTTGAACTTGTAGGTAGTACTCCTTATTGATTGTTTGACCTTGTGGCAAAAACTCATTATGCACTATGTCATTAAACTCAAAGAACACAGTGAGCATAACCTTCACATTCGACCGCACTTGTGGAAACTTTTTCGGTCTTGGCGATCTAGAATGCCTCCACTGGGACGATTGAGCCTTAGTTTCGACATCATATCCATAAACCTATGTTTCGGCACTTGTTCTAACACGTTTTAGTAGTTCTGTATCGTTATTAACTTCATTTAGCGACACCTGAGCAACTTCTATTCGCCGCTTTTTTTGTTCAAAATTCAACAATTTTGGAACAAATTTTGCTTGGCCGTACGGGTCGTTCGTCATCTTCAACGTTTTCGCCGTCTTCTTGGAAACTCTTATACCGCTCGTAAATCGTTGCTTTTCTCATAGCAGACTCATTATATGCCTTTGTTAACATTTTACAAATTTTACTACATTTTATTTCATTTTTTACGCAAAATTGAATACAAATTCTTTGCTCCATTTTTTTTCACAAACGAAAATGGCCGAGCTCAAAAAACACGTCTAACGTTAGCGGCTGCTACTTAAAAAATAAGCAATGAATATTTTTGAAAATTTTATCGTACTTCAGCGGCATGCGTACCAAAATAATAAAAAAAAATTTTATACAGACGGACTCTCCAAACCCGTGAAATTTAAAAATTCTTGTTATTTATTGAACACACCTCGTATAATAACGGCTTACCATTCCTTTAACGCTCGCTGTTCCTGAAACTGGAAAGGGAAGGTAGAGGGACGAAATAAGTACTCTGGTTTAGAGTCAATTAATTCATGCGACAATTTATTAAAGACAATTATAATAATTAAGGTATAAATTGAGCGCCAGCTGGGAGTTTTTTTCCAGCGAGTATCGAACAAATGCGATTGTATGTTCTCACTATTTTCTTAATTATCAGGCGCCTGGCTTCTTAAGGACGCAAATTCTTGTGGTGTAATTACTTGGGAAATCGAATACCGCGAAATTATATCTCGTCTACGTTAATATCACGTTCGGACGCGAATCGCTCGCTACAAAGTGAATAGAAAGGGTTGCTTACCCCACTGTTTGCTAGCATTCTTCTTCCTAGGTGGCTCCAGGTGTATATCGATTGACGCTTATCAGTTTCTCGGATTTGCGTTTTCTTTCTTCGACAGGCACTATCTCCGTTTTTCTGGTTGATCTTGCCATCTTATTCGAAGTCACTGATCTTCTGAAGGCGTCCGTCGATCGTAGTGGCTTCGGCGTGAGAGAGCAAGTTACCTTAAGTTTTTCTACTCCCCCGTTCTGTCGACACTGGCTTCGGTCGCCACAGATGGCGCAGCTCACTCGCTTTTCTGCATTGGCGCGGTTCGTGACACGCGAAAAAACGAGTTTTCAGTTTGCAGTCGTCTATATGTATCATCGCTCATGCATGATCAGAAAATTTGCAATTTACATCACACTTCGCTGGTAACTATATATATAGCATCTATTGTTACGCCTCCACTCCTAGACGGTTGTCTCCCCCTCGATCGCACGAGCTCTAAAACCAACATCTGGAAAATCGCACGAATGAAATACCTAAGTTTACCGCAGTGGCGCTGGGGGTCAACATTTTACTGGAGTCTTTAACATGGGCATCGGTTATTTAACTTATTATCTATGATTTAACGATTATATCTATGGTATGATTGTTTCCATTACTAAGAATGATGTAATATTTCTGTTTCAAATTATCGACCAATATCTATATTTTGCTCTTTATCTATGTTCTTCGATGCCATGATTATCTCTAAATTATCTAGCTGTTTAAATGCATCACCGATCAACATCATGGCGTCGTTCAAAATAAACGAATCATTACGAATCTGTTTATAATTCACAGACAAATATTTGAATCTGTCAATAATAACAGGCAGTTGGCTTCAGTTTACTCCGACTACTCCAAAGCCTTTAATTGCATCTATTATGAACTATGAGTATCTTAATTCCATAACATTGGTTTATTAAAAAATAGAAATATGTAACTATTTAAAAAAAAAGTTTTCTAAATATTTTTAGCTATCTAATTTTTCTGTACGCCATTCTTCGATCTTTTGAACATTCCTTTTTAAATTCACCTCTCAGTAGTTGCTACTGTTAATCCACGTGTTGCGTCCAGCAACTATATCGGATATATATATATGTATGAATATACATATATCTCTATGTATACGTACAAGTATAAGTGTTTACAAATGTGGTCATTCCCTTGCAGTTTTCAAGCCCGGGAATGTACGTGGATTTCGAGCGAGGAGGAGAGTGAGATAGAAATAGAGACGAAGAAAGAAAAAAGGGGGCGAGCGTTCGGCAACGTCGCGATGGCACTGTCCATCATTAAAAAAAAGGTATATATACGTATACGTATATATACCAGAAGACACGAGAATTTCTCAAAATTTTCCTATCCCTAGGAACCGGAGACTGTTGAAAAGTCTTAGTCGAGCGAAAGAGAAAGCGATAATCATAATAATATTTGTACGAGATGAAGGGAAGTATAATATTTCTATAATAAAAAAACGTCCCTTCATCTCTCCCACTACCATGTATTTTCCCAGCGGGGAAAAATTCGGTGGCTTCGCGCTCCGACTATAAATACGGGCCCGCTGGACTGCGAAAAGCAGACTGCCGGTCGCGTTTGTAGCAAGCGAAACAATCTTTTGTACCGTGTATTTAAGCTATAGAATAAAAGTAAGCATTCTATACTACTAAGTTTTCTTTTAAAACCTTGATTCCGCGATACGCGTGCTTATTTTTAGAGCAGGAGACATGGGTCTAGGAGATAGAAAGCTGTCGCTGGACTCGTAGACTCCGCGAAAAATAAGCACGACGGCCTAAGGCGATAGTGGGAGGCCGAAAGCGTACCGCTGCTACCCTTAGGGGATATCGGAACCGTCGCCGCTCCGAATCTGACACGTTGGGATAAGAGCCACTCGGACGTGGCCTTAACCAGCGTCGAAACGCACCGCGCCCTCGCGAACAAGGTATCCCCGATCCGCCCCGCGTATCCTCGGCTTCAATACGCGAAGGCGTTGGCCGAAAATAAGGGGGCAATTCGTCGGTAAATAACGGCATTAAATCGCCGTTAGGATTTCCGGGGTGACACCAGCTTCGGCTGGACGTCACACACGTATAGTTCGACAGTACGGTTAAAATCCTGACTTTTAACAATAATTTGTTTCTATTTGTTTTAAATATTGTACATGCATATGACTTTTTATTATTATGTAACGTGTATTCTTTATTTATAAAGTTCAATTCATTGAGATTACTTAAATATACTACAAATATTACGGAAAGAATTGCTTTTTCATAATGAATATTATCGATATAAATTTAAAAAAAAACTAATGAATTATTTTATCAGTACAATATCATTCGAATAGAATTTCCCGAACAAAACGTAAAGTTTAACTTACTAAAAAAAGACTTGAGAACTTTTTGGTCATTCCAGCATATTCGATTGTTCGAGATATCTCATATATTTGATTATATTGAACTTTTCAAAGAAATTCTACGCTAAGTTTCGTGTAGAAGTCGATCTAATAGTAGTAGTTATCCATGTTATATGGAGGTATCCATGTATATCCATGAAATGTGTCGTTTTTAAGTGTGTGTGTGTGTGTGTGTTATTTTAATCATGATTGAGTTTGAATTTCGAGATTGATATCACTAACAATTTTTTTTTCTATTCATTTAAATCTATATTTAATTAACAAAGGAATTAATTTATTCTAAATAATTTCGTACATTTGGAAAATATCTTTAAACATCGATAAAAGTTTCAAAACATGCATATTGAATAAAAATTGAACCTCTTGTATTTTATTTTTTTATTAAAAAAAGTGATAAGTCAGTAATTACCTGTAACAATTACAGTTATAACTATACATTTATAACGAAATGATAATCTGTGACACTTCAAAAGGATTCGAATTCGAACGCACTATTGATCTACTCCAGTGCATTATTTACGTATATATTTTTAAATATTTTAATGCTTTTTATGTTATGTACATATTAAAAAAATATAATTATAATTAATTCTTTGACATTTCGGGATAAAAAATATCTTTGCTGTCATCACACCCATGATGAAGAACATATCCTAGTGGAGGCTTACAGTCTGTTAATGCGAGAAATATATCGAGGCATATTTTAATTTCTGAAAGGTATTGCTTCTCAGTGTTCTAAAATAAAGCATTAAGAAACTTAGAATTTGAAATTAAAATGTTTATAAATTGTATATTTTAATGGGCCGTTCGTAAACCACATCTATTTTGTTTTTAATTTAAACCGTCCATCCGCCATTAAAGCGCTTGTGTTTTTTCATGCATTTTTTTCTCGCCCTTTCGCCGGGCCTCTTGTAGTCTATGAACGGATCCCGATCAAACAGCACGAAATCGCCATAAAAGCGATACTATGAATTTGGAATTTTTGATTAATGATAAAAAACATTGAAAGGCCTTTACACAGAAAAAGTCACAAGGTAATAAATATGGAATAAAGGAGTTACAAATACAAGTAACAATGTTTTTTATAGTCAGTTATGTACCCGACACTTCATTCATAACTGTTAAATGTTAATTAAAGCAAAGCGACTTTTATCGAATATTTTTATAATTACAATTATTCTGAAAATAATTTTTAAAGAAATTTTTCATAATAGTAAGTAAAATGATGATATTTAATAAAAAATAATGGTGGTATGCATTGTGCATAGAGAGATTCAAAATGCTTCACTTATTATTGTTAATAATTTCTTTAAACATTATTTGCAGATTAATTTTTTGTTACGATTTAATTCGAATGTAATAAGGTCTTAATTCTTATTATACCTGAAGTTGTAGACATCTTATCTGAAATTTACTTTTTACAGTTTTTGCAGTCGACTTGATAATTGAATCTAATGGATAATAATGGCCCGGATGAATATTATCTTTCGCAAGTAATTCTCCTAAGTTATACTGGTCTAATGTTTGCATAGCTAAATTAAAATAATATCTTTCTGATAACGAAACGCAAGATCCATAATCATTGTACATTTTCTCCCAAAGTGACTCATCTGGTGTATTCACTACTAAAATTGGCCATTTTTTGTTCAAAATTTTTTTGAAGTCCCAGCTCAGATTTCTCCGATATATTGGTGTTGTTCCGAAATGACCTTGACAATTTGTAAGATATGTACCAGAATTATCGATAGCGATTAGTCCATGTATAATCCAGGTATGATCGTCGAAAAATCTCCAATGTTGTGTTATATATTGCAAAAATTCTGTGTCACTCGTGTTCACGTTTCGTTCGTGCAGAACAAAAAATGAAGTTATGGCCGAATGTTGAATAAATATTAGTTGATCGAATTCACCTGTTAAGCTAAAAATTATACGTTCGTATACATATATTACTTGTACAGTAAAATATATTTATTGTTTTATTTATGAATTCGACGATATTACTTATCAGCTCTATAATAAATGGTATTAAAACTTTATGTACTATATAAAATATTATTTCAAACTAAAGTCTAAATAAAATATACAATACAATTATACTTATATCTAGATAAGAATAGTGTTTACTTATTAGAAATTGCATAGTTTATAGCTGAAAATACATGCATTAGAATATTCTTGGCTTGTTAACAGAAACAAATGTACCTTAAAACATTATTGATTAGTCTATATATTGATAGATAATCAATTTTATAAACCTCAATTGGCAATAATTACAAACTATGCATTTTTGATCCTAGTTGTATTTAATCTATTTGGATTATCATTTTATTGTCTAAAGCACATACAATTTAAATATGCTCTATGATATTGGGACAGGTGTAATAAAGATATAATTAACTTCAACATTTAGTGGTAGAATTTCCTAATACTTTATTATAATAATATATATGAAAAATTAGTGATCAATATTTAATTTAAAAATTGACTCATAACTTTGAATAGTATATAGTAATTTAATTATTTCACAAGTAAATTTTAATATATATATATATATATATATATATATATATATATATATATATTCCTAGTGTTCCATTGTTTCAATGGTTGATACTTATATAAATAATAAAGTACATGTGAATAGTTATGAATAAGAATATATGCGTAATAATTGTAATTAAATGTGATAGAATATTATTATAATAATACATTACCCTGGGGCTGAATAACAGAAAGATATAAGACAGAATAATATGACGTATTTTAGCATTTTCTTATAGATATCCTCCACTGCTAAATAAACCTTATGCTGAATACGGACATTGAAGTCCTGGAAACAGTGTTTCTTTTTTTTGATATTATAGCCGAGCTGAACGTTAACTAGTAAGATTTTGTGATAATTTTATTGCTTGCGAGGAAATAAATACGAAATATATACGTATTTAAAGAATTAATTATAATAATATAAGTTAATTACTTATAGAAAATTAATTTGATGCATGCAGGCATGTTACGTAGATTAAAGATAAATTAGATAAAAACACGACTCAAGATCAATCGTTTGCGATTGAAACTTAATTATCATTTTTGTATTAAATATGTATTTCATCGAATAAATCTCAGTAAAATATTTCAAATGCTTAATATAGTGAATTTTAATGTATTGTTAAAGAATTCGAATCCTACCCACTCGCGATCTTGAAATTAGTTGCATCGGATTGCGCTAATGCTTCTTTCAGTATTAAAAATCCATATAACGTTAAGTGAACGTCTAAAACTCCAAAAACATCTAAAACTCAAGGCTGACGTTATTATTAACATAACATTTCGGTAAAAATTTAATTTTAATTTTTTTTATGTACTAGATGTCGGCAGCATTTTTAACTTTGTTTTGAAATGTTACTGCTTATGAAGATAGTTTTTTGACTATATTGTCCAATTGAGTTGAAGACAAAAATATAGTCATTATAAATATCAGCGCTTTTGATGAAAATTGACTTTGTACATCCACATCTACAAAACTCTATAAAATTTACGGTGTTTAAAGTAAGTTTTAAAAAATATTTCAAAGAACTTATAGATCTCACCAAAATACATTTTTATTATATATACATTTATGCTCTAAAACTAATTATTTTCGATACAAATCATTAATAATAAATATAATATAGTAAATTTTCGTGACACAGTACGTTGGGTGATCAACTATGTTGGTTAATAATTTCGGATGAGGGATATGAACGCGCAATAATATAATCTAAGACACACATCTGGAGAATATGTCAAGAGACTATTGGAAGCAGAAGAGTTTAAAAGTTATGCATTGAAACATGTGCTCTTGTACAAAGGCGCATCGGAACTGAAGAAGTTATTTATATTCATGAGTTATACAGTTGGTTTTAATTAAAAGAGTTAATGAAGTCGGAGTTAAGAAGACAATGGAACTTCTCGATAGAGTATATTGGATGGGTAAGATGCAACAGAGAATTCAGGAGTAGATTGAGGAATGTTTGCTGTGTATTTTTAAGAGCGAGAAAGACCGAGAACACTGAGATCCTATACTATAATAGATGATCGTATGCGACCGATATCAACTACAAAAAACAGTATAAGCAAATCCTAATAGCAGTGTACTTTTGCAGCAAAAACGAGAACGAATTTGTTAGAGAAGTTGCACAATGTATGTAGCAATGTTTTGGTAATACATAGCGCTTCATAAAGGACCTTGGCTTCGCCTTTAAATTTCACGTAATCGATGATTACTGTAAGAAAGGATCTAATACCCATTGATCAATATGGGGTTGCCTAGAGAAAATATGCGCGCAGAATGAGTCAATTTCATTATTGCCGGAGAAATAATGAGCATAAGCCGAGAAGCTTGAAACTTGGTATCAAAAAACATCAGCAGAGTACAGAGAAAAATCAATGGAAGTTACCAGCATTCAATAGGAATGAACTCGCTGGAATTATAGTTTGGAAAAAAAATGGGCTAGCAAGAAGATCGACAGCTGGCAAAAAAAGATCGAGCACGAAATCGCGCGGCACTTTAATCATTCGGCGCCACGAAGCCAGGGCAGTCAATGAAAGAGAGGCCGATGGGATGCAGAACGAGAATAGACGTTAATGTGGCCGTAAATCAAGGTGATATGTTAATGTGCAACGAATATAGCATTGTCCCAAAATTAAATTGTAAATTATAAAATTGAAACTCAATTCGAGGTATTTCTCGAATTGATACTGTATAAACAGACGGTCATGTTTCAACTCTAGTCATTATTTACTTTTGTAAAAAAGCGCTTCGATTATTTATTTAGTTAACCATCAAAGAAGAATATTGTATTCTACCTCGAAGTTAAATAGAAACTTTTATAAATATCCAGACGAGCAAATGATGCAACCTGTAAGAACAAGAGAAGTAATCTGGTAATAGTTCCTCCATGTTATCTATACATTTGTCGTTTAAAGTAAATATAATGCATCAAATAAGACAGAAGAACTATAGTTTCCACTTTTCTAATATGGAATGTCTAAAAGAAGAATATATTACTAAAAATTTATTAATTTGTTACACAATTATAACAAAATTATTCAGTTTTTATTCCTTTTATTATTTTTAAAACTGTTAGATGATTTGTCTATTTTGTTTACAATAATTTATTTATATATGAAATACTATATTATATAATCTATTTTTCTACATTCTCGTTGAGTTCAATACTCTAAATTCCTAATTAACTAAACTAAATACAATCTAGTTTCTCTTATTTTTTATGTATAAAATGTAACATTTTGATCTTTATGAAAAATGGCTACACCAGTACGAGAATTGTAAGAATTGCCATCACTGCTCACTGCGTACTGTTCCCACTTTAATAGTCAAAACTGTACTCTAGGTCGGACTTTCTCTCTCTCTCTCTCTCTCTCTCTCTCTCTCTCTCTCTCTACATTCATTGGTTCGTTTGTCTGTCCTTACATATCTAGGGGGGATAAAGTATGCCTCCCTCCTCTATGAGAATTTATCCGGGAAAAAATCCGGGTCTTGACCGGATTTTAACCTTATCCTTTTTCCTGCTCTCACATAAGTGGGAACGAATTCCTTCCCCCCCTCTCTCTCTCTCTCCAATAAATAGTAGTACGTTTGTACGTTTGTCCGTTTCCATGTTCCGTTTAGATAGTCAAGCCCCAGTTCTTACCCCCCCCCCCATCGTGACAGAACTCCCTCTTCTGTCTGGGGAGCGTTCCGAGAATTCGGGTCGGAAGTTCCTCCGTAAGGAATCTCGGGCAGGCTTTGCTTTCCATTAACGGTGTGGCCTCTTTTGTCAGGCAAAGAATACCAATTGACAACAGGTCGTGAAGTTGATTCAACTGTCCTCTTACCGTTCCATCGCCATCAAAAAGACACTAGATCGAATCAACCAGACCGGGCGGTTGAAACCTGTCACCATTGTTCAAGTAGTCAAAGCGCAACTTTTTTTATACAAAATTTTATATAATTTGATTAGATATTTTTGATATATAATATTTCTCTTATTTCAAATCTCTTTAGATTTAATTTAATGTTAATATTTTACAAAGCTCAGAAATAATTTTTCAATTAAAAATAAAATACATATGTTCTTAAATTGCAAAAATAAATATATAAATTATAAAATGTAATAAAATATATTTTTCCTCGTTCTAACCTATAAATCGTACCTTAGACGCTTGATTCCGGTTCTCATAAGAAAACATTATAGTCTTTACCTGGTACAAAAGAGCTTCTTTACGAACCTCGTTATAATCCTCGGCTTAAGCTCGGACTACAAACCTCTCGTTTTGTAAATAAAGCCTTTTCGTGCCTGGTAAGAAACCTACTATATCTAAGAGCTATTTTTGTATTTTACAAGCCATTGTATTCTGATTGTGTGTTTGGTTCTTAACGTCATAAGACACAATAGTAATAATAATATATACACAAAGAATTCAAAAGACCTACTATTAGATAAATTTATTTCATTGGTTTCTAAAATACGCATGTTGTCGAAATTTAAGAAAATTTACTTTTTGTCTATTTACTTTTTAGAAATCAATTTTATAGAAGGAAACGTAATATTGAATTTCAACAATATTAACTGAAAAAAAAATTAATACGCGTTGCAAAAAGATTTTTTATGAAAGGAAAAGCTAGATGATTGCGATATGTCTTTTCATAATATTATTCCTTTTAATCCCTATAAATTTTATAAAGTATTTTAGAAAAAAGATTTCACAATATAATAAATTATTAACAAAAAACACTAATATAACGAAAGTAAATTAATGTAATGAGTGCATTCAAATAATCTATTCTCAAATATTTACATTATTGGAAAAAAACTTAAATATTACGAAATACAGTTTAAAGTAATGAGACCGTTAACATATGACTAAGTGAATTTATATTTCAATACTTAGCCAAATCGCGTATTTTAAATAAAATAAATTTATAATTTTTCGAAATATGTTCTTAAATAAAGAGTTATTATATAATCAAATGGCTTTAGAATGTAACGAGATAGTTTAAAAATAACGGAGTTCATTTCAACACTATTTGTACATATAGATTTACCAGATTTTACAAAATATTGACAGTTATACAAAGAGCATACAAATAATAAAATATGAGTACTTAATTACTCAAATAAATATGAATTCAACATAAAATTACACTAAGGAGACGGTAAAGAAAAAAGCAGACTTTAAACATTACACGAATATAGACTTAAAATTAAAAAACTGTTATTGAAAAATGGAGAAAAAATTATTTTTCAAATAAGTGCCAACGACAAGAATTTATAAAAACGATTATCGTGAATTATCTAATTTCTTCGTACAAATGATTTTTAAATAATTATTTTCAAAACTCGTTTTTCTTAGAAAAATAAGAAGCGACCAGATCTATTCTCAAAAAGATTATAATGTCTTTATTTAAAGTACTTGAAATGAAGCCTTAAGTAAATAATTTCAAAGTTAATATAATAAAATAACATTTTAATCTGTAAAAATGAACTTTCAAATAGTTATAAAAACCATTCAAACTTGAGACAGATATTTTTTTTATAGTTTATTATAATGCATACATTATATCAGAGAAAAGTAACATACTTAAATTTTGAATAAGTATGAAATTTAATGAATTTTTTATGATACATGTATAGGAATTCTAGTACTTTGAGCGTGGATTTTTTAATTATATTCAATGAAAAGTTTTCTTCTACACACTTGAAAGAAACATGTATTCTTCATTGAACGGAGCTTCATTATATAATTTAGTTCAATATTGAAAAGTAATAAGGTGTATATCTTATTTTTTACGTGCACGTAATGTTTATATTTATTTGTCGAAAATTAAAAGCATACAGTTGATTTATCCGTAGTACAATAAGATATATAAGACTCAAGATAGCTACATGTCATATTGATGGACTTATTTATTTAACTATATATTATAATTAAAAGGATAAAACTAATTAGTGTTTTAAAACTAGTTCATTTAAATTCGTTGAGAATTCCGATTTGTTTTAATATTTTTTTGCCCATAGACATCTTTATTTAACAACTGTGAACCGATACCATTACCTGTCGAGTCTTCTTGGCAGTTCGTACGAATCTTTGATCCTGAATCCGTTTGTTATTATGAATCGTTGAATAACCTCTGCAAATTTTATATTCACGTTTGCAATTTTTTATCATATTTCTTGTTCTTTTGTTTTTCTTTCTGAATTTAATCTCAGCGAGTCGCTGCACAGTGGTTACAAACCATGAAAAATGTCTTAAACGTCCAGTTTCTACTGAACTTATAAGATAAAAATATATTAAAAAAATGTTCAATGATAGGTCAGGTATTGAGGTATCAAAAGTCGATGCACGAGAGATCGAGCGAGATTCGTGGACATTACAGGGAGCCGCCAAATGAAAATGAAATGTTTGGCTTATTTAAAGGATATCCTCTTTTAAAATAATCAAAGTAAGCTTTAATTTTAATGTATTCTCACGTACTGTTTACAAATATCGTATTTAAAATAAGATGTCATTTAATTGCTTTTTCTATAGTGCTATACGTATAATTAGTATATGAAACTATATGCAAAGTCAAACAAAAATTGTTTCATTGTTTTTATTTTTTTATTTGATGGCTTGCTGGAAATATCACGAATCTCGTTTGAGCTATCGTGCACTAATTTTTCATGCCTTAATATCTGACCTATGTTTTGCCATTTTTTAAAAATAATTTATTTTGTAAATTCCTTTGAAGCTGGTCATTAAAGCTATTTTTCACGATTCGAAACGACAATCCCTTGTTTTCCTATGCAGAGATGAGATCGTAAGAAAGGTTCACTGACCAGCAGAGACTAGTTGAAGGTGCGTACTAAGGAGATTTCATCATAATTACAATACTCTGTAATAAGTTATCCAATTTGGATTTTTGACTTGATCAGTAAATTGCTCATACACGTGCTTACACGTGTATGAGTCCATTTTTTTAAGCAGCATCAGTTTGTGTTGTACTAATAATATCACAATTATAACAATAGTATTTGTTGAGGATAATATACTAAATTAGATTTAAATGTTTTACCAAATTGAAAAAAATCCTAATTAATTCTCTGGCATGCCAGCATAAAAAATGACTTTATTTACGTCACATTCATAATCAGCATTTTGGTCTAGCTGTGCTTGGCAGTTTTCTATCGTAAGTAATACATTGAAACATAGTTGAATTTCTAAAAGGTATTGTTTCTGAGAATTCTAAAATAAAGATATAAAATAAATTAAAATTTGCGTTAAAAATTTTTGGACATCATTTATCATGATTTTATTTACCCGAGGTCGTAGACATTTTATAATAAATCGTGTTTCTGTAACTTCTGTAATTGCATTGACAATTCGATCGAATGTATAATTGTCGTTTGGATGAATGTTATCTTGGCTAAGTATATCTCCTATGTTATAGTCATTTTTTAGTTGCATTGCTAAATCAAAATAGTATCGTTCTGATAAAGAAACGCAGGATCCGTGCTCATTGTACTCTGATTCCCAAAGACTCTCGTCTGCAGTATTTGGTATTAAAATGGGCCAATTTCGTTTTAATAATTGTTTGAATTCCCACTTCAATTTTCTGCGATATATCGGATTTGTTCCGTATTGACCTTGACATCTTTTCAGATGTCTACCATATTCGTCAACAGCAAAAAAACCGTTTATTATCCAGGTTTGATCATCAAACAACGTCCAATGGTTTGATAAATATTCCAAAAATTGCGGATCTCTGGTGTTCACAGTTCGCTGGTGTAGATCGAAAAATGAAGTTATGGCTGGATGCTGACGTAAATGTAATTGATGAAATTCACCGGTAACTCTGAAAATTATTTATATATTATTATTATTGTTATTAGCCATTATGCATTCGCCCCAACATAAGACAATAGAGATGGATTCAATTTTTTGATAAATAAATATCATTGAAAGCAGAAATTCCAATTACAAAAAGTCGATCCAGCATCGTCGATGTATAAAAATCGCTCAAATGAAATCCTACTGAAATAAATTTGTGTAACAGAAACAAGTTTAAAGAAGAAACTGTAAAAGTAATGATAATTATTACTTAAAAATACGAATAAAATAAAATTTTCTTTTTTGGTGCTACATTCGAATTTATTATTTTCCGATTTTTCCTCACGGCACTTAACAGAATGAAAATGAAATTAACTGTGTGCAACGGCTCCAGCCGTAATGAGAAAAATGCCCCGAGTAGAAACATACTGCACACATGTGTTACCGATCGCATTCCTGCGACCGTGCTCGTGAAGCGGCCGACTGCCGACCTTTTGTGAGTGAGCTCGACACCAAGGGTGAAGCGGCAATCGTGAGGAGGAGGCGGGCGATTTGGTTTGTATACTTTTCAAGACAGTGTCGTTTTCGGACCTTTTGCGCGCGATGGTAGTTAGTTTAGCTAGATTAGTCTAAGCATATAGGTCGTTCTATTTCTTGTGTGTATTTTGTCGATTTGTTTTTCCGCGCGAGATTTTGTGCGCCTTCGGTTTATAAAACGATTTAAAAAATCTTTCTATTTTACCGCGTGCATCAAAGTAAAGTCGTTTGACCGTTGAAGAAGCACACACTGCATTTCTTCACGGAGCCTATTCTGACAGCAAGTTTTGTAGTGCAAAGTGTGTGGAATTTAGGCTGTAAGCGCCTCTTGAAATCTGTAATCTATAAGTTCCTACCATGTTAACGAGTCCATCCTCATACAGCTAGTCAATTGATGGGCCATTTATCTATTTCGCGTCTGACATCAGCTTAACCGTCTACAATAGCTGGTGTCGATTATGCAGGACCGACTCAAGTGCGCGCAACTAAGGGAGGCGGTCATAAGTTGTACAAGGCTACATTGCCTTATTTATCTGCTTTGCAACGCGGAATGTACACATTGAACTGATCGTTTATTGCAGTATTTCGACGATTTATAGACAAACGCGGTCTTTGTCGGAAAATGTACAGCGACACCGGGACCACCTTTCACGAAGTGGATCGTGAGCTGCATGGTAAGTTTAAAGACGCATCTACAAATTATCATTTAACAGCTTTTCACCGCGCTAACGATGGTATCGAATAAAAATTTATATGATCGACTCCCCATTTCGGAGGCTTATGGGAAGCCGGACTTAAATCCTTAAAGCATCACTTAAAAAGGGTAATAGGCGAGCACATACACCTTCGAGGAATTGACGACTATGCTTATAGAAATTGAAGTTTGTTTAAACTCCCGACCGCTTTATTCAATGAGCTCTGACGTAGACTACCGCCACGCACTAACTCTTGGACACTTTCTTATTGACGAGACACCTGCTTTAATCGCGGACGAGAAACCATCGAGCGGTCCCGAATATTTGCTTAAACGGTTTAGCTTGCTTCAAAGACTACGCAGCAATTTTTGGAAACGGTGGAGCCAGAAATATCTTCAATATAAGGAAAAAGCAAATGGAAGCAAATTTTGCCGTAGGGCAACTTGTCCTCCTAATGGACGACCGATATCCGCCAGTAAAATGGCGCACAACTAAAACAGCGACCAGTATATTTCGGAGACATATCGCGCGAATTAGCCCGTTAGCGACAACTGAAGATACAAAAAAACCGAAATAAAATAACGTAAATGCACAACGCTGCACGAAAAAATAATGCAAACGTAAGAATGCGCGACACTAAACTAGATTTCGAATGTTTAAGGCCGCAAATATACGTCTGCAACCTAAATGTAAATAATGTAAATTACGAAATACGCATGCATGTGTAAATAGAATAATGTAATAAATCTGCAAAGATATATGTTTTTGTTTTATATTGTCATTGAGTAAGTTTAGAGATATAATCCTGATAATTTAGCGTCAGTCTAACGCCTTCAAGTGCATTAACTTCAATTATATTTTATAAATTTCCATTAATAATCTTCGTTAAGATACTTTGAGTAATAAGTATATAAAAGCAAAAGTGCGAAAAAAATCCAATCCGGCGTTACTATATTGTAAATATTCGTATTTGTGAGTGAGCTCGTCACCAAGACTGAAGCGGCGATCGTGAGGAGGGAGCTCGGGAGTTGGATTAATTAATGCAACTAAAGCAGAATTAATCAATCTAAATGTAATTAATGTAATTAATCTGCAATTATGTATATTTATATAAATATTCGTGTAATAACGATGCTTACACGGGTGTTAAGTGGGCCAGAAACATTGGACGCTATCTGGTAGAGTGCTTACGCGCTCTGAATGAAAGTTACGATGACAATCCGCTGGCCGCGGTGTTGTTCGGACGCACATAGGGCGAGGGATGAACCCGTATGGCAACTTAGCGCGTCATCTGAGCAGATCGCTTCCTGACAAGCGCATAGCTGACAGCATACCAGCTGGCGCGGATTACCGTCGGCACAGCGGTCGACGATAACTGTGTATATGCGTCATGATTGTAATGTAAAAGTGTGTGCGATTGTAAGTCTTATCTATGTTTAGCAATCTTATTTTTTTTTTATTGTCTCTAAGTATGTGTTCTTATATATTAGTTGATTCTTCAATAAATTTGTATTTAATGTAGTTATTATTTATTAATATTTGTAAAGTAAATAAATCTAATTTGAGAACTTGATTCACCTTTTACCCTTATTCCGAAGGGGTTTTTTGCATCAAATCAAGTTTTTTCTGTTATTTTCCGCGAAATTAGTTTTCTTATTTTCTTACTCCTGCCTATTTATTTTCACCTCCCCGAATTCACTCCTTGCATGACATATATGTAATGAAACAATATATTTTGATCTTTTGTGACTCATATATGTTTTCCAAAACTAACTTATAAATGTATATATACATATATAGGTACATAAATAAAATTATATTCTAAGAAGGAGAATCAAATATTAGCATTAGGTATAAAATGTATTTAATATAATAAAAAATTTTATTACCAATTTTTTTTTGGAATTTGTCTTTTGGCCCCTTTATTATTAAGTAAATATCGTTTTTCATACAAATTTTGATCACAGTTATATACTGATATCTATAACAATATCTATTCTGTTATGTTTACATTAGATTCATATTAATAGTATAGTTATCGACGAATGAAATAAATGTTAAATAGATTTGCATACAATGATGCTAAAGAAAAATGTGCCAATTTTGAGTCATCGATCATAATGAAATTTATTCCTATGAGTTCTGGATGCCTAAATTAATGGTTCTTAAAGTAGATAACCTTAACGCTTAAAGTTTCCTTCCTTAGGTTGTTACGAAATTTTACTTCTATTAATAATAATTTTACTTCTATTAATTAATTATCTTCTACTTCCATTAATAATATGAAAATTAAATAAAAATATAATATGTTATTACTTTGTAGACGTTAGATTATACTCAACCGCTAAATATGATTTAATAATGTATGTGTATTCCATAGATTATTATGCAGATTAAAATTCATTGCAAATAGACTCTAAATTTGAAATTCCAATTTTTTTTATCTAATTTCAAAAACTAATACGTTTTTGAAAACTCTGTATTATCTTTATTCAAACTTTTGTCTTTCGTGAGAATTCTGAAAATAGATTTATTGATTTTTTACAATAATATTATAATACAAGAAATAAGTATAGTGCAGAGTAGTAAACATCTATTTTAATTTTATGAAAACTCAAAACACGAAACTAACACTTTTTTAGATTTGGCATCTTTGGTTGAACGAGGATGGACGAGGTCAGTCCATGCTAGGCCAAATATGGCAACTTGGAACTAGAACAGCCTTAGGATCAAGAAATTTATAAAATCCATCTGGCAAATACTAATTGCTACTTTAATAAATTGGAATAACATCCATAACAGTCATTAGGACTTCTTCTTGCTGGATATTCCTATGTAAAGTTTTAAACAATTCTGATATTATAAGTTTTGGAATTCAAAGAAATTTAAATACACGTATATTTTAATAATTTTAATAATTTGAAGATTTTTTAATAACAAAAATACAAAAAAGTTTTCTCAATCTATTTGAAGATAAAAAATATAGTTTTAAAGTAACGAAAGAAAATAAAAATTGATTAGCTTTAGAAATCATTACACACTGTGATAATAATCAAAGGTCTTATGCAATATTATATTTATTTTAAAATAAAAAGAAGAAAGGTTTATATACACATAAACGAGTATGTATTAACTGTTTATTATATTAAATATATTTTTATCTAATTGTTGCTTTTGGTTTTTCAGTGAGACAGAACTCTCCTTACAAGTAGCTTTCAGTTCAAGAAAAATTCTGAAGCATTTAATAGCTTAATATGATATTAAAATTGAACATTGTTTACTTGAACGGAAAAAATTGATATTGCTAATACCTTAATAATATAATTATAACATGTACACTTCATGCATGCAATTTTTGATAATATATGGTTTCATAGAGCTATAGCAATAATGGTTCCACTTATATCAATTATTTTAATGATGAACGTATTTGTAGGATAAATAAATTGATTCTAATTAATTTACCGTTACTAAAGTTACTAACAATAGTAATGGTGACGAGATAGCATGATTTTAAAATATTACCTTCGAGTTGCTGTGCAGAAAGATATAATACTTAATATTAGGATGTACTTTAACATTTTTTTTAATAATTATTCTCTGATGTGGGATGAAGGTACAATGATAACTTAAATATATATTTAAAAAATAGTAATACAGCGAAGAAAAAATTAAATGACATCTGCATAATTCGATGATATTATATAGAACAGATAAGAAGAAAATTATAAATGATATTTATATATAACTATGTAGATATTAAAAATCGTCAAGGTTAAAAAATATTTTCTTTTATCGACTGCCTATGTATGCACATTATTCATTTATAATTTAGTTGCAAGAATGGGAGTTCCTCTGAATACATAGAAGGAGAAAAAACTTTATAAACGGGTAACATTCATGTATTAGTTGTAAATATAACCTGTAGGATCAGTTTGTTCACTAATCTACAGTGTTATAGTTCCCTATACTGAAATTGTCCTAATATGAATTGTAGTTTTTAATGGTCATTATTGGAATGGCTGATTTTTTTAAAGTGATAAACTAATCATTAATTAAAACTACAGTTGGTAGTAATACAAAATATAATCAATATTATAATAGTTTATGTTTTTATGATTGAATTGCAGAAAAAATAATACATAATACTGTATTATATTTTTTAAACATTACTAAATAAAAATATTTTAAGTCTAATGAAGAGAAAATGGGTTCATTAAATGAGTTCAGTAACTGGTTCGTAATTAGTGAATAATTTTGAACTTTGCAGGTACACTAGTTTTGAATATAATATTTAAAATGCATCAAAAGAAATAAAAAATTTTTAATATGTTTGGAAAATTTGTATAATGAAGTTTGTTAAGTACGTAAAGTGTAACTGAACAATATATACTTTGTAACCAAAGTCCTGCAAAATTTTCTATAGAGTTTACTATGTACAGGATGTTAATTATCTCCGTCTTTGTGAATAGTGATGTATTTTTGTAAGTAATTTTAGATTTGAGAATATTCTTTCTTATTAGAATTATTATTTCTGTAAGGACTATTTGTATTTTGATGATGCATCATCATTTTGATAAAGAAAATTTCCACCGTATGTATGAGGGCGCCACTGCATCGAGCAAAAATGGCAGCTATGAATGTACAGATAAAAGTTAAATACTGTATTTAAATAGAGAGAATTGATATTTGAATTAAAAAATTGATTTTTATACTTATTTAAATGTAGTACTATATTTTATAATCCGATAACATATTCAAGAGCAGAATAAATGTGATATAATGGTTTTCTTTACATTTTGATTAAAAATATAATGGAATACAAAAAGAAATGAAATAAAAAATACATATCACATACAATATAGTACAAAATAGAAATATATATATATATATATATATATATATATATATATTGTATTTTGTGTATTTTGTGTTATCTTTTACGTGATATAGATTACACACACACACTTGTTTTTAAAATATTTATAGAACTTATTTCTTGCATCTATGGCTGCCCTGACTCCATATCGTTGCTAATATTGTCAAAGAATTTATTACAATACATAGATCTTTTGTTTCATAATTCATATACACATTATGATTTGCGCAAGATTACTGCTGCTTTAACAATTTTTTTTATTTCTACCATTCTACCATTTCTAACATAATAATTGATTTTCTATAAATACACAATTTTACTCTCAGCATACCAAGAGCGTCCTCATTAGTTCTTCTGACTCCAGATTGCATGTAGTTGAAAATAATTTTTTCTATATCGATTCTTCTACCTGAGTAGAGACGAAAGATAATTTTTTAAAGGAAAAGCCTCATCACCAAATTAACAGTAATTAAGCAATTGATTCTTAGAGGCTACCATTCCTCGTTCAGCCACATTCATAGGGTTTCTGTGAACTTTTCTGAAATATGCGACCAGAACTACGCCAGCCATAAGCTTCAATGTCAACTATTCTAAAAATATAATTGGCATTACAAATAGACAATAATATTAACAGTGTCCCTTTCTAATGGAAATATTCTGAACCTGCGTTCTTCAGGCCCTGATATGAATATCCATACATCAATTAGTATTAGGCGACGAACTTAGTTTCCGACCTTCACGTTTAGATGGCGATATAAGGTACGAAAAGTCAAATGAGTTGAATCTAGTACTTATCTTTTAATTTTGACATTTACCAAGAAAATTCAATTGACAGGCGCCATCATTTGTGTAAACATTATAATTTTTTGATCAGTGAAAAATGAATCGTATTAAATCGTTTTTTCGACATTTCATTTTGCACTATTTTGATTTGAAAAAAAGTGTAGCAGACACTTATCGATTGCTTTAAGAAAGTTATGGTGCACAAGGTTCATCGCTTATAACATGTAAACAGTGGTTTCAGAGGTTTAGAAGTGGAGATACTGATGTTAATGACAAAGAACGTTCTGGACAATCGAAAAAGTTAAAAGATAACAAATTGCAAGCACACGATTTGACTGAATGTGCCATTATGAATCGATACAACATTGTATTGTCTTTGCTTACAAGGCAAAAAAGAAGAGTTTTCTCTGACGTATTCTGACTGGTGAAGAAAAGTGGATCTCCTATGATGATCTTCAGCGCAAAAAATTTATGGGTGGATCCAGGCCAACCGTCCGCATCGACACCAAAACGGAAAACCCATGGCCAAAAAGTATTGCTGAGCATTTCGTGGCACCAATAGGATGTGCTGTACTACGAGCTGCTAAAACCAAATGAAACCGTCACTGCCGAAGTATACAAACGCCAACTGAATGATTTAGAACATAGATCAGCAATAGACGCAAAGTCATTCTTTTGCATGATAATGCTCGGCCGTCAAAAAGACCCTGTTGGAGCTCGAATGGGAAGTGTTGTCGTACCCAGCGTACTCTTGAAACATAGCGTCTTATGATTACCATCTATTCAGATCGATATAGCACGACCTCGTTGATACGCACTTCCGACATGTTAAGATGTGCTTGAATATGTGGATGATTGGATCGTCTCGAAAGTGCCACCGTTCTTTCGCCACGGTATCGCCATTTTGCCAGAAAGATCGGAAAATGTAGTAAAAAATGACAGAAAATATTTTGATTAAGCTAACGTGTAACCATTGTCTATTATAAATGTCCTTTTTCCGGTAAAAAATGTCGGAAACTAAATTCGCCTCCTAATATATCAATAACATAATTATATTATAAAAATGAAAACTAAAATGAATGATAATGCAACTTTAATTACCTATATTCAAATGTGTTTCCCGTCAATTTCTCTAATACAATGTGGGAAATATCACTTTTCTTCATCCTCTTTTGCTATTTAAAAGCAGTACCTTTCCTTCATGTTGTTTGTTTGCACTATTGGCTACACAGTTCTCTTTCATAATTCTACTGGCTATTGATTCTTTAATTAAGAACTGGTAACGCATTAACTTTTTTGATATTAATTTTCTTTGTACCTTAAAGTGAGAATTAATCTCTCTTCTGGTAAAATTATAGCCCTGAGAGCATGCAGTTTTTGCAGTTTTGCTCAAACTATATGCAACAGCATTTCATTCTTGTGGTAGATATGCTACAGTAATTGTGGAATCACATATACACTAAATGAAGTGTTGGATAAATATCTTGAAAAAAATCCTTTACTCTCCTCTCTTCTTTTGATAGTAGAGGATATCCAGTATTAAAGTTTTTTAGATTTTTCATTATTCAGCTTTGAAAAGATGTTCAGTAGTAATCTTTTGTATACGTAGATGATTCTGCTGCCATTAATACAGTTCCATGTGTTGCTGTATCAATTCATACTTGTAACTGTTTGAATTTAAAAATATAATTGTTTTTTAACAAAATACCATATACACCTTGTAAAATTGGCTATACATCTATTTATATATTGAAGCCATAAAAAGTAATTCGCTAAAGGAACTGATGACGATTCCAGGTGAGACTTACAACAGGTGTATGGAAAATTGGATTAAGCGTTGGCATGCTTGTATTGGCTTAAAAAGAACCTATTTTGAAAGCGATAATAAACATTTGTATTGAAAGATGTAAAAGTGGTGTTTTTTTGGTCAGTACGGGTCAAATTTGATCGCATGGTACTCCGTTGGTTGATTTCACGCGACCAACAAGAAACAAATAAAATTATTAGGCGTAAATGAAGTAAAAAATTAACTAAATATTATGGGGGGGGGGTGAAAGAATTATTACTGACAAATGTAATCTAAATACATGTATTTTAGGAATTAAAATGTTTAAAAATTAAATTATATTAGTTATTTATATTATTGTTATTTAAATTTCATAGAATTATAAGTATAGATTTATTTACAAAATAAAAGAATGTTAGATCATATACCTATTCATTGAACGTAAGATTTAAATACTTTGATAAATGTCTTTAAATATGTAAAATTTATTTTGCATGCTATTTATAAAAACAAATGAGAAACAAAAATAAATAAATAAATAAATAAATAATAAATATTGTAATTAAAAAAAAATTTTAACATTGTTAAGAATATGATCATAAGTGTCTTTATGTAGAAGTATTAAGTAGTTTCTCGGTAGTATTTATCATCAGAAGAGCAAAAGTATAATATACATAAGAGGGTAATAAATAATTAATAAATCATTAATATCAAAAGTGAAATTAGATCCATTGGAACACAAAATAATGAAGTGTGTATCCTTTATCTAAATTATGTAATAAATCAGAACACTGTTGCTTATCTGGAGCAATATAGTTTACCTATTCAAAATGAAATGGATGAATAAGCCATGGTATATTAGTTATATTAAAATCTACAAAGGCAAACAATTTATGATTACGGAATTCATAAGAGAATTGTTATAAAACGTTAAAAATCCAGTGAACAAAGAACTGTTAACTTGAGGAGGAAAGTAAACAGCTGCAAGAATAATTTTCAAATGGCCAAAAGGTGTGTATTTTACATATATGTCATAAGATAAATTTAAGGACGTAGGAATGAGCAAACAAGAAAAATAAATCAAACACAATAATTTTGCGATCAATAAAAATATCCCACTTGATTGAGCCTAAAAACCTCTTGCGAGTAAGCGGAAAGGTTGAACTATACCGCTACAGCCGACCTCTGTATCGGCAATGATGCAGCCTATCGTTGAAGTTCGAGTTAGGTATTTCGAGGGAAACGGGGCACAGATCGACGTGACGCAACGCAGTGCTGCGACGTCTCGGACATAGTTATAGTGCTCATCCCGAGTGCATCTGAACAAATCCTTGACCAGCAAGTGATCGCAGTAACGCCTGTTCAGAACACGCACGTACTCAACTAAAAGGCGCTTTCCGTATCTGGTCCGCTCATCATTAATACAAATTTTGCATGCACAAACGCTCTTACATGGGTACACGGGCACACAAATGCATACAAAACTACTATAATAAGATTTAAACGCAAAATCAAATTCAAGACACACAGATGCACGGATATGGATACACAGTCATACGAATATGTAGAATACCTTTATCTGAGAATGTGTAACAACAACACCACACATTGTCAGCACGAGCGCAACCGATTACGCTATTTAAAATGACAAATGAAAATTAAAAAAAGCACAATTTTATTACAGACACAAATGTCGAACCGAACATTCCACATAAAAATGCTTCTTCACTTCACTAAACTTCACCAATGGCGTCCAGCTAACCGGCAAATGTCGAGCGTCGGACGCCCTCGAACCCGGTTGCAGATACCTGATTGGCCACATTACAATTTGGACTATACCTGCATAATTTGAGAGTTCTTGTACATCCGTCCTTGCGATTTCATAAATATTAAAATGCTGTGAAACGCGAGAAAGGAAACGAAAATAAAAGAGAAAAATAATAAAATTATAAAATCTAAGACACATCTCCGTTTACCGGTTAAAACCTCGACGTGCTTCTATGCCTTCCTTCTCCCGAGAAACAGCTGCAATTTAATAGTTTTTGTTAGATTTTCGAGAAGTTATTATAGTAATTTGAAATAATGTGTAACTTCCCCTTCGTACTTAAGCCTCTTGCAGACATAACTGTTATCGTTATAGCATATTATAATTATATATAATATGCATATTATAATTAATATATTCGGATCAACGTTGACAGATATTTGGCATGATGTCATTAGAGTGATCGACTGTGCCCGAGCTATTATAATGCCCTCAGCAGAGGTCAGACTTCACTTCGTATTTATAACATAATATAATATAATATAATGTTATATATCGTGTATATAACATTTTACTTGTTGTTTCAATAAATAGATTATTTCACTTTACTCTGCCGTATTTACGTTTACAGTTTTATTTTCTTAGACATATACGAATTTTATAAAGATATATAATTTTTCTTGTTAAAACATTAAATTAATTAAGAAAAGCTTTCGGTTTATCGGCTGGTTGTGCTCCAAAACTTTCATTTATTGCTCACTTTTGTTGGACCTTCAATTTATAGTGGATTTCGAACCACCGTGAATTAAATGTGAGCACCATGTTAATAAGCAAAAATTCTTATTATGGATTGTAAACTTATTACTTATAGTAAATAATTTGTGCATATTTATTAAATTTTCTTCACCGCGTATTTGACTAGATAAGTGAAGGTCTCCATTTCTATCCTTCTATACATCATAAAGTTTGACAACCTGAAGATATTGAACTCTTCGAATTGAATAATCGTGTCATCTTTCGTAGTCTAGGATACCCAATTTGTCAATCTCACGCTCTCATTGCTGAAAATATTAGTATAGATACATCAGTTTTTAATTATAATGTATAAAAGGTTCTAAAATATACTTTTATTAACACTTGGTGAAAGAAATAAGAAAATAAAAGACTTGTTAATAAGATTCTGTTGATAAAAAAGGCTATTCAAATATTTCAACATGCTACAATGTAACTTATATGTTTATGTATTTAAATCAATATGGTATGTATAAATATTAATTAATCTTTCACGTGAACAGCTCTTGCAAATAGTAACCTATTAATATATTTTTATATAGCAAGTTATGTACAACATTCATGATTTTAATCGTAGTTTTATTTTTATACATTAAGCAAAATTAAAAATAAGAAATTTATAACTACTTTGGTCAACAGTATATAGGATTTCGTTCTGATAATTATCGTATAAATATTTTACCTCTGAAAATAACATTAAAAAAATCAAAAACTACTGATTAAACTTAAATTGTATTAAATCCAAATGATAAGACAGTTCAATATGATTCTTACAATTACTATTATGCTTTAGTTACAGACTATAGGAATAAACTTCAACCTGTTTTTGGTCTATTCCATACATTTTTAATTAAATATATATATTTGAAATTTCGCATTATTTGGACATCTGAAAGATTGATTTCGATGTGGCCGCTAGATGACGTACATCTACCCGTTAACGATGTAGTTAATTAAGAATATATATGTATGCGAGCTGAAAGAACAGGGCAACTCTTACCATATATAGCTAATTATAGTTGCTATTATTAGTCACTATTACAGTAATTTAGGTTGAAGTAAATAAAGTTATCTTTTCTTTCTATATATAATTTATATTACTCTATGGATCTGCTCGTTGGTACAAAAGATCATTGTTCGGTCTTTTGAAAACATTCGTCCGGAGGTCAGTTAATTGTCAGGAAAAAAAAATTCAACCTTTGATCCACAGCCACCTGCAGAGAGCGTAGTAGCTTGTATAATTGTTATTTATGTATATTATATATTGGAAATAATTTTCAATGTTGAAAGATGGAAATGTATTAATGTGAAGTATATTCACTCTATGATTATAAAAATTTTATGTGTTTTATAGAAGGCTACCTCTTGGGAAATCTATTAGAAAAAAGATATTTAAAAAGAAATACCTGATATTATTAGACACTGCTGAGATTAAATAAAATTTGTTTCTTATTAAATAAGTAGGTTGCATATTTCAAACTTTATATATAAACCGTTTATAAATTTAATTTACGACAAAATAAGGTCCTATTTAATGTTTTTTTTTAATTTAAATTACAATTGTTTGACTCTTATAATTTCAAATTTGCTTGTGATGTCTTAGTATTATTAAAAAATTTAGAATACCAAATCGAAACTATGTATTAGATAAAACATTAATTTATTGATATTTGTTACCGTGCAAACTCTAGAAACCACAATAAAAAGAGAATAATTCTTGAACTTGCAAAATAAACAATTTCTTTTTCTTCTTCACAATTGCGATTAGCAGATAACGTATGGATTAAGTCGTTATCTAATTTACCAGCTGCATACTAGTATAACTATACTGTTATAAGGTATTGGTACAGAGGGTTTTAAGATGAGATATTTAACGGAAATCAAAATTCTTATCTAATGTTTTTGAACGTAACTTATAATAATTCTGTTATACCTGAGCTAATAAACATTTCATGTAAAACTTTTTTTTAACACTTTATTAACAACATGGACGAAGTAATTAAATATATATATATATATGTTGCCAAGAATGATGTTAATTGCATGTTAACGGCATATCTACTTTCTATATTGTATCTATTGGATATGCTCACAGCTAGACTAAAATAATTTAAGTAGATATAATATTTCCAACCCTTCAATAATTCCAAAGGTTTTGCAATGTCAAACATCGACAATATTTATCTAATTTGTCTATGTTGTTAATGTATTGTTACAGAAATGGTTTTACATGAAATGTTTATTAGCTCAGCTATAATAGAATAATGATAGATTACTTTCAAAAATTTTACATAAAATTTATAACTTAGTTATATGCATCATTTTAGAATACTCAATAAAGATACTTTATAACAGTACAGTTATGCTTCAATGTATCTCGTGAATTTAGTTAATTTACGTAATGGAATTTCGTACTTGTATAATAATATAATGTGATGTAGCCATATCCGGAAGCGAAAATAACGAACACGAAGAATGTAGTTTGAAATTGTATTTATTATATTACAAAAAACTAACACCTGTTTTTGAAAGTAACGCTTGTTCACGAGAACAAGCGTCAAAAACTAATTAAAATATTCAAAAATAATAGCTCTATGTTAAACCAAAAAGTCTATAAGAAATATTCGGATTTTCGAATCATTTTTAACGTCAGTAATTTTTGCTACATAATTTCGGCAAGGCTTCACTAATCTAATAGTATGAATAGATCTCATATTTTATCTGAAGTAAGATTTGTAAAGACGATAAAGAAATTGTTTATTTTGGAAGTACAAGAATTATTTGATAATTTGTATAAGAAATCCAAAATACAATATATGATATTGCGTATATAATATATGATCTGTTGCGTAGGTATAATAAACATACTGCATAGGTATAATGTTATCTTAGCCAGTAGTGATACAAAAGTTATAGATTTAATTATAATAGAATGTTGCATAGTGTTTTGGGTGGTAGGATAGATAATGTATAAATAAAGGATTCTTTTTGATGTAAGTATTTTTATACGTGAAAACACTCATAAAATATTTCCAACGCTGAGTTAGAATTAACCAATTTAATTTGCGATAGAAAGATTGTAATTTTGCATTACATAAAAGATTAAATATAAATTTAACTTCAGTAATCTCAAGTCACTATATTTTAGAGGCTAAATATTCTGTTAATTGTTGTATACAAAACAAATATAATCGGAATGAGGAATAACGAGTGAAGTTTCTAGCTGTGTTTTGATCTGACATGATAAGTATAGTATTTGTCTCGTCGAGGGGATAAGAAATACATGATTATACAATTAAAGGTTTTCATTCATTCTAATACCTACTAATCTAACGTACTATATAGCAACAGTAGATAGACCATGGGCATATTGGTACATAGGCATACTGGCACAGTCCTTCTCCTCCAAATGGGTATCAGTATACGCACGGACTTTAGCTCGATTTTATCAAACGAGTTTGCTTCATAAAAAGGTGTGTTTCAACAGTTAAACGGTAGGCTCATTATCATAAGTGACGGGGATTTGATGCGATTTCCTTGAAAATATAATCATTTTTCATTCATTTGAATCCATTCATATCAATAACGTAATTAATTTTTTAAATAATCTAAATCTGCAGTGTAAATAACCTTTCTCATATCACCACTGACGGGTTTATAGTGGGGCAATGTATTTTCTTTGTCTGCAAGCCAAGAATTACAAAGCGATATTTTTCCAGCTGATTTGAAGTTTTTAGCGTCCAAATATGCTTATTGGCATCGGCAGCAGGGCATATTCAAATATTTCCCAAAAAGGATATCATATTGATATTGGATTATATTTTCCAATTCAGAAAATAGATTTTTTTTGTTTATCATATGCAATGACATACGGTATTTTAACCATTCTATCTTTGCTAGTTTTATTTTATATTCTTCGTACGTTATTCAAATATCTATTGATTTAAAAGAAAACCCTGAGTTATTATATAGTGCAAAGTATAACAAAAAATAATTAAAACAATAATGTGTTGGGATGTCGATTCTGAGTGAGTGGGGAGGAGGATCTCTGTATGAGGTGAGTGCAGATACTTTCGAATTTATTTTGGGACTTGAAAATGACGACTTGTCCCCTGCCACCAATGGGGGGTGATAGTGGGGAGGGGTTCAGTACGGAGCGATGTACGGGGGTGGCCAGATAATTCGGGCAATCCGTCGCCGGCTGGTGCTAAGGCTCCGACGTGGAGCGACTTCCTTCGACACTCGATTATAGGTTCAATTTCTGGCTTCTTGGTCTTTAATCGCCGCTGAACGGAGGGCAAACCCCGTCCAACGAGCCGGACAACGAGGTGGGCGCCCATTAGCACGACTAGAGGAGAGGAACGACGAGCGTGGGCTGGCTGCCCCGAGACACGCCGATCCTCGCTTTGAGGACCTCCGCCGCGTTTGTGTTCGGTAGAATTACCAGCCTTCTTTTTGGCTGTTCTTCGTCTTCCAAGCTTGCCTCCTATACATCTTCTGTGTTCTATACATTTTTTTCAATATAAACGATATTTTTGGAGAAAAAATTAAACCATTCCGTCTCTCTTTTTCCTAAAAATTGACTTGTACATTTATATTTTTTGGATATCATGTGACTTTTGACGCAAATAGAATTTTCACGTCCAAAACCATAAGAGTTATGGTTTTTTGAAATTTATGGTATTATATAATAAGAAAATGTTTTTAAAATATTTCATAGAACATAATGTTTATGGATTTACGTAGTTTTTATTTATTTTGCCATAAAAATCCAAAATGTATACAAAATTATAACGATAGTAATAATCATTATACCAAAAAAGACAATACGCCAATTTTGAGCGAAATCAGATATGGGTGCTTTCTGAAGTGTAGTAAAAATTCGCAGATTTTCGAAGCAAACCTAGATGGAACTGTTAATTTTTCTTCAGAAATATATATCTTGTACCAAAAAAATGAACAGAATAAAGAAGATGCACTTTTCTGAAATGTACATATTTTTTTAACCTTTAGACTGCCGGTATGGCTCATATATGAGCCACCTGTGACCTTGCCAGCTACTCTAGAGATATGAGGTGTTTTTATGTATAAATTTTGCACATCAAAAATATCAATTTATAAGGCAAAAATACCGGCAGTCTAAAGGTTAAATATTCTTATTATCCGAGGATACCAAAACGACCATTTTTATGCTTTTTGTATTGATTTCGCTGTTCAAATTCAATTTCAGCAAAAAAGCTATATGATATCCATTATAAGTACTGCACAAAATCCTTAAATTTTCCGCAAAATGGAATGTGGGAGCTCTTCCAAAGTCCTCACCCAAATGTATATTTTCTAAAAGGTTTGAATGGTAGCAGAGCAATCGTTCAATTGTGCTCAGTGTAAATTCGTGTATAATATATATATATATATATATATATATATATATATATATATATATATATATATATAGTACTTTTATCCGAGGGCCTTTACGACACAAGTATAACGCATATGATAAGCTGAGTTTGTTGGAGTAGAGTGTAAAAGCAATAAAACCAGATGTAGTAAATATCTTCGTTTTCTATTTCACTCGGACGTATTACACCTCATAGATGATACTTCGCTAAGAAGGCGTATGCAGAGACAATCGACTCACTGACGGAACACTATATATTCTGCGCGTATATATACTTGATTGCGAACTTGCACGCTTGATGTTCTTTTGAAACGTAAAATCTCTTTGATATGTAAAAACTTCAGTAAAATGCATAATGTAAAATATTCGCTACACATATTATTTGAGTCGCCTAATTTTCTTTTATAATTACTTATGTAAAATATGAATTTGAAATATTATAATACGCATTAGGATTCAAATAAGAATGTCAATAGTTTTAAATTATTAAACAAAAGTTGAAGCTTTTACCTTTTAAGAAGTATGTTAGAAAGAACCTTTTAGAAGGACGGAATCAAGATTACAAATAATTTTAAATTATTAAAAAAAGTTGAAGATGTTAATTTTTAAGTAGTATGTTAAAAAAATCATTTAGAAGGATGGAATCAAGAATGCAATACTTTTAATTCTTCTGAAAACAACTATTGTTGTACGTTTCGTCCGAGATGAGTGTAGATTGTTTATTGATAGCGTATATATATATATATATATATATATATATATATATATATATATATATATAGTGAATTATATCTGTGATTTCTGAACGAATTCAATAGTTAACTAAGTTAATATCAATTCTTAAAATTATATGACAATAATATAACTGTAATAGAGCGAAAATATCAAAATTATTCATTTCATTGGACATATTTTTATTACCATTTACAGATTTTAAAATTTTCATAATTTCCAAACTATCTATTCTTTTGCTTTTATTCAAATTATGTAAAAATTTAACATTAAGTACATTTTAATTATGTTGTTTGTCAATGCAAGGTTTATAAATTTCAGTATATTTTTTATTATGAATTATTAATTTTACATGTTCGTTAATTTTAGTTTTTTATGATCTACCAGTTTGAATAATGTATATCGAATCACAAGAACATCTTTTTCAAATTTTTTTCTGAACATTTGTAGTACAAATTCCTATATGATTAAAATAATTGTAAATTTTATCGTTTACTTTTTCATGTGAAATTCGTTCCATTAACAGTAGCCGCTTCGATGTATTGGAACAGAAATAGAACATTTTTAAAAAAACATTACTATATTTTGGTACTTACAGCCACAGCATATATTTTGAACACTTATCAGAAATTATTAGAATATTAGGCATTGAACATATCTTGTAAATTTGTGACTCCGCAATTAAACGATGCACTCTGACGCGGCCGCCAGGTGGCCAAGTGAGCTTCTCTAAGTAATTCTGTCTCTTTTAAAGACAAAGACAAGTAGTGGAAGCAGAAAAACGAGAAAGAAGAAAGAAGAGGGAATGGAGAAGAAAAGATAAAGCAAAGGAAGACGAAACTATATCACTTTAGCACCCAATCGATGATTAATTCAATGATTATTCTCTCAAAGAAAGAAGAGGAAGGGGAGAAAATAAACGAAAAAGAAACTAAGGTAGCTTTAAAAGCTAATCAGACATAAGCTTTTCTTCTTTTCGATGAAATGACTTTCCTTTTCACTTCAATATGAATAAAAATTCGCTGACTGGGTGGAAAAATTGTAACGTCTTTATTTTATCTAACTTAGAGGGTACATTCTTTGGTTGGATAGAAATATTTATTTTCATGACCTCCCAATTTTTGACGGAAGAAAATTTATCTACTAGGTGGAAGATTCTCATTCGATACTACCTCGATGTCCCACCTTCGTCACTCTTTCAATGGTTCTCTCTACTGCTTCTCTTGTGTTCCAATGACCAGAAGTCACTTTTCCTTGTGCATGTATTCGTCAAATATTACACTATCTCTTGTACAATTCTTTTAAAATCCTACAAATTCAAGGACACTGCGGACAAATACTATTTAACCTTTCAAGGGCCGGGTTTTGAGGTTTCTAAACCTCCTTTGAAAGTGCCCAAATTCATATCTTGTATCACTCATCAACTATGTACAATTTTGGATCGAGTCGATATATCGGCTCTTCGGCCCTGGAGGGTCATGAAAAATTTTTAGTTCGGTAAAATAAGAATAAAATCATACTCCCAGGTTTTGAGATGTACTGTATCCAAATCTGGAGTCTGATCGGTCATGACTGCTCATAATCACGATCATTCGAGGTCAAACAAGGTCATTTCAAGGTCAAATACAGAAAGTATCATATATATTCGAACAAAAATTATATCTAAGAGTATCCCGAGGTGCTACATCCGAAAGTATTTCTTTAATTTTACTAGCAAACTACTTTCACGAGAATAGATTCAGAAATTTATCTGAATAATGATATTGGCAGAAATGCGCTTGGTTGAATGAGAAAATTCGCTGTGAAGCGATTTCAAAATCTAAAAACCAATTTTAAATAGTTCCCTGGATATATTTTCAACCTTGATTCTGAAGTGATAAGGTCAAACCAACTTCAGATACGAACTTAGCGCATCAATTGACTCAAAGATAAAGAGGTATCCTAGTATTATGTTTTTGAGCCGATATATCGGTTTTCCGGCCCTTTAAAGTTTAAAAGCTGCCAGGTAGAATTTACAATCTAAGTACTTCTACCCTGGAAGAAGAAACATTGAGGTAGGAGGAAGACAAATAAGACTCCTTCTGAAAGTTTTTCCTGCGTTGAATGGGAAGAAAACATGAATTTTAGAGTCGGATAAGACACAGCTCCCGTACAAACAGATCCTTTGCAAAAGCAAGAAAAAGCAAGACTCCTCACCTTTCTACTGTACTTTGACCAGCAGGGCTTACGTGAGAGAAGAGAAGTCCCTTTATAGTAAGAGCGGGAGTACTCTCTCCACTTATCACCGTTACATACAAGAGGGCAGGGATGATGTAGAATTTTGGCAGTTCGAAAACACCATCACTTATTTGCTCGAAAAATTTGCCAGTCTGCTCATTGCCTATCTACTTTTCTATAAATGATGAATTTGACAAAACGATTTTGAAATAGTATATGAAATATATGCTTTTATGTAACATTAACGTTTTATTTACAAAAATAATAATTTACATAAACTTAAACCTAGATATTTTTACAATCTTATACTAACGTTAAAAATTTGAAGATAGACAGGAAGAATAATCGCGACGATAGAACTTTTTTTATTTAAAATTTTTCAACTTTAATGTAACGAAGAGAATACTACCTTTGTAATTTCTTCGAACGAGACTTATAATATAATTTTAAAAATTTGTTCGATCATTTAAAAAGATAAGGATTTACAAGTCCTTCAAATTATAAGTGATGAAATAAATGCTATCTACTTATGTTTTAATTTTGATGGTACAACCAAAAGCATAATTGAAATCTATAAAATATTTCTTGCACTTCCAGGATATACAATTTCTCTATTTTCTTTACAATCATAATTTCCAATTGACGTATGGGATCGATCAGGACAGTGAAGTAATTTTCCAGATGCATCAAAACACAACTGTATTTCTAAAAGATATTGTTGCCGAGGATTCTAAAATGAAAAACATAAATAAATTATAATCTTATTTTATCTTATCTACAGTCTTTGAAAATAAATTATCACTATCCTATTTTACCTGAGCTAGTAAGCATTTCATATAAAACCGTTTTTTTAAAACTTCATAAACAGCATGGACAAAATAATCAAATGAATGAATGCTGCCTGGAAAGATGTTCGCTGCAGCAAGTTTAGTTCCCATATTATATTCGTTTGAGAGCCTTACAGCTAAAGTGAAATAACTTTTTTCGAAAATTGTAATACAGGATCCATAAGTATTAAATTCATTTTCCCAAATATCCGGATTGAATCCTTCTGGCGTATAAAGGGGCCAAATTATTTTTAATTCTTCCTTAAAATCATCTTCCAGATTGTCACTGTTATATGTTGGTGGAATATAATCCGTAGTTACGCATTCTTTAAGAGCATTGTAATCTTCATCGACAGACCATAGTTCACGAACAATCCATCTTTGAGCATTAAAAATGGTCCAATGATTTGTTAAATAGTCCATAAATTCAGTTGGCCTAGTATTTAGATTTCGTTGTGGCCCAAAAAATGAAGTTATAGGCGAATGTTGAACTAATACTAGTTGATGATAATTACCAACTATTCTGAAAATTAATTATTCATTTATTGTTCTTTTGTCAATAGTATAAATTTAATTAAATCAATTTAATAAGATTAAAGTATTTTATTATCAACTATTAAAAATGATAACTGAAAGTAAAATCAAATATTGTAATATTAATACCATCTATATATAGAAAATGTTGGTTTATACTACGAAATAGAAATTTATTGGAAAACAGCGACACAATATTTCGACTTAGAAAAGTCCCTCTTCAGGTAAAAAAGTGAGCAAGCCATGGCTCACATCGTCAACTTCTTTTATCTGAAGAGAGACTTTTTTAAATCGAAATGTTAAGTCGTTATTTTCCAATAAATTTATACTTGGCAGTATAAACTGATATTTTCCATTTATTGCATTTCTATATATATTAGATATATTCTTACAGAAGCATCATACTGTTAATTATTGTATTAATTTTTTGTTTAATTTTATGTATGCACTTTTAGTAAATATTACAAAATCATTCCAACGTATATATTAGACGATTTAAATAATTGGAGAAAGTCTGAATTTCAAAAATAAAATAAACAAATATAAATAAAAAAACCTTAAACAACTTAATATGTTGCTTTCTATTTGTTGTTACACTTGCCATCGTAGGTGCGAAACTAAGTTATCCATGTTTCTTAATAATAATATAACCTTTTATTGTGAAAAAATATTTATAGATAAATCATTCAAATTGGTATTAATACACGCTTCATCGTTTGATAAGATTGATGAATCAAGGTGTTTTAGGATATCTTTACGTAAGTGGAATTGATCATTGAGGGCAATTATAAGTAATATAGATAGTGATTCAAACTTCTCATTTTACCAATCCAAGTAAGTTTTGACGGATATGGTGAAGTATCACAGAATTCATGTGCAGTAGAATTTTTTTTTTTTTTAAGCATATCGGTATTTAATTAATTAGCGTATAAAGTCTTTAAAAATATTATAATCTTCATAAAGAATTTACAAACAATATATTCTTAGCATTAAAACTAGATTGATGGTTATTTATACATTCCACTAATTTAGTAAGCCTGGGTTTTAGATTTTGCCGAGGTTCAATAAATGAAGATATGATTGAATACTGAAAGAATATCTTGAATGATAATTACTCACTACTTTAAATATGTTCTTTCGATATCGCAGAGAGTTTAAAAGTAGTTTACAAATTTTTTCTTAATAACAATACAATGCTACATTGTAAATTGGAATTTCGTCTCTGGATCGCTATAGACACGGTGAGATATGGGGCTTACTAAATATAATAATATAAACATAAAGGCGTTTCATAAGAAATTTTAATGTAATTAAAAATAGCTTTATATCGAAGTATAACTATAATTATAAAAGATATTATTTTCGTGGGTTCTGAAGTGAGAGACGCAATATAAATAATATTTTTTATCTATAATGTCTGGAATTGAATTACACCTGAGCTGATAAATATTTCGTGTGAAATTTTTTCCTGAAATTTTACTAACGACATCGAAGAAGTAATCAAATGTATTTGTGCCATCTGGCAAGATAATAGTCTACTTCTCATATTTTATTCATTCTTTGGACTGACAGTTAGATTAGAATAATTTGTTTCAGAAATTGCAGCCCAGCATCCATACTCATTCATCACCCTCTTTTTTGACAAACATCCTGTTCTAATTGATTCAGTGTATAATGGGAGTAAATTATTGTCAAATCTTTCTTCAAATCAATTTCCAAAATTACATGATTATATGTTGCATGTATATTATCCAAAGTTAGATATTTCTTTAAGGATAACATATTCTTCTATTATTTTTCTCTACTAAAAATTATTTAACCCTTAGAGTACCTGTATGACGCATATATGCGTCATAAAGAAAACCTATATATATATATATATATATATATATATATATATATATATATATATAAGGATATATATTATAATAATATATAAGGAGTTATCATATTTTGTTCATCGAAAAGTTTGAATATATCATTTTTGACTTCAGAATCGTAATCAGCGACCCAAAAAACCTATATATATATATATATATATATATATATACTTTTCCATGCGTATAGAATAGTTTTTTCAATTATAAAAAATTTAACATGAGCATTATCGTCCTAGACAATTAGACGTCCTAGACGTCCGAAACATTTAGTTTCAGTTTGGATTAAAATTAGGGCTCTATGATCACTTTTTCATACAAAGAATACGCACTGAAAATATCTAAAATCCCGGTACTCTAAGGGTTAATGATTACTTATGTATTCTATGAATTCTTGTGGCCTAGTATCGCTTAGGCTAAATGGATGATAACTATCCATTACTTTAAGTATTCGCTTCTGCATCTCAAACAGTACTGAAAATTACTGTACAGTATTAGTTGTAATAATAGAAACTAGTATCTTAGTTGAGGCCTACGATGAAGAACGAAAAAATAAAGTATCTTAGTCACCGTCGACAATGTGTATGTAAGGAGTTAATTTCACTAAAATTCCACATCTTAAATTTTTAAATTAAACATTACAACATATCACTGGCGAAATAAAGTGCAATATATCTACTCATATATTTTAATATTGATTGTGCAATGACAAAACGTAACACAAAATTAGAAAATATTTCTTGCACTTTCAGTATAAGCAATATTTTCGACTTTTTTAATCATGCATGTCAGAGAAAGTATGGAATCGATCGGCTTCTGTTTAAAATGAGCCCAATAAAATTTAGGACCTAACTATTATTTGAACTAAATACTTTCCAGCGACGAAATTGAATATACTTTATAGTTTGAGAACTTTTTAAAAGAGATTTAAAGGAAAAATTTCATATCTTTAAAGAAAAGAAAATTTTAATCTGGATTGAAAATATAATTACAAAAAATTCTTGCATTCAATCATATCTGAACGAGCGATCAATGTAAATATCATTAGACAATGGTACAGGGCTAAACTATATTGCTATTTGAACTATATTGAAAATAACTCGCCGTTGATTTTGTTAAAAATTGATACTTCTACTTTTTGGGTTTTTAGTTATAAATATCGTAGTTGATTTTGTCAAAAATTGAATTTCCATACCGAAAATTAAAAAAAATTTTCTTCGAACTCATCTCGAAAATATGAAAAATTTAAAAACAATATTGAAACAAATATTGTAGGTATGATTAAAATACATTTTTTTCGTTCTATGTAATTTTTTCTCTATAGGCAGTTTTTTCTGAAATGAATTCCCAAAGTATCTAGAAAGAACTTACGATTCGTTGACATATCGATTTCGTTGTCGAAATTCAATGTCCATTGAAACTCACTACTATATACATCACTCCTCTAAACACATAGTAAGTATACGAATTATTAGACAACTCGAGCGAGATGACTAACCGAATATAACCATACAACTTTATATCAAAATTGAAATATTTTTAAATATTTTCTCGTATTTTCTGAGATAAATGCGAAAAACCATTATTTTTATGGCTTTTTCCAGAAAAATTGATATTTCGTCAAAAACCAACACGATATTTGCAATGAGTATTTCAAAAAAATATAAGCATACAAATTTCTCAAAATCGAGGGTAAATCGAGGGTAGATGCTTTTCGGAAGCTTAGCCATTTGTTATTAATTGCAAATATAACTTATCTTTTATAAATATTTTTTTCAAATCTAGGTTACAAAATATAACTTTCTCTAATTATAAGATATCTTGCGTTAGCAAATAACTACTAAATACAAAATCTTCTTATTAGTCGAACAATGTAAAAAAAAAAAATAATTCTGCAATATCATATCATTATATATATTGTCCTTCACTGATAATCTTACATAATATTTTTCTCGCTTAAGTTAGTCGTAGAAAATTGTATTGCGCACTCGCGTAAAGCGAATTTGTGCAATAATTATTGTGCAATATATAATATTTCGCTAACTTTTGGTACTTTAGTTTCTTATAGATACAACTGATATTTTATATTATTTAAGAATTTAATAATTTAGTATTATCATTATATAAAATAGGATATATTAAAATTTTACCTTGGATCTGATTTGCAGAAACATATAATACATAATACTATGACGAATTTGAGCATTTTTAAATCTTCTATTGTCGAATCCGATTATGAAGCTAAAATATTCGGTATAGTTTTTCTATGAATTTCTTGTCAATTATTATCGTAAAATTTAAGATTTCAAATTTTTTTGAGGTTGCTAGTTATTTAGATAAAAATTAATAATATAGAGTCTTTCCATAAAAATGAAAAAATAGATATTTCAAAATCAATCGTAGAATAGAGTGAAAATAGTTTATTGACAATTGCACAGCCGTTTAATATTATGTGTACTAGATGAAGTAAATTATTAATATAGCTGCCCCATAATACTGTATAGGTTTATATCGTAAAAAGAATGGCCTTCAGGTGCGAGAATGATATGCCAATTCAAGATAAACTAAATTTAAAATAACGTCAATGCCGATGAATTATTATATTTGTAGTAGATTATTGTGAATAACTGTGTACCTTGTTCTGGTGATATATAAAAAAAATAAGTCCTTCCGTTCTATTTCGATTATATGATGACCTCATGTTTCATTGCATATAAAATTTTAACGTAGAAGATTAATTATTTTTTGGATTATATTATTTATATGCAGTAATGCGTACTTCATTTCCATTCATAAATGTTAAATTATAACAAAATATTTGTTACAATTCTAAGACAATTAAATTATTATAATTAGCAGGAGACTAATTCATGAATCAGCAGAAATTTATTCAATTTCTTAATATTATTCTCATTGCCAATAATAATTTTCATAGTCAATAAGTATTTAGCACTAAAATGAAAATTTTGTTAAGTTGAATTGAATATGTACTTAAAATGTTATTAAATTAATAACGTATTAATTTGATTTACTGAAAATGTAGTTAATTTCATGAATTTTTTGTTGGAATACATAACTAGTTTCATAATCCAGTGTGATATTTTAGTGGCACGATTTACGTACATAGTGTTTTGAATGAAAAAAAGGTGTCTTACTAAATAAATTAATGTTAACTAAGATAATGTGTATGCATTATAACAAGATAAAGTTCGTAGAAACAAATGAATAAATTATGTAGTCTTGTATAAGGGGAGATTTGAATTATAGAAGAAATAATTACCATCATTGGATGAAAAATATAATTATAATTACTAAAAAATAAACTTTTTTTCTAAAAATAATCTTTTGTTCCTATTATTTTCAACGAAAAATTTTTCATAAAAATAAAAATAAAAATAAAAATAAAATAAAAATAAACATTTGCTTATATTTTACAAAATATTAACTTAATTATTTTTTAAGTTAACAAATTTACTTTTATTTTACAAAATATTAACTTATTTACTTATATATTATAAAATACTATGTTTTACAAAAATATTCACAGCTGAAAAATGTAAGATCTTGAATTCATGAAAAAGTTCATTGAATCTTTACCAAACACTTCATGAAATATAGTTAATAATTGTTATATATTGATAACTAAATGTGTAAATAATACTAGGTTTGTTCCATTATGATCTTGTTATTTATTGTGCAGCTATTTTAATAGCTGTTGTTAAAGATAAATACAAAAAGGAAAACATAAAAAAATGATATTGTAAGATAATTGTAATAATGAAAAGACATCATACATTAGTAAATGATTATAAATCAAATTATTATTTTATATTAAGAAATTATCGTTCTTCAAATTACTATTTTACTCCACACTTGTATAACATTTAAAAATTCTATTAATTTTTTTGACTAGTAGGAAATTTTGCATTCATATGAAATTAATTTATCATACTGAACGAGATAAAATTCTTTAGTGTGAGGAAAGAAGGATTAAACACGGGGACGAGAATAAAAAGACTCACTGAGCTCTATTATTACCAGAAAACTTATAATGAAAACTGAAAGAATCTAATAGAATTTTTTTCACGCAGTGACAATTAGACAAAGAGCAGAGATCCCAAGCAATAAGAAATCATCTGTGTAATGAATACAAAAGAATGTGTAGTTAGCTATTTATATCGTGAATATTCTCTATTTTTTACAAAATTTTTACAAAAGTAATGTCTTAAAGCATGTATTCATCAATGTCATTTACTGTTTGGAAAGATCGGTTTTTGATCGTGCTCTAGAACACGAAGTATCTTGGAGTCTTGGGTGCAAGCTTTTTTAGAAGAGCAATACTCTGGCACTTATAGGGTCTTTGATATTTACTTCAATCATTCATGTTTTAAATAATAATATCCTTTTTAAGTAAATTTTCTTATGGATTTATCACTTAATACTTAGTGTATAAATATTGATTTTCTAAAGTGAATACAACTATAATGGTTGGTCTAAAAGAGTATCCTTTATTTATTATTTAAATTTTGATTGAAAATTGCAACTTAACGCTCGAGTGAGCAGGTTAAAGAACTTAATCTGCAAATAAAGAATGCAGGGACTGGACAATGTGAAGCAGACGGTAATACAGGTTGTTTAAGTACATAACCTTATGCAGCGTTTAATGTAATCAAATGCATAAAACATCATATCCAGTAGGCTTTATAAACAAAATTAATGAAAAAAGTAGGAAAGTATGCAAAGGTTGACATATTTTAGGCTGGGTGAAGCAAACATGGAAATTTGATCAAAATAGATATGATATGAGGCTGCAAATAGGTTTCGTCACATAATTTAGATACAAGATTCTAACAATTATTTCCTACAATCTGCGATGTTCGGAACATTACTTTTAAAGCTTCTTTAAAGAAGTTCAACCTGCTTGATTCCAGTCTTCCTGCCAGCAGTAAGTACAAGGTATATGATATTTATCTGTAAGATCGTTTTATTATAACTTTTAAAACAAATAATTTAAAGTTTTAAGTAACCATTCATGTGTTAAAAATGATATTAAAAATCATATAGTTAATATAGTACAAGGAACTCGATATGCTAATATTTTTTCCAAAGCTTCGTCAAACTTTCGCTAAGTTTAACGATTAATATATTTCTTTCTATCGAATACATATATCATATGTTCTTTTGTCACTGAAAAAAATTTAAAAGATATAGTTTCTTACTCTTGTTTTTTTATTTGTTGTCTCTTAATCATATAAAATTACAATAACAGGCTAATATTTATAAGTATTTTCTGGGTATTTTTATCCGTTTGTGAAGTACGCGTTTGTGAAACTGTTAATATATGGAAAGATTCTTGAAACTGTAACCCTGTATACGTTTATTTTTATATTTATGTTATTTACGGTTGTTCTATATTTATGATTCCAAATAATGAATTTTTAATTTCGAAATTGAAATTGTTTACTTCAAATACATTATTCTAAAACGTTATGAATTTCTTCGAATTCGGTGCCAAAAATATGATTAATTTTTAAAAAATTTTCAGACTACGCAGTATATTCAATTTAATTTCTAGTTGTAATTAAACAATGTGTTTATGAATGGGAGAATACTTAATTTGAAACGAATTACAGGCATCTGCTTAAATCAAATCATTATTTAGACTGAATGTTCCGACAATTTGCATTTATCCTGAATTTGCCATTTTAGCAAGTCTTCTTTTTATGGATTTTCATATACTGCATGAATTTCGCGTTTATTAAGTATCTTTTTCTCTATTATATGTACAATAAATGTAAATAACGTACATTCCTTTAAAGGAGATAACAAAATTGATTTAAGAAATACGTAAAAAAATACTAGTTGTTTTGCATACAAATACATGGTTATATAAAAAATGACAATTACTTAGTAAAAATGGAAAGAAAGCTTCTAGAAAACTATAAACATAATAGGAAATATCAGTTATGTAACTTTTGTTTATTTCCAATACCGTCTTGTAAGAAAGAAAAAAAGGACTAATGGCAATTTAAAGCAAATATAACTTTACTCTAATACGTGATGTATCAGCTGAATCAAGAAAGATCACCGTACTTATCATTTATGAAATATTATGAGTGACACGATAAAAAAATTAAAATTTCGTTTAAAAGATATTCTTTTGTACAATAAAAATAAAATAATTTTTTACTCTTTTTAATTTTTATTGCAGACAAGTTTTTGACCTCAGTTGAAATTTTAAGCAGATCGTGATAAAATATTACCGATTTTTTTATTATTTGTGACAAATTTTCCAATGTATAAACACTAGCAGGCTAGCAGCTTGTTTCCTTAAAATAACAGACATGTAAATTGGATAATCTAAACTTTTACTTAAATGTAAAAATTGATAGATCATATATACTAGAGTATCAAAGCACTTTATTATTATATTTTATTAGCATGGAAACGTATAATTAAGTCTAGAGAATTTTTTCAAATTGGAAAACTGCAGAACAAAATTTTGAGCGAAAAAAAGCGTAAAACCGAAGATTTTCCTGAAGACTGACTTTTATATGATTTACGACTAAGGTAATCAAATGTTAGTCGGAGGAAAATCTTGAGATTTTACGAAAGAGGTTTAACTGGTTATGCTTCCATAAAAGCAATTGATCCGTGCTGTGACGGAAAATTCAGAAATTTTCTTTCTAATAGCTCTTCTACAGATTTATAAATAAGATGACTGTATTTTAGCTTTAAGAAAATTTCGAGAATTTTGAATGAAGTATGGACGGTGTCGGATTACCACCTCGGGTTCTTCGAACGTCCGGTTGCGCGAAATGTTTAGGCTCCGATCGACGAATGAAGCTTATCGCCCGAAATTTGATCCGTGATAAGAAGGACTGCAAGCCTATAAAGTGCGCTATGTAAGCTCAGAAAGCATTATTCGTATCTCGACTATACTAAGGTACTGATTGTCATTTGTATTTCTATCTTGCATTTATTATATATTAAGATTCAATTTATTCAACACTGTTTTAAACTTTTGTTATTTTTAAACCTCCCAGTAGATAGTATATTACATTAGTAACAATCTATAGTTTAATTGATTATTTTTATAAAAAATATAAAATAATAATAATATAAAGTTGTTGAAACAGTATTTTTTAATAATTCTTTAGATAGTTATCTTGTTATCACTTACATCATTTTAAAAAAAAAAACTATGCGAAAGTAAATAAAAAAATGCTCTACAAAAATTTCAAGTAAAAACTCTTTAAAAACACATTTCTTTGGCTTCAATACCCCGAATTCCCTGATGATTTCCTCTGATTCATTGTTAGGGGTTCATCTTCGCACGCCAAAGTAAACTTGCCTCTACCTGGCGTCTTGTGGTGCCTTTAGGCGAGACTAAGAATTATAGATTTTAATAAGAATGTCGGGTGAGGCTGCAGGCGGTGGACTGGTCAGTTGCAATATCTGGTCTGATGGTGTCTCGGCTAGTTCTACTCTATACAATGATGTGGATTGATTACTCTATGGAGGGTATAGAAAAGGGGTGAAAACTCCGTTAAAATTGTGTCGAATTACATGGCAGAACTTCACGACAGAATTGCTCACAAGTCGGTGACACCTTGTGTGGTTGCTCGTTTAATAGCATGTATTTGAAGAAAAGCGAGTGGGGGTATGTAGTGAGCGTGGAGAAAAGTTAATTCTCTGCTACCCCACTCTTGCTTCTTTTCTTTCCCTCACTCGTTTTAGCATTTGCTTTCACTTTGTTGCTTTCAAAATTATCGAGAGATTTCCAAGAAAGCAACGTCTATCGGACAGATCAGAACTACCATCTCCGGCTAATTTTTGATAAGCTTTTCCCATATAAAGTAAGCGGAGTTTCCACTTCTCTCTACCCTCCATAAATTGGTCAGTCAAAATCTTATAGCATATATGGTTTATGCGGTTTTTGTCTCTCTCGCACAAGTACTATGATTGTTTCCACCAATCACAGTAATTACGCGAGAGAGATAGGAAACTCCCATAACTCGGACTTCTCGCTCGTACTTAATCATAAACATTTATTAAATATAATAGTTTAAAACTATTAAGAATCATATTAAATATGTAGAATTCTCATTCAAGAACAGGCGAGACAAAAAAAAAACATTTTTTTATACTTAAATAGTTTCAGATTCAATTTCGAAATCAATAACTATATCAACAAGATCTGACACAATATGTATCTTTTCACTCATCAGTATCTGTATGATTCATTTCAATAGGATTTAAAAATTAAAAGTTCTGAACTAGATACGTCAACCGTCCAGCTTTTTCATTATTAACCTTTAGACTGCCGGCATTTTTGCCTTATAAATTGATTTTTTTGATGTGCAAAATTTATACATAAAAACACCTCATATCTCTAGAGTAGCTGTCAAGGTCACAAGTGGCTCATATATGAGTCAATTTGGTAGTCTAAAGGTTAAAGCGATTTTTCTTGGAACTGTGAATCCAGCCATACGTATTGGATGAAAGTTTAGTAGCCCTCGAAGATCGATGACTTCCTTGGAAAGTTTGGGAGTAGAACTTCGATTTATCCGATTGCACCATCATAACGGTACTAACTAGCGATTTTAGATAATTTAACGACTTATCAATAGAATCCCAAAAATTTTTATCAAGCATTAATGTTTTAGTCATGGGTTTTAAGTTTGATCGAGGCTCTGTTCATAATTCGTTTAAATTTCTTTTATTCACGCTTGCTCTATTTAAACATTCTAAAGAACTCCAACTTTTCAAATAATTTTAAAGAAATCGACGATGATTTCTAATTTTCTTGTGGATTTTGACCAGGTTCCAGCTTTTCTTGTATTTCCGAAAATAGATAGAAAATTTAAAATTTTCAAATTTAATATATAGGATCATTTGATTTCCTTTACTATGCACCAGCCCATTGACGAGCTTACATCACTGACTTTATAGCAAATTGTTAGGATGTCAATATGATCTTAAATATAACAGCTCAGATAGTTTGTCTTCTTTTCTCAATGATTTTCTACAATAATTATCTTAAATATTTATGTTAGTAGTATAATAGTACTCATAACATGATTTTATTCCATATTTTTCTATTGTATATCAAAGTGCATATACAAAGTAAAATATTTTCAAATTCATTTAGAAAAATTGATCAATGCATATTGTGTCTTTAATTGAATACATGTTTTGAAAATTGTATAAAAAAAATGCTTAAAACCAATAATTTGTATATTTATCATTTTTAACAGTGAATAAACTTTGAAACAATGGATTTTCATGATTGTCTTTACTGTATAGCTTTTCTACCAATAGATTTCCATATTACGTTACAATTAATGTGTATCAGGGAATTATTATAATTTTATCTAATTCTAAAATAACATTAAGATTCTTATAATATGTGAATTTATGTATTGTAATAATTATAGAAGACAGAATCTTATATGATATCATATTTTCAAAATCAGATTTTAAAAAAATTTTATTTTTATCCTATCTGAACAAGATAGCCTATTTTCATTAAATGCTTTATCTATATTATTGACTGTCGTTGTGAAATTTAAGTGCATAAGACGTAAAAGAATGATTATATCGTATCTTATTATCAGTATATGCATATGCATATGTTATAAATTGAGATTTTTTTTACTTTCCTTTATGACGTTTCCCTTTTCTCCTCGGGATAGCTTACGCGGTAACGCCAGGATTAGTTTGAAAGGAAAGGGAGTTTTTCGATGAAATCGGGAAAATAAGCGAAACTTAGTTTGTAGTTATAAAATAAAACGAAATATATTCTTAAATTAACATAAGTGACACAGATTATATATTTTTATACTAGAACGCATGCCTTAACTTATTCAGTCTCTTGATTAGTAAGGCCGCTGGCTTTTAATGGAGCACCACGTAACCAGGATGAAGCTTCACCCGAATTCGGTCGGGATAGTAGAGTCTGCTGGTCTTTAACGGAGTGCCGCGCAACTAGTATTGCGACGCTACTATTCCTGCATGATAGTCGCATCTTAAACCAAAATCTATTAAAAGTGGCTAATAAATAATTTTAATAAACTTTCGCCACTGAATTATTCACATATTTGTAATGCCAACAGATAATAATTGTGTACTTTTCAAATTGATATAATACTTTCCCTAAATTATAGTAGAAGGATAGCTGAAATCTAAAAATGATTAGAAAAATTAACTCACTTACTACCCCATAATTGCCTGATATTTCTGTAATTGATAATTTATTTAGAACCGATTATAAATGTAATTTACATAGTATACTAATCTAATTTATATTATATTATTATAACTGTCAGTCGAAAATTTGATATTACATGATTCAACTTATTTTTAAGGCAAATTCTATAAATTTTTGTCATAATTAACAATCAATTTCTTAAATCTATGGAAACAAAAATTTAAATGAAAACTATGCGGATAGACTATTTTACAAAGTTATATAGAATTACATATTATGATAAGAAAATAAAGTTTTCTCATGGTGGACAAAAAATAAAAATGGGAAAATGATTAAAAAAGTGTGTACTGTAGATGAGAATTGAAGGCTTCTTTAAAATACAATATTTATTTCAAAATGAGGGAAGAAAAGGCATATTTGAACAAAAGAATAAAAATGTGTTCATTATTTTGTACGACAATCGATGCATTTTTCTCTCCTTGTAAGTATAAGCAGCGTAACTCCGGGCGTTCAATTAAGTCGAGCGTGCCCGAGTTTCGACATGAATTTGGGCGAATGACATCGAATATAATAACGACCTCACACTCTGTACGATTCGTGTAAAAAAAGTAGCGATTGACGAGCGGACCGCAGAGTACGAGAAAGTACTCGTTTTGTCAAGAGACTATGGTTCCTTATAACATGTAAGAAAACACATCAAGATTTCAAGGCTGAATATTAGGTTTCTTGGTAAGTTGATTAACTTATGAGCATAAGTCTTGAAGCCTTGTTTTTTTCTCCTTACATAAGTGCGTTATATAATATAAAAAAAATTATTTCATTAACATGAAACTAATGAGGTTACGATTTGTGTAAATATTTTTTTCAAATTAGATTCACGTATTTCATTAAAAACCATCTTTTAATATTATTACATTGTCTTATTAATATTTTATGCATATTTAATATTCGCAGGATATTTATAGTAATTATCCTGACAGATGAAGATATAACTAAAAACTAAGGAAACTAGTAGCTATATATTATAATGTTACTACTAAATGATAACTGACATTTCTAACTATTAATTATATATTGTGACTGCGGGAATTATGTTTACGGCCACAACGATTAAAAAAGCTAACATATGGTTAAATTACAATTAGAAATTATATGTCAAGAAATATTTATCTATGTCAAATAACATATTTTGATATTCTACTACTATTTAAGAAGTTTTTCATTTTTCTTAATTGTAATATTTATTTATAGAAATATATTTATCACACGGATGTAAGCTGAAATTCGTTAGAAAAATATATGTTAAACAATTATTTTATTAAACTGGCATTCAATCCGATATTGTAGAGAATTCTGTATAGAATTTTTACTTAATACTATCCGGAGAATGAACGCAATAAATAATTATAAATTTCTCAGAAACTTACTATACGTACTTATTGATTGACGTTTAATAACAAATAAACTCTATAATGAAGTGAGATAACGAAGAAATACAAGTGTTTTCATTAAAGAAAAAATCTATAATTTATAGAATGTTATTCGTTATATATACACGAGTATTTAAACGAAATACCTTAAATCATGTTTATATTATTTGTTGATTTTCAACCTATTATTTAATAATAACGAAACAAATAATACAAAGAATTCATATTAATGAGAGATATATTGTTTTTATAGATCAACACTTTCCGACCTGGTAATACAGAACAAAAATGAATTATAGATCTTTTATATAAAGAATTTTATAACAAGTATTATTATATACCCTCCCTCCCGAAAACTACAAAGATTTTTGTAGGATGAGCTCGAATATTTTTTAATGGTTCGTCCATATTAATAAACTCTCTTGGAAAAATTTGTGATAAATTCTGGACAATAGTTTGATTAATCTGTTCTTTCGAGATCAATGCATTTTGAACATTAAAAACGGATCCAAATTGGTTGGTATTTCGAATATACTAGTATGTTTATATAGTATGCTTTTTGTACGATTTACTTATTCTAAAAAATGTGAAATTGAAGGAAATAGAATTATACAAGAAAATGAATATTATATTATTGTATTAATTATTATTATACAATTGTAAATATTTGTAATATAAAAGTTTTTAACATATTTTCTGTTTACCCAGAAATTCCGTTAGAACGGGCGTGGTAAGTTACACTGTTTGTTAAACAATGATCAGAGAAAAATAATTATGAGAAGATTTTTCGTGCAAAAGATTGATGAACTCTTCATGTTTTGATACTACGAGATCGCAATATAGTTCGAAAATATAGCAATACTGATTTATGAAACTTAAATCTATCCTTTATGAATGTCAAGGCTTTGTATTTTTATTTGCTTATTATTAAAAACGTATTTGTAAAATCATTAATATAATCACAATTTTAGGTTTCACTTGCAACTATTTATCATTTTCCGATCTGGTGTGACTTTCAAATTGTACAACTATTTTCTAAATGAGTTAGGCATAAAACTTACTCATACTTCATAATTTTGATATAATTTATAACTACACTTTTGCAGTTGAAAGAATATATCGTTCATTGTTTTATGAATTCTACTTAGTTGTATGCCTAATCTATTATAAACATAGTTGTATGTACTTCTACAATCGTACTAGATTGTCAAATGATGGATATTAAAAGAAATAAATAAAAAATTACATTTTTCGGAAAATTTCTTTCGACAATGTATCTATCGTCCAAATTTATCCAATCCAAAAAATTAAATCATTTTTATTCGAAACGTATGTATCTTTAATAATTATCGAAGGTTAATCTAAATCCGTAGGAGTTAAAAAATAACAATTTCCCCGAAGACTGAATATTATCAACAAAGATCGTATTTACTTACATTATTTATATTAGAATTAAAAATCTAGATATGTATAATGGTTTTCACGACGGTCATGCCACAAACTGTTTGCTTCTGAAATGATTATATTTGAATTAGTTTTTGTCAAAAATTATAATATTTAGAGAGAATGATATAGAATGATATAGGCGTGTTTTTACGCGGAATACGAATTAAAATTTTTTTAAAATATTTTCGTAGATAAATTTAACAATTGCCAACAGATTAGTGACATAGTGTTTTATATGTAAATATATGTAAATACATTGATATTCTCAGTCGATTGTTTTAATCTATTACGTAACAGTTTTTCATCTGCGAAAAGCGGAATGAATGATGTTGCTCTAGAATTAATTCTTGGAAGTACGCCTTCAGCCTGAACGATCAAGCCAAAACACGCCTTCGATACCATTAATACATTTATTCACTATTTAATTTTGTACATTGTAATATAATAACATTGAAGCTTAATACATGTATAAAATATCATTTATTTTTTTCTTTTGAATAAAAAAATAGACATAATTTTATTAACAATGGTCTTATATTGTCAAAAATCCATTTTCAAATGTATATCAAAGGTTCTTTTTAAGAACATAGAGCGTAAATCTCAAAATTTTATAATAAAATACTTTTTTAAAAATTATTATATGAATTAAAATAATTTATTTTGGTTTACTCCAAATTGAACAATATGTTTTGTATACAAAAATAAGAACAGTTACTTTAAATATTATGTTAAACATTGCATTGAAAAATGTTAAACCTGTCTATTCGTATAATAATCGTCTATTTGAAATTAATAGTATCTCGATAATTATATATAGCTATTTTGTGTCAAAATTTCAGCTTTCGTACACCTTCCTTAAAAAATGATATATAAGATTTTTATACTTTTATGAAATGAATAGGTTAAGATAATATTTTTAAAATTAGTTGTTTATTTTTCAAAAATGACCATGATTCTTTTAATAACAAAAATAATTAACAAATTTTTCTAAAAATTGATTTTTGAACATTTAATTGTCTAAAGGAGGCTCATATATTTTCTTTTAATTATTTTAACGGGGTATACAAAAATTTTTTTTAAGGTATTGCACAAAAGCAAATGATATTGGATCGTTTTTTTCGGCCACTAAAACATTCAGTATAATCAGTGCTCGTAAAATATTTTTGCATATTTCGATGTGACGGGGAATCGAATTCGTGGCCGCTTTAATACCCCAGAACCGCTGATGAACATTCAAAGAATAATAAAATTATTGATTATAAATTCTGTCACAGACTGAACTGATTTAAGTAAACCTATATCAGTGAAAATAATAAATTTACAGTTTTAAATATAATTTAAATTAAAATAGTTGCGGTGAGTCCAATCTCAACACAGTGAAGAAATTGTTCATTGATAGAATAATACAGATTATGACTACTATTGTCTGCTTACAACCAGAGTCTCCTTTATATGAACAAGTGCGTTTCGTCCACAAATAATGACATTTATATTTTTAATTAATTCTGAAATATGAAATATAAATCTTAATATATACATATTGTTAAAAGGAGCATCGTTATTTGTTCTTACATTTTAATATTTTTGTATAAATCTTAATCTATACATATGGTTAAAGGGGACATTGTTATCTATTCCTACATTTTAATATTTTTGTTGCTCCGAAAAGGGCCGATAAGAGTTTCAGATTACAGCGAGTGCTACTACGGTTACGTAAGGTAGTCGTATTATCTATTATCATTACAGAAGGAGATTTTAAACCTCGCACCTGCTCCTACGTAAATACCGGGGGCGGGGACAGGTGCGTATGAAACGAAAGTCTTGCTCTGATTTTCTGGGTAATTCGATGAGCGGTGGAGGAAAGAATGGCGGAGCGGAGGTAAGGCAGGATAATCGGTGGATCCTAATGCTGTGGGTCTCCTCGACTTCAGGGTTGGTGAATCCTGGCGGGACTACCAAGATTCTCGCTACGATCGGAGCAGGCCCGTCCTCGCTCAAATATTGTTCTCTTCTTTTTCTTTACCTCTTGACGGCCGATGGTGTTTCGCCGATCGGGACTAAGTATGCTCTCGCTCTAATCGTGGAGCTTTTATCTGCACTTTTTGCCTAAATTCGCGCGAATCTTTGTCACAGTCAGTTACGATGGCGACACGCGGTGTTCTCCAAGCCACAGGTCACGCAGATTTCCTACAGATAGATTGGAGTGCAACGCCGTTCAATCCCATTCTCTTACGTTCTGACTTGACTGTGGCGATGACGTCCTGCAAGCCAGAGGCCACAGAGGTGCCAGAAAGGCATCGGAGTGTGGGTACTGGAGAATTCAGGAGAATGCAGAACCGTCTTTATAGCAAGGTAAGCCTTCTTTACTTGACTTATCCTGTAGGTTTATCCTCCCCATGAGTGTCCCAATTAGCTTGCTACATGTTGATTGTTCGATTGCTATACATTACGCCATTTAAACGTTCTTATGTCTACGACTCCCAGCCGCGGCAGGGATTTACTGCCGACGAGCTGCTTGAACGCGGTCGCATAGATGTCGTGGCACGAGAGGTTAAAAAAGGCCGCTGCGCTTCAATAGGCATGGAGACGCCGCGGCACAGCTACTTCCTATAACATAATGGCCACATCCAAGACTCATGAGATTGGGACCTACGCGTTGGTATATAATAATTCCTCCTCCCCTTATCGCGAAGATTTTTGCCGGCAGGATAAATTTTGAATCCTAGATAGCCCAGATTACATTATCTCATCTAACCTGTTCGTATAATTTTAAACTTATATGTCGTATACACTATGTGTTTTGTAAAATATATTAAAAAATGTAATGCAATATTATGGAATTATGTACAATTTATTAATAAGCATGTCTACACAAAAATAGATAAAAATCTTATAGAAAAAATCGAATTTTCGAAGACTTCGAAGATTGTATCTATGCTGAGGCTCGGTCAGAGATAGGCTTCGCAGTACGCTTCTCAGTCACAGGCCGTTCCTTCGGCGTTCCTCACTTACAAGTGTTCGAAGCCCGAGCTGGATTCATAGAGTTCAGGTGACCCAGATCTACTAAATCTTGGAAAGTTAGGAAGTCTGTTGAGTCCCTTGTTGATTTCGACGTAATCAACGTTCGATCGAATGGTCGAATCCATTCTGTCTGAATATCGATGCTGACGGTGTATCCGGCGTTATTCGAGGAACGGGAAAGCGTTATCTATGCTCCCATTCTCCTCGATAGTCGGAACCGTTTGAGCTGAATTTTTATGAAGGAATATATCCTTAGATCATGCTTTTAGAAATGGGTACTCCTATTTCCTATAAAACAAGCATAAAATTTTTCCACTGTGTTAGGAAGGTAATGGACCTGTACATCGGCTTTATCACCTAATTTATGTGGGATTTAGAACCCTCTCTCGGCAGCGCGCCATGCTTACTATGTTCACTGACTCTCTGTCATCTAGAAAATGCGTTGTTTGTAGACTGGAACGATTACGATTCTTGCTACAATCGAAGCAGGCTCGTCCTCACTGGACTTTGAAAGATGAATGGCGAGAAATTCAAATCAATGTAGACAAAAATAAAAAAAATTGTTTTCTTTGCTATTAATATTGATTTCTAGTAGCGTTTTCTGTTTTTTTTTTATAATATTTCCGACATTATTTGGGTAGGAAATGGCTAGATCATATTTCTATTTCAATTCGAATAATTTTATATGTATAGGATTTTGATTACATTCTAAATAATTATAACATCTTTACTACATTTTGAATTATTATCTTAAAGGTAGAGTTTTATATTATCCTCGATAAGAGAGCTATTCTAGTGAAAAATTTAGAAACGAAAATTCACATTCAATAAGAGCTTCTATTAATCTGTCTGTGTGTACACGCACGTGCTTACCTCTGCGCTAAGAATCCTTTTCTGTCGGCTAAGAATATTTATAAAATATACACATTTTTCAAATTATTGATTGAAGAGAAGTGCAATAATTTTTAATTTATAATTTCCGTGGATAATATTTTCCGTTAGTCTATAATAATTACTATTAATAATTTAAATTTTTTTAGAATTGGAAACCTTTTACAAATTATAATGTACATATAAATTATGTTACTTACTACCTTTATCAGTATTAATTTGAATTGTTTAGCTCAATAGGTAAATTCTATGTAAAATAAGTAAAACTTCTACACATTGAATTTCTACGATACGTATGAAATTTACTTTGTTCTTTAATATCCCGGTCATTAACATTAAATTTCTACATTTTACATTTGTTACTTTACCGAAGATAATATTCATTTATTATTATTGGCAAAATTGACTATGTGAACTGTAAAATAATTATTCATCAACTGAGGTACTTTAATATGATGTACTGTAAATTTCGTTCAATACCAATGATAATGATATATTTTTGTCACTGGTCCCATAATATTTAAATTCTTTCTATTTGCTTAAAATAATTGTGTTTTAAGAAAGATAGAAATGATTCTTCCGCTCTCCAGACATAGATATTATCACCTGCGTCTTTTGACTTCAAAAGCGGGTACATTACTACCTCTATCGAGTAACAAAATTCTCTATCAATACAACATCAATTGCGGAAACAGCCAATTAAGGCATTACTTCGAGGATGATTAATTATTTCTTTAGAGGTACACGTATCCTTCTTATTATGGTCCTTACCGATTATACTGTAGCAGCCCTATTTTTTATTATTTATCTTCTTATAATTTTCAGTTTCTTTGCAGTTATTACGAGTAAGGCGTTTTTTCTTTCTCCTCACTAGTTCTTGAAAAAAATTGAACTGGTACCTACTGCATAATTCGTATGCTCCCTTTTCTAGTCGAGGTACTTTTGATTCCGCCAACAATATGTTCTTTGGTATGCTTATGCGATAGCCGAGGACTACTCTGATTGCTGTATACAAAACTTTTCTAATTCTTCCAATAAGACTTTGGTTTTTGGAAAATATATAAAAATCCCATAGTCGATAGTGGACATGATAAAGCTTTTATATAGAGTCATTGATGCTTTTGGATTCAGATCCCTAGTTTGTTCCACTAAGAAATCTAATTATATTTAATGCTTTAGAATTACTTTTGATAACTTTATTTAAGTGTTCATTGAATCACATTTTATAATCGAATATTAATTCTAAAAACAGTACAGTTTGCTATAGTTAATAGTGTAGATAGAAATTATTGTTAATGTCAACATGAACATTATCATAGATAGACTGAACATCTAGAAAAGCTGATAATATTTCTTTTTTTCTGTAAATGCTACCTTAGCTTTAGGACTAAGGTTTATTAAATTATTTCCGCAATATTTTCTTTTACGGAAGCCGCATTGGCTTGTTGGTATGTAATTATTATGTTCAACCCACCATTGCATTCGCTTTTTTATTAAACTTTCAAATCGCTTGCGAGTACATGATGTAAGAATGTTTCCAACTTTTCGGATAACGATTAGTTCTTCTTATTTGTTTCTTTAAATGTATCTAGAATTAAAAGTTTATACATTATTTCGAAATCGATTCCATCCACAGGTGCTGCTGAGTTAGAATTTGTTGTTCGTAATGTTGTGTTAAATTTTGTGAAGTTGAATAGGACGTCAAAGAAGTCATTTACTTGCCAACATTCTCAGGATTTGTCTGCATCCACGGAGGATTTAGTCTTTTTCGTGCATGCATAATTTCACTCTACGATTGTGAATTGTTATTTGTCGGTGTAATAGATATTCTTATCCATTTATTTTTTAGAATCTTACATTTTCTCCATGCATACGAAATTTTAAAACAATCTCTTTTTTTTCTTAAAGATTTTCTTTGCTATTGTTACACATTTTTTACATTCTAAAATCAATTAAATCGTTATTATTTTTCCATTTTTATAGGCGGCTAGTCGACGCCTTTTGGCAGTGTTGTATTCGTTGTCCCACCAAAGAGTAACATTGTTAGAATAATTTTTGTATTTATAGTAATTTTTTAAAACGTACTAACTTTTAAAGCTTTCGTAATATCATCCATGAAAATATTGTATTTATGATTTGCTTCTAGTTACTCACACTCGCTTGAAAAAGTATTCAAGCTATTTGCTTTGGAGGAGTTTTACAAATTTTACCCAATTTAGTCGGACGGATTTTAATTTCAAACTTTTTTTTACATAGTTATGTTTTCTTGCGTCAATTTTTATCAAAATCGGAAAATGGTCCGATCATTTTTATTGTTATACTTATCCTGTACTAGTGCCGTATCTGGAGATCTGTAAGTAGTTATTATATCTAGCAGTGGGGAAAGATTACTTATAGTTCTACTAGACATTTCGGTGAATTCGTCGGGCATATTTCAGTTGCTTATTTCAATAAATGCTAATATTTATCAAATGAGTATTATAATAGTAATATAATAGTATAATACCGTCGACTTTTGCATTCTTTCTACCTTTTGAAAGGTGATAAATCTGGGAAATTTGATGTTGTCTTTCTTAGCTGGCCATAATTCTACACATACCTTTAAGTATTTATTGCTTTTTTTATTTTAAAGTCCATTTTTATACTGTTTAAAGTCGTCTATGAAGCTCGAATCTTCGATTGATAGTTCATCTACTTTTTCATCTAGTGGCTTTGACATTTTTAAGCATTGGATTATTTTTGTACTCCTCCCTATAAGAGAACGTTTGGTAAGAACAGGATGATTTTTTTTCGAAAACGTCTGCTAAATTTTTAAGATTGTTTTTTAAGATTGTTTTTGAATTTGAGTGCAGTTTCTGAAATATTTTTATTTTTATTAGCACTTCTTTGTAAAAATCTTTAAATGGGCCTTTGTCGCTCTCATAGAGCTTATAACATAAACTCATATTATATAATTATTATATATATATATATATATATATATATATATATATACACTTATTATTCTGTAGACTGTGTTTAATATTACTCGTTCCCGAGTGTTTATAAATGTACGCCTTACTTCGAGGAGGGATCACACGAGACTCCCACCATTAAAATTCATTGGCAATATTTTAATGGCATTCGGTTTATCTTTAACAACTTATTATATCTGTCTTCTATATAATAAATAATATGTTATTTTTCAGTCGATTATCGTTAGATCTTCTTAAGAAAGTGGTACATAATTTTTTAAAGAAAATTTTCTAGTACAATATATTCTATATATTTTTTTTCAATTCTATACAATTCTATACTATATTTTTTGACAGTCTTGCAAATAATTAAATTTCTTCATCAGTTGGCCCTTCTGGATAAGCAATTCCTTTCCTCTCATTGCACGGTATACTGTCTTCGGAAATGTTCTCTCGGTGAGTGCAGTCTGCTAAGTAGAGATCAACATCATAGCATATATGAACTTCTAGAATATATTGTACATTGGCAGTCTAAAGAAATAAAATATACATTTTAATAAAAATCTTTATTAATATTTTTTATCATATTTTATTAGTATTTTATCATACCCTGGATGGAAGACATCGAATGAATATATTTTTTCTGATAACGCTGTAGATGGCTTCGATGTATTGATTTTTATGATAAAAGTTATCAGTGGTCGATCGTTTATTCTGAATTATATTATGTATATCAAATTGACTCAAAAGTTCGGTGGCTTTCCAAAAGTAATAAGACGTATCCGTTGCGACACAAGATCCATATTTACTAAATTGATCTTCCCAAAGATCGTTTTCTGTTACACCTGGTTTTAAAGAGGGCCATTTATTTTTCAACTCGCTTATAAATCTTGGAGTCATAGAGCTAGGCTTGTAACGATTTCCACAATATATGTTAACATCTGCATATCGATCAAGAGCCCATAATCCTTGTATCACCCATAATTCGTTTTTAAATATATGCATATGACTTTCTAAGTAATTTGCAAATTCATCAGTTGTTCTGTTTGCCTGACCGTGTCTCACTTGTGGTACAAAAAACGACGTCACAGGAGATTGAAGTACTAATACTAATCTATCAAAATCAGTATATCTAAAATAAAATAAAATAATAAAGTGGTTAGTTAGAATCAATAGAATCAATCGGTTTTACTTTAACATAACTGATTAGAAAGTGATAAATAATACCATTTCACAATTTGACTTTCAGATACATATTTAGATAATAAATTTAGTTATTGTCGCTCTTCGAGGCGTATGGCTGCTTTCGTCGTCTTCAACTGACTTTCTAACTACGGCCAAGAGGTTACCACCATTACCACCGAAAAATAGTAGCATAAGGTATAACACATTTACCATTAGCCACTTTTAACATTGCCTTCATTTCCATTGCACTTTTACCAACTTTAAAGCAAAATTTAATTGCAACACGTTCTTCGATATTTTTGACCATTTTCGACTACTTTGATACTACCACGAAAACCGCTAGTCAACAACTATATGTAATTCGATAAATTTCAAGCTTTGTATAGAGGTAGAAATAGATTGTAGTAACTAGATGCCAAAGTTTTATGAAATTGGCGTAAGTGGAACCGATTTTTTACCCGTAGTCTTATAATTTTTAAGACACACTGTGCATTCGATTGAATTGTATATCGATTTTTCTTGACTTCCATCGGTTCCTTACGAAAACTCTTAAAATCATCATGAATATAGTTTCTTTGTATTAACTGTCTATCATAGCGACAGATTTATTTTTAAGTCTAGCATGAAATGTTTTCGAAGTTTCGGTTGGAGACGGAGATACTGCATTATTCGTAGTAATATTACTTTGCACTTCATTGGATCTATCTGAAATTCAATGTTGGATTGTGACTGTAGAAGGTAGGATGTAGGATATGTTGTTGCGTATTTTACATCTAAACTAATGGTTAAGGATTTGATGCCATATCAATGTTTTATTTGAAAGAAAGAATTATTTTTATGAATTTTTTCAATGACATTCAAATCCTCTTCAAGTAGAAAATTATACATATAAAATATTCCATTATATTTTGTACTAAATTTTAATTTATACTTTTACTGACAGAAATTAGAAATCTGTTTGATTTAATGGGAGTTCTCATCGAATAGAATAATCGGACTACTTAAATATGTCCTTATTGATAGGACAAATTCAAGTATTTTTAAATCCACTAATAACTTTTTTCGGCTTTGCTGCATGTTTCCATGCTATTTCACATAAATTTAAAGGTCTTTTGATATGAAGCTTACGATCTAGTGTCTCCCGTTTCATTAGTGCTCTTGAATAAAAATAATCTAGATATTTTTAATCTTGATGCAGATAACGCAGTTATCATATTAGTTTAACGTAAAGATAAATACATTAAATGCGGCCAGTAGATACAATAATCTAATGAAACATTCGAGTTGTTGTTTTTGTTTTTATTCCAGTTACATAAAAAAATTAGCTATTTTTAATTTTGATGAAGATACTGGAGTTTTCATATTGGATTTAATGTAATGATGAACACATAGAATACAGCCATTAGACACCATAATCTTATAAAGCCTTGAAGCTTGTAATACTTATAATTGTGACTGGAATTCCCATCAGCAACAGAACTTGTATTTTTCGATGCTTGTGAAAACTTTATAAATTCTTGGAATCATTTTATGAATAATTCCCAAGACTAATGTACCAAGACTAATTTTCATTTCTTATATTAACATAATTTAATATTCTCTCTTTTGTCATCTTTAATAAAAAATAACGTCTTTTACGAGAAAGGAGGATTTTTAGAAAATTAAACCATTACCTATTACCTATAACCCGCGGACCATGGAAAATTATCAATTAAACTCCAAGAATGGGAAGCAAGAATAGGATTTAGGATTGATTTTAATTTGATCCATATTATAAATAGCATCATTCTTAATATTATTTTTTGTTATACTTTTATTTAGTTCTTTCTTATTTTTCCAAAAATTCGTAGAACTGGTAATAGTCTCTTCACTGAACCTAGTGGACCGGACAGTTCAGGTATAGTACAAGGTCAGATAATTAAGTGCTGCGGCTAAATTCAAAAATCGAGTATATTTAAAAATTAAGATAGATTGCTGTGATCCCCTTCAAAGTAGCCCCATCTCGGATCTATTCACTTATTTCATCGAGTTATCCAGGATGGAGGCGGACGGAGCGTGCGTGCAGCCCGTCTCCGGCTTGCGCTTCGGCTGCGGTGTTGAATTTCTTCTTTAACCAGGCCGATGCGCGGGGCCGCAGGGAGGCCCTTGCCCTTCGGACGCCGCCGGATTGAAGAGAGACTTCGATCGGGGAGTCTGAAGGTGGCCGGGATCCCGGGAAGTTCCGCCAGAGGAGGCCGAGGGCCTCTGGAGCGGTTGGGATCACCACCGCGCTCCGTACGGCCTTCGGTGGTCCCTTGTTCTCCGAGGTGGCTTCCGAGAGATCTAGATCTGGCAGATCTGGATCGATCTCCCAGAAATTCTCCCTCGCTTCCAAAGGTCCAAGCTGTACTGACCTCCGCCGGCGTTGTTCCTGACCAGCTGCGGCGGTGCTCGTTGCTGCGGCGGCGGCGGCTCGGTCACCGCTCTCTCGAGCCGCCGCAGGCGGTGCGCGCGGGGGTGCGCGGCGGGGGCGGCCTGCTCCACTGTTATTGGAGCGGCAGCTCGCGGCGGCGCTGCAGCTCCCTCTCTGTCTCTCTCTCGGTGCCTACTACTCGTGCGGCGGCGCTGCTCCACTCTCCTGTTGGAGCCGTGTGTGGCGCGGGGGAGATTCGCTTCTCCGGTGCGATGGAGTCTGGGATGGGTTTTGTAGGATGAATGACAAGACGTCGGATAAAAGTTGAGTCGGTTTATTTGTTCTGGGATGGTCCGTCGGAGATCCCGGGAGGTCCGGATCTCAATCTCCCCCGCTCCCTTTCTGTCTTTCCATCCCGAAAACCCTCTCTTTTATATCAACTGCGCTTGCGACTCCGGTGACGCCGTAAGGCTGCGCTGGTGGTCGCAAGCGCTGATTCGCCCGGAATCGCCGCGACGGAGAGAAGGGGTTCGGGAATGCTTTCCGTATTCTAACGAAAGCGCGCACGCAAGACTCTAGGAAGTCTATGCGTCGGCATATAACAAGGAAAAAGTCGCGGGGTGACATGTCCGGTGAATAGAATGGTTTTGGTAGCATTACGATGCCTTTAGACGTCAAAAACTGAGAGACACCGAACGTACTATGACAGGGAGCATTGTCATGATGCAGAACCCAAGTCTTCGCGATCTCTGAATGCACTCTGAGAACCATTTTCAGAAGAGTTGAAAACTTTTACTTTATTCTAGTCGATCAACTTTCTCTGTAACGTTGATGTAGGGATAATATATTCCATAGAAGCAAATTTCATTGATTTTCTTTCCATAATTGACTTAATAAACAATTGTATTTGTATATCAGATTATACCTGTTGTATGTGCATTTTAATATATTTTCGAACCATATTTAAAAGCCATGTAACATTTACGCTATACTGTAAGCTATATAAAATTTAAAACAGTCTGAACTATAAATATTAATGATAGAAAACTATTAAAAATAAATAACACACAATGTATTAGTTTAATCGAAAAGTAACATTTATTCAGGAGAATGATTAAATTTCGAGGCTAAAAATAAAAACCTTTTAAAAAACAAAAAAATTTTAGGAAACCTTTGTGCATTCACATATTATTAATACTGGTAATATTGTCAACAGTGAAGACACGAGCTATAAAAAAGGAATCCCCCAAATCTTTGCGCAGACCATCATATTAAATCTACAGCGCAGTCCGCTATCCATGTATTATGAAATACTTCTTCATGTGGAATTACTATACTATATTTACAATTTTTTCCACAAAAGCTTCAGATAATTTGAATAGAAAAAAATTCTTAAAATAAGTGGAACCGATGAAATAGATGGATTTCATTTGAATTGGGAATCATTTCAATTTATAAATAAACATCTTAAGACTTGAAAACGAACATAAGATTTAATCGATTCGGACGTTAATTGATTAAATTACTTTAACAACTTTCATTACTAACATTATGAAAAGAAGAAATTATACAGAAATTAATTGAAAATAGATAGTAATACGTAAGTAAAACAGAATATTTATATACTTTACCTTGGCATAGAATGGCAGAAGGATATAATACACAAGATTGTCATGCATTTCCACATTTTACAATAAGTACTGAAAATACTTATAGAAACGTATAACAATACGTAGGTTACCCCTATCTATTAACAAGAAATGCTAATAATAGAATATTTCAGAATTACTGCAAAATTGATAATAAATAAATTAATAGAAACCATACAGTAAAATGATGTTAGATGTAAGAGAAAAAAATTAATTTGCTAAAAGCTTATATGTGATATGTATATATACATATATATGCATATATGTATAGATATATTTATAACACAAGTATCATTCTTCAAGGAAAGGAATATTATCTAGATTAACCACGAATAAGGCTAGAGTATTTTAAAAACGTTTACGAATATTTTTCTTGTATTTCTTTACAGTGCACGAAACATAGCGGATAAAACTCTATCTGTCAAATTGGCCTTCACGCTATTCTTATCTAATATATTCTACACTATTTTATTGTCAAATAAAAATTTAAATATGAATTTAAAGCTCTTATGGTCTAAAATAAAATTTAACTAAACTTTAAGTATACGGGACTAGTAACAACAGGTGAAAAATCAACTCCGACACGTGTGTTGAAATCTTCATTAATTTTTCAAAAGAAATTTCTTTTTTGTGGATGATATATTCAATGCTTCATTTTATGCAAAATTTTAAACAATCAAAGATTTTTTTAAATATAATTATTTCACGTTGCGTATTTTTGTGTATTAGCGATAATTGTAATTATCTTTTATTTTCATTTGAGGTACATTTATATACATTTATAAGATCCGCAGCTGGTATCGAAAATCCAGTAAATCCCTATTCAAAGTGCCTTCAGAAATTAGAATGACGGGGCATTGAAATCGATAAGCTTTCGTTTAGAGATGAAGTTAAAGCTGATCCCTTTATTACTTAAGCCAATGACTGCTCATGTACAGTTGACGTGAATAGCTAATTATAAAGTGAGTGGAGGAAATAAAAAAATTTTTGATAATAAATAAAGGAAATCTGGTACATCCTTAACTATCTAGCTAGTTTTTTAAGATAATGACAAATAACAAATTCAAAAGTTTATGTAAATCTTGTTACCTTAAAGTATATATATGCATAACACCCGAATTGTATTTAATTAATTAAACCATAGTATAATATTAATATTATTCTCCTTTATTGTTTATTTATATTTAAATTTATACTGGCCTCTACTCATATTTCCTATCTAATATTAATCTGGTAGGATATCTTTATACTGGCCTCAAATCATATTTCCCATCTGATATTAATCTAGTCTGTAAAATTTACTTATGATCAGGAATATAGTCGCTGTGTTACTTAATATCAAAGGTAGCGTGCAAAACTTATGCTGCTATGAGTATAGGAATAAAAAGGTATCTCTTTGCCATATTCTTTGTAGCTTCATACGCTATACATTTTATCCGTTTTATACATGGAAAATTTGAGCTCTCTCAAAAGCGTTAATTATGCTTGCATAGATGAACTAACTATAATCATTGTATAACATTGATACTTTGTTCGTCTTACATATGTTAATTACAGGTAAAATTTAAAGCACATTTTTACATCTTAGACATGTACACATTTTACACGTTTACATATTACTCGGTATGCAGATAAGACTACACTACTAACCTTTACTGAAAGCGATTTAGTTTATATTTCATCTACGTATTAACATTGTTAAGGGTGCAAACTAAAAAGTAGTCAAATATGCTATTAACAGAAATAATCTATCGATTACACTTGGATCTGTAGTTTGATCTCGAATACACCTTTTTCACTAGATATAGGAAAAGTTTCTACTAAGAAAGTGCATTTGCTTACGTAGTTTAGTTCAAACAATATATTTTTATCTTATTTTTTATGCTTCTTATTATGTTTAAAAAGAGAGAAGTATGTCACTATCTAATATGAATTACTGACTGATAAAAAATTAAGAGCAATCATAAATGTAAACAAACGTTAATTGAAAGTAAGTAAGATGCTAATGTGTCAGATTTTATATTTCCCATTGTACAGAAAAAATTATAAATACGAGATGTTTGACTGTCGTCATAATAATATTAATGTCCTTAAAACTTTTTACAAAGCTTTCTTAAACTAGATCCAAATGTGTATGATTAACGTACACGATTGATCCGTATTCTGAGATGAGAGAACCGACGATTTTGTTGTATAATAGAATATATTTCATAAGTAAGTTTCTCGAGTACTATTACGAAAATTTTGTGGTTTCCGATCGAGTTTGAAAAGTTATGCTTTTTAATAATAGTGATCAGTGTTGTAATAAAAAATCGGGGTATCTTTACTTAAAAAGCTCTTCTACAGACTTATATGTAGATATGTCATATTCTGCTATTGGGAAAATCTCAAAAATGTAAAAATCAGATGATGTATTTGGTTGGTCAAGTGGCAGTGGCCTCAAGGACCATCCAGCTATGCGAAAAGTTTTCTCCGATGGAACAATTAACTTATTATTTATATTTCTTTCAGAGACAAAACAGAACATCAATCATTCAATGTTGTATGGAAAAGTAAATTCATTTTGATTTGATAAAATTTATTGTTTTATAATACTTCTAAACTTACATAGTACATTTTAGTAAGAATGTAAAAATCAGTTATTTCCTTTCTAAGATAATGAATCTCTCGAACGGGCGGTGTACGTTTGATCAACTGACAATTATGCAGCAGTAATGAAGTATATTTTACACCACTTTAAGCTTCAAATCAAAACGTTAAGGTGATTTTTCGAATTCCGTGATGGAAACACACCATTGTTATGTAAGTTCCTTTTTACCATATAAGTCTTACGTTCGCTACGTGATAAATAGTTGCACAAGGTAGATAATCAACTTCCATACTCGTACTACAGTATACTATATTCTCTTAGGTGTGGGATAAATACTCTATTATGCGACAGTTTTTCGTATGCTGAGTTGTATGCATATTGAGATTGATTTTCTTTGATACCTCCCTAGTCTCCAAATTACAAATTTATCGCGATTTTTCGGCTCTCGTGATGAAAAATACAAATAAATACTATAGAGTATTACCACGTTAAGACTTACAAATCATGAGATTCCACATAAAACGTACAATGTGATAATAATGTACTGAACTCCTTTTTTAATTCGACTTATTGCCCAATTAATTGTAGTTCATCGATCGATTTGAAGTCGATGCAATTGATTTTGTCGATATATTCGGGATGGAGATTCCTATAAATCTTATCGAGTTGTGATTAAAAGCATTCAATATTCGTTGTTGTAAAAAAGAATTTTTATTTGAAACTTTTATTCTAATTGTTCCCGAGGAACCTTAAAATCAAAGTTAAGTTTATTGTCCAAAAATTATCTCAGTTTAGGTTTAATGTAAGAAGAAATGAAATTATTATTTAATAGGATTATTATAAAATACCGTGAAATTAAAATGTATTATGCTTTCTACTAGTCTTGTGTAAAATTTTCTGATTGTTTATTTATTTATTGTTTATTTAAAATTTTATTGTTTATTTAAAATATCCTGAATTTATTATTTACACGCAGTTACTCTAATATACACATTTTCAGTTAGACTGTTCGTCTGTGTAGTATATCATTGCCTGAGTTGCCAGAGAAAAAAGAAAATATTTGTAAAAAAAAATTATTATTATTGTTTCTTTAATTATTTGTATAATAAACATTAAAAGGAATTTTTTGTTTCAGAAATTCTTCTTGAAAGAAAAAAAATTGTATTTATTGTTCTTATGATTATTTTATTGATTTGATGTTGCTCCTTTATGGTTATTTTGTGTTGATTATTTTTATGTATTTCCTATTGGATATATTTATTTATTATAGTTATGTATAATTTATTATAGTTTATTTATTGTTATTTAATTTATTATGTCGGTGCCTGCCAATAATCTCACCCAAATGCTAACATTTATAAGTAAGTAATTGGATTGTATTAAATACTCATTTATAAGAGGCCTTCATTTGTTCGTATTCTTTAATATCAATTTATACTATATGATCCATTTACTTTCAGTATAATAGTATCTTGGTTGGTAAAATTATTTTTGTATGGATTTATTTCAATTAAATATTGTCTTCGTTTCACTTCTATTGATTTATTTTTATATTGTGCTATTTATATCATATTCGGAAAGAAAAAATTCCAGATTTGAAGAAAATTTTTTATTGTTATAAATAGTTTGATTGTTAATTATTATTATTATTTAATTATTTATATATAACTTTTGCATTTCATAGTTTTGTAAATTTTCAGTATTACTGTATGTTAATCTTTTCTCTTTCTCTCTCTTTTCAAAAATATCTCTATATACTTGAATGGGCTCTCTTGTTATTATTATTATTATTGTTAATTATCTATGGATTTGTAAAATTTTGTATATTTTATCCTCTCCTGTTCTTCGATGCTTGTGAACAAAGTTATATATGCCAAAATATCTTGTAAATAAGTCAATATTTTAATGGCATTCGGTTTATCTTTAACAACTTATTATATCTGTCTTCTATATAATAAATAATATGTTATTTTTCAGTCAATTATCGTTAGATTTTCTTAAGAAAATGGTACATAATTTTTTTAAAGAAAATCTTCTAGTACAATATATTCTATACATTTTTTTTGCAATTCTATACAATTCTATACTATATTGTTTGTCAGTCTTGCAAATAATTAAATTTCTTCATCAGTTGGCCCTTCTGGATAAGCAATTCCTTTCCTCTCATTGCACGGTATACTGTCTTCGGAAATGTTCTCTCGGTGAGTGCAGTCTGCTAAGTAGAGATCAACATCATAGCAAATATGAACTTCTAGAATATATTGTACATTGGTAGTCTAAAGAAATAAAATATACATTTTAATGAAAATCTTTATTAATATTTTTTATCATATTTTATTAGTATTTTATCATACCCTGGATGGAAGACATCGAATGAATATATTTTTTCTGATAACGCTGTAGATGGCTTCGATGTATTGATTTTTATGATAAAAGTTATCAGTGGTCGATCGTTTATTCTGAATTATATTATGTATATCGAATCGACTCAAAAGTTCAGTAGCTTTCCAAAAGTAATAAGACGTATCCGTTGCGACACAAGATCCATATTTACTAAATTGATCTTCCCAAAGATCGTTTTCTGTTACACCTGGTTTTAAAGAGGGCCATTTATTTTTCAACTCGCTTATAAATCTCGGAGTCATAGAGCTAGGCTTGTAACGATTTCCACAATATATGTTAACATCTGCATATCGATCAAGAGCCCATAATCCTTGTATCACCCATAATTCGTTTTTAAATATATGCATATGACTTTCTAAGTAATTTGCAAATTCATCAGTTGTTCTGTTTGCCTGACCGTGTCTCACTTGTGGTACAAAAAACGACGTCACAGGAGATTGAAGTACTAATACTAATCTATCAAAATCAGTATATCTAAAATAAAATAAAATAATGAAGTGGTTAGTTAGAATCAATAGAATCAATCGGTTTTACTTTAACATAACTGATTAGAAAGTGATAAATAATACCATTTCACAATTTGACTTTCAGATACATATTTAGATAATAAATTTAGTTATTGTCGCTCTTCGTGGCGTATGGCTCCTTTCGTCGTCTTCAACTGACTTTTTAACTACGGCCAAGAGGTTACACCATTACTACCGAAAAATAGTAGCATAAGGTATAACACATTTACCATTAGCCACTTTTAACATTGCCTTCATTTCCATTGCACTTTTACCAACTTTAAAGCAAAATTTAATTGCAACACGTTCTTCGATATTTTTGACCATTTTCGACTACTTTGATACTACCACGAAAACCGCTAGTCAACAAGCTATATGTAATTCGATAAATTTCAAACTTTGTATATCGGTAGAAATAGGTTGTAGTAACTAGATGCCAAAGTTTTATGAAATTGGCGTAAGTGGAACCGATTTTTTACCCGTAGTATTACAACTTTTGAGACACACTGTGTATTCATTTGTACTGTATTTCGTTTCTTCTTGACTTCAATCGGTTCCTTACGAAAACTCTTAAAATCATTATGAATCGAGTTTTCTGTATATTAACTGTTCATTATAACGACAGTTTTACTTTTAAGTCTAACATAAAATATTTTGGAAGTTTCTGTTGGAGAAGGAAATACTGCATTATTCGTAGTAACATCACTTTTCATTTCATTGAATGTATCTGAAATTCCATGTTGTATTGCAACTGTAGAAGATATATTCATAATATCATTTAAAATAGCATTTAAACTCACAATATATTATTGAGCTTGTCTTAACTCTCTAACAGATAGCATAAGTTGTTGCGTATTTTACATCTAAACTAATGGTTGAGGATTTGATGCCACATCAATGTTTTATTTGAAAGAAAGAATTATTTTTATGAATTTTTTCAATGACATTGAAATCCTCTTCAAGTAGAAAATTATACATATAAAATATTCCATTATATTTTGTACTAAATTTTAATTTATACTTTTACTGACAGAAATTAGAAATCTGTTTGATTTAATGGGAGTTCTCATCGAATAGAATAATCGGACTACTTAAATATGTCCTTATTGATAGGACAAATTCAAGTATTTTTAAATCCACTAATAACTTTTTTCGGCTTTGCTGCATGTTTCCATGCTATTTCACATAAATTTAAAGGTCTTTTGATATGAAGCTTGCGATCTAGTGTCTCCCGTTTCATTAGTGCTCTTGAATAAAAATAATCTAGATATTTTTAATCTTGATGCAGATAACGCAGTTATCATATTAGTTTAACGTAAAGATAAATACATGAAATGCAGCCAGTAGATACAATAATCTAATGAAACATTCGAATTGTTTTTATTCCAGTTACATAAAAAAATTAGCTATTTTTAATTTTGATGAAGATACTGGAGTTTTCATATTGGATTTAATGTAATGATGAACACATAGAATACAGCCATTAGACACCATAATCTTATAAAGCCTTGAAGCTTTTTTTCGATGCTTGTGAAAACTTTGTAAATTCTTGGAATCATTTTATGAATAATTTCCTGGCTATTCAACGACTTTTGTGTTATTCGTTCCAATCACCAAGACTATATTTGGCGAAAAATTATTAATTCCTATGAACACAAGGAAATATAAGCATTAGTGTCATATATTTACTAACTGTTGACATATATAACACTGCACTAATTGTCTGTCTTCATTCAATAGCACACAAACTAACTTGTTTTTTACTTTTTCGTGCAAAAATTGCTGAATGGAATTTAGGATTGATTTTAATTTCATCCATATTATATATATCATCATTCTTAATATTATTTCTTGTTATACTTTCATTTATTTCTTTCATATTTTTCCAAAAATTCATAGAACTGGTAATAGTCTCTTCAGTGAATCTTGTGGCCTAACAGTTCAGGTATAGTACGAGGTCAGACAATTAAGTAATGCAGCAAAATTCGAGTATAAAAATCGAGTATATTTAAAAATTAAGATAGATCGCTGCGATCCCCTTCAAAGTAGCCCGCTCTCGCATCTATACACTTATTCCAGCGAGTTTCCAGTTTTCGCTCCAGTTACAATTCTGGAATACTTCTTGTGGGACTCCTTCTTCGACCTCGTCACAGATTCTTGGATGTCTTCAACGGACTCAAAATGTCGACCATTGAAGAATTTTTTCAAATGGGGGAACAGGAAAAAATCGCAGGGTGACATGTCCGGTGAATAGAATGGTTTTGGTAGCATTACGATACCTTTAGACGCCAAAAACTGAGAGACACCGAACGTACTGTGACAGGGAGCATTATCATGATGTAGAACCCAAGTCGCGATCTCTGAATGCACTCTGAGAACCATTTTCAGAAGAGTTGAAAACTTTTACTTTATTCTAGTCGATCAACTTTCTCTGTAACGTTGATGTAGGGATAATATATTCCATAGAAGCAAATTTCATCGATTTTCTTTCCATAATTGACTTAATAACCAATTGTATTTGTCTATCAGATTATACCTGTTGTATGTGCATTTTAATATATTTTCGAACCATATTTATAAGCCATGTAACATTTACGCTATACTATAAGCTATATAAAATTTAAAACAGTCTGAACTATAAATATTAATGATAGAAAACTATTAAAAATAAATAACACACAATGTATTATTTTAATCGAAAAGTAACATTTATTCAGGAGAATGATTAAATTTCGAGGCTAAAAATAAAAACCTTTTAAAAAACAAAAAAATTTTAGGAAACCTTTGTGCATTCACATATTATTAATACCGGTAATATTGTCAACAGTGAAGACACGAGCTAATAAAAAAGGAATCCCCCAAATCTTTGCGCAGATCATCATATTAAATCTACAGCGCAGTCCGCTATCCATGCATTATCAAATACTTTTTCATGTGGAATTACTATACTATATTTACAATTTTTTCCACAAAAGCTTCAGATAATTTGTAGTTTCTGAAAATATGTAGTAATACGTAAGTAAAAAAGAATATTTATATACTTTACCTTGGCATAGAATGGCAGAAGGATATAATACACAAGATTCTCATGCATTTCCACATTTTACAATAAATACTGAAAATAGTTATAGAAATGTATAACAATATGTAAGTTACTCCTATCTATGAACAAGAAATGCTAATAATAGAATATTTCAGAATTACTGCAAAATTGATAATAAATAAATTAATAGAATCCATACAGTAAAATGATGTTAGATGTAAGAGAAAAAAATTAATTTGCTAAAAGCTTATATGTGATATGTATATATACATATATATACATATATGTATAGATATATTTATAACGCAAGTATCATTTTTCAAGGAAAGGAATATTATCTAGATTAACCACGAATAAGGCTAGAGTATTTTAAAAACGTTTACGAATATTTTTCTTGTATTTCTTTACAGTGCACGAAACATAGCGGATAAAACTCTATCTGTCAAATTGGCCTTCACGCTATTCTTATCTAATATATTCTACACTATTTTATTGTCAAATAAAAATTTAAATATGAATTTAAAGGCTCTTATGGTCTAAAATAAAATTTAACTAAACTTTAAGTATACGGGACTAGTAACAACAGGTGAAAAATCAACTCCGACACGTGTGTTGAAATCTTCATTAATTTTTCAAAATAAATTTCTTTTTTTGTGAATAATATAATCAATACTTCATTTTATGCAAAAATTTAAACAATCAGAGATTTTTAAAAATGTAATTATTTCACGTTGCGTCTTTTTGTAATAATAGCGATAATTGTAATTATCTTTTATTTTTATTTGAGGTACATTTATATGTCTCAGTGTTCGAAGTCAGTTTTAAGATCCGCAGCTGGTATCGAAAATCCAGTCGGTCGAAAATACACTACAAGCCTTTATTGAAAGCGATTGAGTTTATATTTCGTCTACGTATTAAAGTTTTTTAGTGTGTTAAACAACGACACACTATCTTAAAAATCAATAAATGACATATTACCCGGATGAATGATATCTCCAAAACCTTTAAGAATGGTTGCAAATTTTTTCAATAATTTTTGCTAATCAGAATGATGTTTGTATTCTTTGTACGAATGTATTCATTGATATTTATAATTTTAGTATAATTTTAAGTGTATTGTTACTACGTAATTATCGGTTTTAAATACCCATTTTAGCCTACACTCTCGTGCACTAGCAAGGATAGGATTGGGTAAGCGATCCTCACGACGCGAATGGAGTTTATGACCCTACAACGAATTGACCTTGCAAAATTCGTTATTGAGATCGGAGCGTAGAGACCAAAAATGATTGAATTCTGTCAGGGGTAATACCCGAATCTTACCGCGTAAACGCTTAGATACTCATCAGAACCTTATCCAGAATCGAATCATATCATTGATACATCAACACTCGAGAAGGATATTAATTCTCAATAATGTAAACAGTATACTCACTTTTCCAATGTTAGTATACGGTGAGTCGACGTGGCTGGCGTTAGAAGGGGAAAACAACGGTCATAAATGGCTCCTCGTATAGCGAGGGCGTGTTAATAAAAACCGAAGTGAAAAGGATCACTGCATACCATTGGTCTATCCGCCGGTGGCTAGGACAGTTCTTGCTTCCTGTAGTATATACGTCCACCTACCGCTGCGAGATTTCAGCCCGACGTTTAGCATACTATACCAGAAATGCGTAGAATCGCAGAGCCGAACTGACAGACCACTGAAGACACCTTGTCAGTTACTGAGGCTTTTCGCATAAGCATATAATGGAGTACAGCTTAAAGCATTTTCCTAATATACCATGAAAGATACCGAAAACACGCAGAGTTGCGACGTTGGACCGACAGACCACTATAATGTGCTTTACTGATTAGTGGGCCTTATTGCACAAGCATATAATGGGGTACAGCTTCAAGCGTTTTCCCAATATATCATGAATGGTACCGAAAAACACGCGAAGACGCGCTGTTTCAATGCACAACATGTTGTTGTATCGCTATAATACCGATCTACTCAACATGCCAAGTACGTTCCAGAACACCACTGCGTCTGATATACCGCTAATGCTTACTCTGAGAACAGTGCTTCTCTGGAAGGACCCCCGAAATTGGGATGCTGACCACGCTTTTTCCGCCTCCTTATATAGAAACAATCTAACATTGTGCTTATGGAACAGTCGTAAAAAACCGTTTTAAACCAATAGGCTTATGATATTTCGTTTGCTTGCCTCTCTTAAAAATGTAAGTAATAAGTAAGAATTCATAATATTATTCATAATCATTAGAAGAATAATAAAGATAATAATAACAATAATTATTTTTATTATTATTAATATAAATCATTACGTACAATTCTATTATTCATATTTCTATAATATTCCATATAACACACACACGCGCGCACGCGCGCGCAGGCACACGCACACACACACACACACACACACACACATGCACGTGCGTGCGTGTGTATGCATGCAATTGCTGGTACATTATTTTCTTAATATTCGTATACGCTTCGGAGAAAGTAAAAGAAGGAAACGCGCCAAGGGCTTCTAACGCGTACGTATACATATATTTAAGAGTTACACATGTGTCCTCACTCGGCCCGCGCTCTCACTTTTCCTGTATACGGAGAGCGCGTACTACGCAGTTCGTGACACTATTTAAGAGTATGTATAATTTTAGTAATGTAAGAGACGATGCCGGCGAGGAATTGAAAAAAAAGTCGAATATCTATTAGAAGGGTTGCATATGATGCCAATATAAAGTACAAATCATGTTAAGTAATTATTAATTCATTACACTTGAAACATATGATAGACAAATTTATTTCGAAGCTGTGAAATTTCAACCAAAAGAAATACGTCTATAAATAAGACTCAATCATTAGCTAGGTAGCCTTCAATATCATTAACGTCATTACGACAATGTCAGCAAAGCATGGCAAGTGCTCTTCCGTACTACTGTAGATTGTATAAAGTTTACAATTAGTTTTGATGCTAATGTGTCAGATTTTATATTTTGGATTGTACAGAAAATATTATAAGTATGAGCTGCTTGACTGTCGTCATAATAATATTAGTGTTCTTAAAACTTTGTACAAAGCTTTCTTGAAGTAGATCCAAATGTGTACGAAGATTTTGTTGTATAATAGAATGTATTTCATAAGTAAGTTTCTCGAGTACTATTACGAAAATTTTGTGGTTTCCGATAGAGTTTGAAAAGTTAAGCTTTTTAATAATAGTGATCAGTGTTGTATTAAAAAACCGGGTGTATTTACTTTAAAAGCTCTTCTACAGACTTATATTTAGATATGTCATATTCTGCTATTGGGAAAATCTCAAAAATGTAAGAATCAAATGACGTGTTGGGTTGGTCAAGTGGCGGTAGCCTCAAGGACCATCCAGCTACGCAAAAAGTTTTCTGCGATGTAAAAATTAACTTATTATGTATATTTCTTTCCTATACAAAAGAGAACATAAACCATTTAATGTTGTATAGAAGAGTAAATTCTTTTTGATTAAATAAGAAATAAATGTATTGTTTTATAATACTATTAAGCTTAAATAGTAGTAACATTTTAGTAAAAATGCAAACTAACATTTTAGTAAGAATGCAAAAATCAGTTCTTTCTTTTCTAAGACAATAAATCTCTCAAACGGGCGTTGTACGTTTCATCAACTGACAATTATGCAGCAATTATGAAGTATATTTTACACCATTTTAAGCTTCAAATCAAAACGTTAAGGTGATTTTTCGAATTCCGTGATGGAAACACACCATTGTTATGTAAGTTCCTTTTTACCATATATGTCTTACGTTCGCTACGTGATAAATAGTTGCACAAGGTAGATAACCAACTTCCATACTCGTACTACAGTATACTATATTCTCTTAGGTGTGGGATAAATACTCTATTATGCGAAGTTTATCGTATTCTAAGTTGTATGCATATCGAGATTGATTTTCTTTGATACCTTCCTGGTCTCCAAATTGCAAATTTATCGCGATTTTTCGGATTTCGTGATGAAAAATACAAATAAATACTATAGAGTATTACCACGTTCAGACTTACAAATCATGAGATTCCACATAAAACGTACAATGTGATAATAATACACTGAACAGCTTAGATTGTTTGTAAGAAATTTTTTAAGAGTGCTGCATACCTCGATCGCAGTGCCACATTGAACTACCAGAACGGAAGCAAATTTTCTTCGACGTCTCATTCCCTAAATTTTGATAGTCGACAGTTAAAATCTTTTCTTTAAATCTTTAAATATGCTTACAAGTGGTGGAAATTTCTCAGAGGTTATAACATCTCAGTAGGGTAAAAAATGAAGAAAATTCGCATAAACTTGTCTTCTGCTCCACGTGGTGCCAATGCTTTCAAAGAAAGTAATTATTACAAATGTTAGGTTTAATTTAGATACATGATTCGAATGTCGCCACTTGTAGGACAAAATTTTCTAAAGAGAGTTATACATCTCATAAAAATGCTTTCTTTTTGCTCAGTTCATTTTTTCGTACAACCGATATTTCTAAAGAAAAATTGAACTATTTCACCTAGAGTTTCTTTGAAAGTCTGCGAATTCTGGCTATATTTCTAAAAGCAATCCATATCTCATTTCACTCACAATAAGTGTTACTTGCGTTTTTGGTATGCTGATTATTAATATAGTCATATATTAATGTATAGTTCTTATAAAAAAACGCAATGAGTGAAAAGCGGTCTTAGCGTAAAACTTCATTAGCCAGTGGTGGTGATGGGGGCAGTGAGGTTGTCCTTTACTAACATACGAGGTGAGACAATTAAGTAATGCGACCGATTTTATTTCTCGGCCTGTGGTAATACTACTCTCTCGATTGAGACCTTGACGACCCTTGTGCGATGATTTCTTTGCCAGCTGTTTAGTGTTTTGTAACAACGCGCGAGTAGTGCAGTGGCATGGAAACGGAACAGAGAAATCTAGAGAAACTATGCGCGATAAAATGTTGTGCAAAACTCGGCGAAACCGCGACAGAAACTTATGAAACAGTACTTAAAGTGTATGGTAGTGATACCCTAAGTCGTAGTCAGGTGCTTTGGTGGCATGCCGATTTCAAAAAAGGCCGTATGTGCGTAAAAACTAGGTACGGAGCGGAAGGCCAATTCAAGTGCGAACTGACGCTAAGCTAATAAGCTCGTCTTCGCCCTTGTTCGTTAAGATCGGCAACTAACCATTCAAATATTAGCTGACGAGTTGAATATTAACCTGGAAGAAGTTGGAAAGATTTTAACCGAAGATTTCGCCATGAAAAAGCTGTGCGCGAAGATGGTACCGAAGAACCTTTCAGATGAGCCAAAAGAACACCGAATTAACAGCTGGAAAGTGATTCTACACTTTTCGATTGAGTTATTACTGGTGATGAAAGTTGTTTCTTTCAATATGAGCTCGAAACTAAACGACAAAGCCAATAGTGGCTGTTCCCTGGAGCACGAAGGCCAAAGAAAGTGAGAATTAGGAAGTGCAAAGTGATAACCATGTTCATTTGCTTCTTCGACAGCAAAGGTGTGTTTCACAAAGATTTTGAACCACCTGGTGTGTGCAGAGATCGTAAAGACTCGCGTTCTGCATCATGAAAATGCTTCCTGTAACAGTACGTTCAATGTCTTTCATGTCACCCTGCAACTTTTTCCTATCCCCCCCATTTGAAAAAATTCGTCAATGGTCGACATTTTGAGTCCGTTGAAGACATCCAAGAATCTGAGACGAGGTCGAAGAAGGAGTCCCACAAGAATTATTCCAGAATTGTTATGAAAACTGGAAACTCGCTGGAATAAGTTTATAGATGCGCGGGGGGGGGCTACTTTCAATGGAATCGCAGAATTGTATCTTAATTTTTAAATATACTCGATTTTTTTTATTTTGTCGCATTATTTAGTTGTTTGATCTCGTAGAATATTGTTTTTATTATTTTTATTTTATTTATTATTTTTCTTTTCTTTTATTATTAATTTTATTTCTATTTTTAATTTTAATTTTTAATATAATATATTATAATAATAAGTTCTATTTCAGATTCTTCGGGGATGGCAGACAATGATAATCAAGTGATAACTAAGGATTAATATATTATATTATAAAGACTGTAAGACCAATAAAAATATTTATTGAATTATCTTTAGATGATATGTAAATTTTATTACAAAGAAGGAATAGAAACTTAGTTATTTCTTTTTTAGATCTTAAATGTGCAACGTATAAAATCAACTTAGAATTACAATGCAAATGAATGCACGTATTATTAATTATTTGTATTGTGTTTCGGAGCGCTCCTCTATGTAATTTACTATACACTGCTAATTATTTAAATAATTAAAGCAATAAGTCAAAAATAAAACTTGTAATGAGATAAACGTAAATTGAAAAAAATATCATTAAAAAGGAATATTAAGCATTGATTGTTGGTTTGAAAACAAAAGCTTCGACTCTATAAATAACTTAGGGCGTGCAACGAACATATATCAAATAAACTGGAATCATATCATATTTTGCTGGTTGTTTAGATATCCAAAAAATTATCAGAAGCTTTGTCGAATAGAGCACACGATTGTCTGTTTCATCAAAAGGTTTATGTTAAATTTTTTTTTATATTGGATTAAGTAGTGAAAAGCCAAAAACAGTCAAATGTTAATCTTATTTTATTATATATTAAAATTTTTTTTGGTTTTATTGATATATTTTTTTAATTTATGTCACTTTGTATTTATTTTTCAAGATACGCAATTTTAATAGAATGATCCTCACATATAGCCACATCTACGACGATCTGAATGTCCAGGTCCCAATATATTTATAAAATATTTGGCTGTTCTTTGAAATGAGAGTCTGTGCCTAATTTTAGGCCTATATATTTGAAAATGTATCAAATTGATTTTTGAAGGTTTAAAAAATATCTGTACAAAATTAATAAAACTACCTGATTGTCTGGATCCCAAAATTATGATAGAATATTGCATTGTCATGGGAGATAATAGTAGTGCCAGTTTTCAGCCCTTTAGAATGAATGGCAGTCCGTTAAATTTATTTTCGAAGATTTGACAAATATGTGTAGGTGTAAATGGTACGTACATCTGCATATGTACGCACGTCGCAGTGAGTTAAAGAAAATAATAATATATTTTTTATATATCTATATAAATTTATAAGCAATTCTGAATTGTATTATCTAGTTGAAATAATTAAATTTCTTCATCATTTGGTCCTGCCGGAAAAATAATTCCGATGTTCGGATCGCAGGGAAGACTGTCTTCAGAAAGATTCTCTTCGTGGGTGCAATCTAATAAATTGAGATTCGAATCGTAGCATATATGAACTTCTAAAATATATTGTACTCGAAGATTCTAGAAAAATAAGATATATAATTCAAACTAAATTCTTTATCTGTAGTTGATCAAAAAATAATGTAACAGCATTTTTTTTACCGGAGCTGGAAAACATCTCACGTATATGTTACGTCCCACAGCATTGTATATAGTAGATATGTATTGATTTTTTAGGTAAAAAAGATCTGGAATCAGATTATCCTCTATAAGTATACTATGTATATCGAACCTATTCAAAAAATCTATAGCTTGCCAAAAGTAGTAAGACGTATCATCCGTCAGACAAGATCCATACTTAGTAAATTTGTCTTCCCAAAGACTCTCTTCTGTTATATCTAGTTTTAAAGCAGGCCATTTGTTTTTTAAGGAATTTCTAAATCTCTGATTCAGACGATCAGGTTCGTATGTACTTGGACAATATGTTTTAACATTAGCATGTTCATCAAGAACCCAGAGATCATGTATAACCCATGTCTGATCTCTAAATATATTCCAATGACTGTCTAAATAATTCGCAAATTCTTCAGAAGTTCTGTTTGCTTGTCGATGTCTAACTTGCGGTACAAAAAATGATGTCACAGAGGATCTTTGAATTAATACTAGTGTATCAAAATCAGTCAATCTAGAATAAGACCAAAGAATATTATGCTTATTGTGAATTTTATATGAGTAATTGTACTAAAACTAACCCAGGTATTATCATCCATATCAATAAGTAAATGAAATGTCTAAAATTACATTATAGAATTTGCGAAATTTCTATGATTTTCTTCAGATACTTTCTCAGAAAAAAATGATCAGATCTATAATGGTCCTCTATATTTTTTAATTTCATCGAATTTATTACCGTAACTAATAGATTTAGGTAAATGAGTTTTTTATTTTCCATAAATGATGTAAAAACCAAAATTATAAAGTCCATCCAATCAAAATTGGTATGTTAATTTCTCGTGTGTCAGCGGATATTAAATTATAGAATTAAACCACACGAATTAAAATTTATATAGATAAATTTAATGGTATCTTATCAATCTTCGTAGATATATGAATTCATAATTATCGAAAAAATGCTCAATTTTCGTAATTTTAGAGCACGGTATTGGAGCAGCGATCTTTAATTTTAAAAGATTAATTACGAATTCATTTACAACAGTCAAAAAGACGTTCGTGTAAGAATGTAAACGAGAATCAGAAAATTTTTAGAATTCTGGTAAAACTTGTCGAAATCTTAGAAAATTGTCTATGAGCATTTAATATTCATAAATATTCAATAATAACTTTGGTAATAGCAAATCTCGCTGAAAAAATTGTAATCAAAATATGTTTTTGGTCCGTAATGGCGACCCTACTGCGAGTGTTTTAAAAAACAATATTATTTTTACCTTTTTACAAATATAATGCCCACTCTGCTACTATTGAAAAAGCTGTATATATAAAATCTATAAAATTTTGGTTTCTCACCTTGTATGTACATCAAAGAAATTTTTTAAATTTGAGAAATAATTTATATTTATTGATAAGAAGATTAACATAAAGGTGATATTTATCCAAATGAATATTTTTCCAGTACTTAATCTTATGTATTGATTTTCATCTAATCTGGACAGAAATTATTAGCCTCAATAAATACGAAAGATTAGAGAGAAAAAATCATTTTGTGAATAGCTTTATAGACGTCCATTACTTTTCAATGTTTTATATATGGACGAGTTATACTATCTTATTAAAGAAATTTTGTATAAAATGTTATTTTAAAAATTAATGAAATATAAGACTTTTTGACAATAGAGTTTTAGACAATGTTATTTCAAGAGTACGTGCAATTTAATGCTAATATAAACATATGAGTAATATAATTCCATTGCAAAACTGAATTGCATACAATATTTTGATATAATACATTTTATATAAAGCTTTAAGATCAGCAGATTTATAATTTTATCTTCACTATATTGGATATTTTAGTCAAATTTAGAAAATCTGACACTGGTCAGTAAAATAAAGTAGGTAGCAATACTTGAAAATATTTATAAAGCAGAACTTTAAACTATCGTTAAATGAATTCGACATTTGACTATGTAATTATTTTATTATCACATTACCTGTTTCAACGCGCAAAAACTCATGTAGACGTTTATTAGTAACTGATTTGTACATTCATAATTGAGCATAAAAATTTCTGCTTTACAATAGTTACAGTACAAAAAAATTAAATCCATTAAAATTCTACGAGGATTTTCGGTTTTATGAATGAAATTCTGATTTTTTGAAAATAGTTTACAAAATAACAGAAAATTTACCAGAGATAATTATGATTCTATCATTTATATATTAGTACTGAAAATGAATAATATTAATTGTTCAAAATCCACTTCGATTTTCATCGCTTCATGCGTTATGTTAATTTATTGTAATTTTATAACGTACCGATTACTAGTGATATAAATAAAAAAATAGCAATAAATTTGTTCAACGTATAGATTTAATAATGATCATTGTATATGAAAGAATATTTTTAAGCTTTACCTTATGATAGAGTGGCAGAAAGATATACAACATAATGCTGTCATGTATTTCAACATTTTAGAAGAAGTATTCTTTGATATTGAATAATTTGGTGACGAAAACGGTGATTGGTATGATGACAAGAAGTTATATCATTTTACATAATTGTTAATTTTAATGACACTTCGAAAAGCTATAGTTTACTTCCTGCATAAGAATAAATTGAATACAATTATAACATATTGATTGCCTTTACTAGAATAAAAGAAGGCGAATGAGACAAAAACCAACCATAAAAAACGAGTAATTGATCAAAATTATATAGTACAAGGATGCTAGGTATGATAGATAAATAGTTAATTAGCTAATAATTTATGTGCTATCTATTACAAAATAAATATTTAAAAAACCTTTTAAATGTCCATGCTTATCATGAATCTACTTAAGATTCTTGCACGAGCAAACGATACTTTATTATATTACATCTCCATTTCTAATAGACAGCACATATAAATTATATTTAGTCGCTGTACGAGTAAGTGTAAATTTGTCTAATCATTATTACAAATTAAATTTCTTTCATTATTTTTTAAAGTTATGTTTTGAAATGGCCCTATTTGTTCTGAAAGCGCGAGAACTGTCAACTAGTGTGATAGATTGTATATTTCCAGACTGCTAATAGCGAAGCAATAAAAAATTTCAAAATACAATGAACAAAAAAGAAAGATTAGAAAGGCAAAATTAAACTTGATATTTATTAGCGACCCAAGTTTGACTGAATTCAGTCTTGCATAAAACATCAATAATTGCGAAAAAGCCTTAATTTCTTGCTTCTCGTAATGTAAAAATCATTCAGTATGTCTGTGCAAATCAATTGTTAGTACGTCATACTTACCTCCGTCACTTCAGCTGCGCGTAAGCCATCTGACGAGGCAAATAATCAACTTCTACTTCTGTAATGAAATATATTAATTTTTAAAGTTTATCATAAACGAAAACAATAGCACAAAAAAGTGAAGAAGTAGTACCAGATATTTCAGATCGATTGAAAGTTGATTATAGTATTGAAAAAGCAAATATGAGACATAAATTTATTAATTTTACTTCATAGTGATTTAGAGTAAAATTTTCGTAATAGGTCAACACTTATTCACTCTTTATTATTTTCTTTTAGACTATAGTTTTTCTGATACAAGAAATTTGTAACCTGATGATTATATCATAGCTGATATTTCTACTTTGATATTTTTGTAAATATTGAAGCACTGTACCCATAAATCAGTTTCGAATCATCATATTCGAAGTGTATACAAATCTAATAAAAAAAAAAAAAAAACAAGAAAGCATGGGTAGGAAGAAAAGCAAATAACTGCTGTCTTTGTTATTAATAAGTTCAAAATTTATTGCAATATTTAAAAATATTGAATTACAAATTATATGAATTTTATTTTATTAATAATTTATTTATTTATTAAATTTATTTAATGAAATACAGCATTGTAGATGTACGTATTTATTTTCCTTTGTAAAAGATATACTCATAATATTGAGCAATTTAAACTATAACACCTTAAAGTATGAAACTATTTAAATGCAGTACATTTATATTTTAGCATGTAATATAAAGTTAAAATTCATCATCTTCATTTGGCACTTTAGGATAAATAATTGGAATGTTTCTTTGACATATGTGCATGTTATTACCAAGATCCGCACGATGGTTACAGTCGATTTTTTGGTGATCTCTATCATAGCATATTTGAACTTCCAAAAGATATTGTGCCTCAGCTTCCTAAAAAACAAGGTATGTAAATAAATAAAGTATTCCTGCATTAAGTTCTTAGATATTTGCTATAGCTGTTCTATTATACCGCTGCTGGTATGCACGTAAGGTACACCCGCTGCTCCACAATACGCTCAATGACATCAATGCATTTATCTATTTCATAAACATTTCCTGGATATATATCACCATTTCTCAATATTTCTTCTAGATCGAATTCATTTGATAGATTTATTGCTTGCTCAAAATAATCAAGTGTTTTTTCTGACACACATGATCCATACATTTCAAACTCACTCTCCCAAAGGCTATCTTCTGGTGTATCTATTGTCACCGCAGGCCATTTAGCTGTCAATTTTTTTCTAAACTTCTGGTCTAAAGCTGACTGATTATATTTTGGATATTTATTGGTAGAATTTGGACAAAATGTCATTTGTTCATTATTTTCATTAAAAGCCCACAATCCTTGTATAATCCATTTTTGAGCTTCAAATATATGCCAATGGCTTTGTATATAGTCGTCAAATTCAGTAGAAGTTGTGTTTGCCTCTCGATAATTTATTTGCGGTACAAAAAATGAAGTTATGGGAGAATGTAGAACTATTGCTAGGTGAGAATAACTATTCACGAAACTGTAAATTATTTAAGTATTTATTACTATTTTTATAATAGATTGTATAAATTTAATGTGTCCTACTAGAGTAATAGAAATAATCCCATCTGGAAAGAAACTGAATTTAATTTCTCGGAATATGATTGAAATGCTTATATTTTAACACACATAAATAAAGAGCATTAAATATTTTTTATATTCTAAAAAAAACGTACCAAATATGAAGAGTTATTGGATTTAAGATATGGCCATGTAAATATGTCAGATCAATATTCCAGATTTGAGTGTTAAGAGTTTTGAAAAAGTATTATTGATTTTGATTAAAAACAGTTTACGTTGTTCAAACTAATAAATATTTTTATCCGTCTTGCAGTTTTTTTAACCAACTAACATAATATAATTATAATGACGGTCATAATGACTACCTTTTTTATAATCGCTTCTGTTGAATTTGAATTATATAATAAAATGTATTAAAAGTAAGGAGAATCTGACTACGACTACACAAAAAATTTGTATCCCTATCGACCATGCCCAGCGTCCTCTTTAAGGCCTGATAGGACTGGCAGGGTCTGATAAAGATTCTGCTTTCGTTGAAAACGAAACTCTGATTATCCTTTGGACACACAAATAAATTTTGATTTGAATATTTTAAGTTTTATATTATATATTCTATCAGGGTAAAACCAACGACAGTTTGGTTGCCATCATAATTATATTAAATAAGTTTATGGAAAACACCGTAAGATAGATAAAAATATTCATTTGTTGTATTTATATCATTCGACGGAAGTAAAATTATTAATTGTACGTAGTTTTATTTTAATCCATATAATTTTAATCCAGATTTTATAATAAACGGTGTATGAAATTAATAAATTTCTTATAGGTAGGAAAGACCAATAGTAAGTATGCATAGAGAGATCATTTTTTAATATGAATAAATGATTTACACCTATTTGTAGGATTAAATAAAGTTATATATAAGTGTAGAAAATTAAATCAATAAATGTCAATATATTTGATATGTAGTTGAAGATGTATTTCCAGACGTGCGATCAGTATATCTCATACATATAAATGGTTTTATTATTCATATTACTATATTTTTGGGCTGATTGCCTGAATGTTGAAAAATGTAATAACATTTATATGTATGATTTATACTGATTGTACATCTGGAAATATATTAAATTATACATTCCTCTGATAATTTATGAAAAATAATTTATGAAAACTATCTTGCAATCTTGTTTATTGAAAACATTAAAAGATTTGGACTCACACAAAAGTTGAAATATAGAAGTTAATGTTTTCTTAGCAATACTTATATATATATATATATATATATATATATATATATATATATATATATATCTTTTTAATATAATTTACAAAACGCTAAAAGTTTTACAAAAAAAAAGAAAATTTGTATTATATCAAAATAAATAGGAAAGTAACAAAATCATTATTTTTCTAGTTCAATTTAGAATAAAATACATTTTTTCTTTTTAAAGCGCATTTTTCAACATAAAATTGTCACAATATTAAACTTAATAAACGATGCCACAGCTGTCGCCAAATGTAACGGTTCCATCTCTTACTTTATAATTTCGTGAAATTTGTTAACACTATTGATTAATATGATTTTTTTGGAAAATCTTGTTTTAACTGTCATAACTGTAATGTTGCTTGTAACGCTTATTGAAAAGCTGTTTATCTATCATGAAAACCCAAGATGATAGGATGGGTCATGGTGTTTATCACTAATTTGATTTATTTATATTATTTTAAAATTTACTTCTGTGCCCTAATATTATTAGAAATAGCTTAATTAATACTAAATAGTTTGCCTGATTCATCAAAGTATTTTAATGTTTGGTTGGTAAGACGTCTTCATTATCTGTGGGATGCTTACATCCGTAACTACAGTATAAAGATATTTACGTTTTTTTCTAAGTATCGAAAAGCGTATCTGGCGATTTCTTTAAGATCTCGTTTCAAACATCGTATTTCACCTTCAATATGATATTCGCTGATTAATCGGTATCCACAGATCCAAGAATTATCGATCGTAATCAGTATGGCGCTTATAATTTTTGGCTGATCCATAGTCAGAAATAAAATCTTACAGATTACATTTTTTTGTTTAATAAAATAAGACTATACAATGACCGAAGTAACTTTTCCATGCTTAGAAAAACCAACGCAATTACTTACTGCAGTAATTAATCGACTGCATCTATTTATTTAAACCAAGTTACACGTTAGTTTGAATTCATTAATTTTCGTTCACATTTTGGAAAAGTAATATATTAGATTGATGTTTCATAGATTATAAGTATAGTTTTCACTGATATATTTCTTCTCGAACATCTTTATTTTTTATTAGCTTTATCACTTACTACTCTATTGTCAATAATATTCGTAATATTGATGTATGCAATACGCGTTATGGATTGATAAATTTACATCAAAACGTAAAAACTAAATAGTCAGTAGTGATGAGCACTTGTATTATTTATTTAATGATTTGACAAGAAAACAAGAAACTATGTATAGTAGTACATACTTATTTATTTTAAACTTTACCTCGGTTGTAATCTGCAAGAAGATATAATAGAAAATGCTATTAAATATTTTAACATTTTAGAACTAATATCCTCGGATGCCGAATAAATTTAATGATGTAATTTAATTTAATTTTTTCACAAATTTTAATCGAATTTAATATTAAAATCAATGAGTATTTATAACTATAACTAAAAAAGTACAATAAATAGTCTATAAGGAAACTTTGTCATTGAAGTGATGCCAGATGTAACGAATGGAGAGGTAACCTTATTTGTCTATAATACATATTGATTTGTTGAATAAAAAGATAAGCTTTAATCGTTGGAAAAATATAAAATATGTATTGTAATCTGTTTACCTAATTGTGCAATCACTGGCTTACATATAATTACTTCTAACATACAAATTCTTGGATTTAGAATGAATGATGTATTTAATATGAATTCTATGTATTTAATTTTTAACAATACAACATGTTACCTAGCCGTATTTTTTGAAAATTGAACAATTAATTGCGGTGAATATATTTTGTATGAAAATTTATACGAATTGATATTAATAGTAGAGCATGCACAAAGGCAATAAAGTGAGTAATGCATGCACTGTTTGAAGATGCCTTACGAGTTAAGGAAGAGCGACATACAATATACGCACTGTACATGTTTATCATTAATATATGTAAAATAGTACATTTTTTACTGAGTACGGAAAGGCTTTATTTACGAAACGAGATTTTTAAGGCCCGAAGCGAAGCCGAGTGTTACTGATTCAAATAGTACTGACATTTTATTATTAATTAAATTGAAATATTAAATATTGATGTTAATTTTAAGTTTAAATATTAAGTGAAGCTGATTCATTAAATTGTTCTTAAGACATTGTAGTTTTAATTTTAAGTTTCTAAATAATACTTTGTAATAAATATTAGATTATATTACGTATAGAATAAAATCGTTTCTCGAATCACATATAAAATTTTTTAAGGTTGAGACGTTAGATAAATTTGAGAACTGTATTGTTTAACATAAAATATATACTATAAAGAAAATTAAACTGATATGGATTCTTTGAAAATAAGATGCAATTTCTTTTAGACTTATTTAGTTTAGACTTATTTGCTTTCTTAATAAATTAATTGTATGAAGTTTAAAAGTTATGTAATATTAAACCACAGATTTATGTCGAAATTTGAAACATATGTAAAGACATAAGCGAATCATATTAAACCTATTTATGTTAGCGAGCGACGTTGTGTTTATAGTTTAAGAAAAAAATGTATACAATTGACTCGGGTGCGAGATAACCTCGGACAAAAGCGGCTGCGAAATAAATAATTTCATGATACGTTAAATGAAACAAAATTTTTAGTTGTAAAGCAAAAGCAAGAAAAGAGAGATTTTGAAATGTTTAAATTTAAGAAAAATTCTATATTTCGAAAGGACTAGAAAAATAGAAGTCGATTATTAAGGCACCTAAAAATCGCGAGCAGACTCTCGTTATAGGCCAAACTACGTGTACAAATAAGGTATACACATTGATCCGTGCCGTGACGGGAAAACCAAAGATTTCCTCGTAAAATAGCTTATATACGGTTTCACAAATAGGTGGCAGAATACTTGCTATTGAGAAAATCTTGAGGTTTTCAAAAGAGGTTAAATGGTTATGCTTCCTAAAAGCATTGATCCGTGCTGTGACGGGAAAGTTGGATATTTTCTTTAAAAGAAAGCCTTTCTACAGACTTATATTGAAATAAGTCGTATCTGGTTTTCGGAAAATATCGAGAATTTCAAAATCAGGGGACGTGTATGGTTGGCCATCTCAGGCTCTCCATCTATCCGGCTGCGCGAAGAGTTGGGCTGCGATCGGCGCGAGCGAGGCTTATCGCTTGTAATTGGACTCCTTTTTGAGGGGAGTAAAGAGTCTATAACATAGCGCCGTAAGAGCATTTGAGTCATTATTTTTTCTCGTATTTGCTACGGTACGCATCGTTTTTGTATTTCTATTTTTATATATTAAACATTGTTTTATTGGAACTTTTGTTGTTGTTTTGTTTTAATTATAATAAATCCCAGCATTTGTTTTATTTGTAACACCGAGGGTTGTAACGAAGTTCGTAAAAAAATCTCTTCGTACCAGGTAAGGACTATAGTTTTCCTTATAAGAACCGAAATCCAGCGGTGAAGATGCGATTTGTAGGTTAGGTTGAGGAAAATATAAATTTTTCCTTATTCTAACCTACAAAACACATCTTCACCCCTTGATTCCGGTTTTCATGAGAAATAATATAGTTCTTGCCTAGTACGAAAAGGCTCCTTTATGAACCTCGGCACTACCTTTGGCTTCGTCTCGTGACGTAAACTTCTCATTCTACATAAAATGAGTGATATACTTCCTAGGCGTGCAAGAGAAGAAAAGAAGCGAATTTCGCGATGAATTTAGTTGATTCTGATGCACCTAACATGTCTCAGAGTACAGCAATCACTTTAGTGCCTGTTTGAAATGATTAAAATATTTGTACTTTATATGCAATTTAGTAAAAATCCATACATACACCACTTTATATCCTTGGTGCATAGTCTACCATTCTACCGCACCGCGCGTAAAGCATATATTGTACTCGCTTCTAGAAGGTAGTAAAGTAAGACATAAATGCTCTAATAATGCAAGAAAAAACATTAAAGGGAATCACGCTTCGAAAATAACTGATTCTAGGTAACTGATCATTCTTCTAAGAGTATGAAACTTACTTTATTACCGTTGATATTGCGAAAAGAAAAAGAGAAAAGCTAACTTTTTGCTTTTAAATTTATAAAAATAAATTTAAACAAAATTATTTTCAACTTTCGCATCTTGAATCTTGAAAGTACTCAAAAAATCTATTCAAAAATCCAAATTTATAAATGGTTTATATTATAAGCTAAAATGTTTGTTATATAATTCATACATTATGGGTATATATTTATAACAATAAGTAATTGAAAACATTAAATCGAAAAACTCATCTATTATTATATATGTTATTATTATATAATACAATGTTATGATTCATCTTCCTCTGGTTTATGAGAATAAATAATTTGTACTCCCGGTAGACACTGATGCCTGCTTTCGCGAAGGATCTCTCGATGAAGGCAGTTCATTATTCGATTATTTCTGTCGTAGCATATTTGAACTTCTAAAAGGTATTGCGCCCGACGAGACTAAAAACAAACATATATAATAGAAAATAAAATTCTTATATAAAATTCTTAAAAACTCTAGAAATTCTATTATACCGGAACAATTAAGCATTTAAGGTATACTCGATGGTTTACAACATTTTGAATTGCCCTTTCATAAACATCTATATCATAAAATTGTCCTGGTCGCACATTAGCATCTCTGAGTATTTGATTTATGTCATATTGTTCCAAAAGATTTACAGCTAGATCAAAATAATAATTTGTATGAATGGTTACGCAGGATCCAAATGTGTCAAACTCGTCTTTCCAAAAGTCATCTTCTGTTTGTCCTAATTTTAAAATTGGCCATTTCTTTTTCAAGATTGCTCTGAATGTACTATTCAGAGATTCAGGATTATAAATAATTGGCTGACGGGGAGGATTTATACAACGTTTAAGAACATCGTCGATTATATTAAGAGTCCATACTCTATGTATAACCCAGCTCCGCTCTTGAAATATTTCCCAATGACTGTCAATATATTCAGAAAATTGGCTAGTGGTTCTGTTGACTCGATTGAAACGTACTTGCTGTACAAAAAATGAAGTTACAGGACAATGATGAGCTATTACGAGTTGAGGGTAGGTACCAGTTCGTCTGGAAATTTTTTATGTATCATTAATATTTTTGAATGATTACAATAAAAAAATGAGTTTAAATTTATATTTTCAGAAAGTTACTATGCTTATAAATGATTCTCATTTATGATCGAAAAAATCTATAGTTTGTAATTTTCCGACTTCATCGTCGTGTTTGTACTGCACGCTGTTTGTGCATACCACCAAAGCTGACTCACACACAGCTATTTTTATAGTGAGGTTTATTTACCTTCAGCGCGTTATCGCTCACATTGATCAAAACAATTTGACAGTAATTTATCGTAAAATAATGTAGTTTCTGTACGGTATTTCTAAATAGATATTTATAATATAATACAATTATTTATAATCTATTGCTTCACAATATTTTCACAAATCATGCAGTAATCCGAGAGGGCTCGGGGAGGTGTGACTCCGCACTACGGACAGTTACCATGGCCGAATTTCTCTATTTGAAGAAAACTCGATTCCAATCGGCGTTAAATTTGAAACAAACTCGTGTCGCATAAAGTTATCAGTAGTACAAGTAATTACTTATCTATATAGCAAAGAAGGAATAGATTTATATGGCTACATGTATAGTGTATATATCGATTGAAAGTAAACAAGACTTCGACGATTTATGGATTTATATTAAAAGTAAGGCCTTTTGTCCGTAAAAGGCTTTAAATACTCAAAAACATTATCAAAAACATCACAAACATCGTTTGTCTCAAAAACAATATCATACTCAGGATTAATTATTTCTATACTACATCAAGGATCAATTTAAAATTTTGACAGTTCTTGTATGAATGGATCTAACTTTTTTATCAATATTTTTATAATCCTTACCTAATTTCTTTTCTTATATTAACGATTATTGTCAATTTAAATAAAAAATAAACAACATTCTTATTCCAAATAGCTATGCAATGATATCTTTAGATGTGTAATCTCTTCTTATCAATATTATGAATAATAATGAAATTTAATTATTACCAGCATAAAGAAACCGCTGGTTTTTAATAAAAAAACATATAAAATGTAAGGAACACGATCTCATAGAATCAGTAGAATTTCTGTTAAACAAAAACTTTTTTAAATTTAATAATAATATTTACAGACAAATTAAAGCATCAGCTATGGACTCAACAATTTTGTCCAATATTGGCCAATATTGTCATGGAAGATTTAAAAATTACAGTAATTACGAGTATCAAAAAAAAGTTCCACATAAGGATAAAAAAATATTACAGATTCATGGGCGACATTTCTGCTGTAGTTCCTAAAAATCATATGAAAAACATTGTTCATAAGTTTATTAATTACAATAATAATTTACGATTATTCATAGTAACAGAATTGAATAATAAAATTAATTTTTTATAAAAAACCTTAATTAAAGAAAACGATCAAATCAAGATAACTTGACGTAAATTGATTTAGAAAGAAACCTAAACATGTTTTTCTATGAACTATTGCTCCAACCATACAATTCATCAAAAAATAGGTATAGTGTACATATATTGGTCGATAGAGCCATAAAACTTTCTCATCCCCAATTCCATGCAAATCATTTAAAAATAGTAAAAAAAATTTTACAAAAAAATTAATTATCCAATATATTTTGTAAATAAATTTATTAACAAAAGAAAAAACGTCATTTATAATAATACAACTTAACAATATAATAAGATAAATAACAATAAGAAAAACAAATTCAATAACAAAAGGTCCTTTATAAAAGTTCCATTTTTCACAACTTTCTATTCTTATATAAAAAATACTTTAAAACCATATGAAATTTCTATAATTTACAGCATACAAAATAAATTACACATTACAAAATTATGTAAGATTATATAGGTGAAAAATACTAAAAAGAAAATCATTTAAAAATTTAATTGTAAATCTTTTAACAAAGTTTATATATGCTATAATAACAATTAAACTACAAATACAGATAAATAAACCAAAGAGAGAAAAATAATAATGAAACAAAATCAGAATTAGCAAAACATGAAAAAAACGATGGTGATTTTAAAAATTGGAATGTCCCAATGTATATCTTTGCATATGATCTTCCTATTGTATGCGATTACTTACACACGCATACCAAAATTAAAATGTAATAAGTTCGTATGTACATTCATTTGTCACAGTCAATATTTACAAAATCTATATAAGCTCTTTGAAAGTTCAATCAAAATGCGGATATGATATTAAAATTTTATATTTGACGAAATACTTTAAGTATTGAAAACCATTAGATGTTGGTATGTCAAGTTATATTATATAATTATAACTTCTTTTTCATTGTAGGCTAAATTATATTTTAAAATAATTATATATATATATATATATATATATATATATATATATATATATTAGTTTCTTGAAAAAGACTATGAAACAAATGATGGAAACGTTGAAAAATAATTTAAAATAATAAATAAAAAACTATTTTAAATATGTCTTATCCAATTCTTTCGAAATTTATAAAAACAATTTTTATGAACAATTTGCGGTATATTTTTATAAAACTGAAAAGAAGGTAATTCACAGCTTTAGCTCATTTTCGTAGAAAAATGATATTAAAAGAATTTATTTTGACACTTCATTAAAACAAACTGGATATTCAAAAGATTAAAACGACTATTTTTTTCAAATTTATACATGTATATATATATATATATATATATATATATATATATATATATATATATATATAAATTATATAAATTAGATTTTTATATAAACTTTTCCAGTTATTAACGGTTAAAAATTATATTTTTTTATAGACTTTTCCGGTTACTAACGGTCGTTTTATATCTCTCAATTAAATTTAACGTAGATGTTTAAAAATAATAATACAAATAGAAAAATACTTTACATCAGAATAATACTTACATATAAGCTGAATTACAATAAGCCAGAATAAATAATAATATAACGGCTTTTAACATTTTGAATTTGAACACTTTCTACACTAGTTCTTAAAACTCTATCTAAAACGTACTGTAAAACAGTGAGTAAATAGTTCAGTCAAACCTTTACGATTACGAGAAATATATATATATATATATATATATATATATATATATATATATATATATATGTATATATGTAACAAATAAGGAAACAAAATTTTAATACATTCCTCGCGGTATCTATAAGAACTTTAAATCTATAGAACAGGTCTTTAAAAGTTGAAATTCTATAAAAATTATTACAGAGTGAAATCTTCATTAAAATATTTTAGTATTTAAAATCTCTAGATTATTCTTTTTTCTTGAATGCTATGCATAAATCTGATATCATATGAACAATACATATGTCTATCATTTCTAAGAAAATTAATTTATCACAATTGAAGAACAGCATCACAATAACTATATTCATCTGTCGATTATAGTCAGATAAAAAAGTTTTTGGATAACAATTGAAAAAATAATTATCTTCTATAATTATGCAATTCTAAACTTATATTTATGAGATATCGAAAAAAATTCCAGATAAGTCGAAATTATTTCTAGATTTGAAAGTGCAGAAACAAACCACGAATACACATATGGTTTCTACCACTGGCATATGTATCCGTTCTCCGGTCAATAGGGTTATAGATTGGTAGGTTTACCAAAATCATCCGACTGTATGAATTGGCCCCAATTGTAGAAACCAACCGTCAAATAGCTCACTAGGTGGTTCCCGTGAAGCCACTCAACAGAGAACCAGAGACTTGTACAACTGTGAGATTCCCGGCTCTGAGAACATGCTCATGTCATTCTCGAGTGTCATTCTCGACATGTCATTCTCGAGTGATTCTATCATTATGCCAGAGATCAAGAGACAGCAAAGATCTTAATACTACAAGGACTCAGTCCAACGGTATATTAAGAAACTTCATGCCACTAATGAATCTCCAGAAACCATACCCCCTCCCCCCACCATTCCACGGTTTCCACTGTTACCCACTAGACGAGGCCCGACAAGGCTCCGGATTTATATAATGAACCCCCGGGCCCTATCAATAGAAGCGTACGAGGCTTAGAGGTTTTAAGAGATCATCTATTTGGTTCACATCAACGACAGAGAGTTGAACTTCCCTTGATTTTCGTGACGCAATGTACCTAACAAAACATGCGGTTGCATCCTTAACATGTCTCCATCAACCAACATTACGACCATTTATCTAATAAAGTTACAATATTGAAAGTTTCACGGGTCCCACTTCTGACTTAGTGAAAGACGTTGTTAAGTTATTAGTGCTAATTATATTTTGATTTTCCATGGATTAAAAGCTCCATTATATTATTTCCAACTGAATGTTGCAAACTATTTGAAGCCTTCACAAATTGATTAATTCAACAAAGAAATGGGTTTCAGAAATTTAATCCCTCGCTGATTAAAGTCAGCGATTCGTGTGAGCTTGAGCTAATTTTAAAATGTCCGGAAAAGGTTGGGATACGTGGCTTACACAGATCCTAAGCGTACGATTAGATCTCGACTTAAAAAAGCTTTAGAAATGAGAACTGATTTCCAAGGACCGGGATATAAGCGTTAATTTTCTCTCTTGTAGTATTGATTCGACATTGATCAGTCGCTTTTTAAGTTTAGTGAATCTGGTTACCAATTTTAAAAAATGGTGTTCATCATTCATCATTCTTCTCTGCATAATTATTCAGTTTAAAAACCCTTTCCCGGATCGTTAAAGTTCTTTGATGCTACCGTATGGCTAGTACAATGCATATATTGTCAAAATTTCTTATTTTTCTTGCTAAAACGTCATACGTCGTTCAAGCGTACATCAAATGTGCCTTTATTGCAAGTGTCTTGGAGGAAAAATTATAGAAAGTACTTGTTGCTCGGACGGTGTGCAAACTGCTCGGATAAGCACCATTCCTTGCTTCGCTTTCATGAAAATGCATTATGGCAGTCTGTTCTTATTCCCTCCAATGTAATTCTGGAGATGAAAAGGCAGAGAATGTAACATATCAAGTATGAGTGTAAACAGCATTTCTATATTGAAGTGTCGAATTATCTGAGGTATGGTCCAAGTAATTATAATCTCATAAATATATCTTAAATTATATATTTTATCTTAAATTTTATATCATATATTAAAAAATTAAAAAATTATATATCTTACATTAAAAATATATCTTATCTTAAATTTATAGATTAAATTTTTATACTCGATAAAGACGCACACTGATACAAACATAGCTTTAAACCTTGTTCTATATTAATGTATTTCTTAAATATGAAAACTGATTATTTTTCTTACATATCCCAATCGAGTATTGTATAGCATAAATATTTAATTTCAAATTCTAATTTCCTGTTTTTTTAGTTACATAAAATTTGTTCATCTTATGATTTTTGATAAACAACTTGACAAAATAAAGCAAAATCATTATATAAATTTTTCAACCATAACTATATTTAAAGGAAAATTTAAATTTCAGGTGAGGGCAGTCAGGTTGTCCTTCACTAACATAGAATATAGTTTATTATTTTTATTATTTTTTATTATTATTTTTAATTTTTAATCTAATTTAATTTTAATTTTATTTTTATTAATAAGTTAGTTTAAGTTTTATTAATAAGATTCTTCGGGGGTTATTATAAACAAAGACAGTCTGACTGTCATATTATTTTAATATATTATAGTACAAAGACCATAAGACCGATAAAATATTTATTAATTTAATTAAAAACAATGGACATAAGTATAATTTTTAATTTTAATTTTAATTTTCACACAATGTATTCAAAAGAATTAAACATAAATTATAAAAAAATAGGCAATCCACTTGTTAATGTACTATTAATGTAGCATAATTTTATTCAAATACCTCTTTTGAAATTTTATTAACCCATATATTGTTTATTTACTTATATAAGTATCTTTTAAAAACTAACAATTTTTTGTAGAATTAGATTATATAGTTATTAGAAAATTCTCAAAACCCGTAAACATGGACCTATAACTATATCGCTTAATTTCTGTTTTGAAATTATAATTTAAAATATTAATTCGTTATAAATACTCTTTACAACATTTGTTCATTTAACATGTATAATAAAACCTCAATGTATTGTGAACGTTAATATAATTTTTAAGTGTAATAAACTGAAACATATTACTGAAAGTTATCAGTAACTAATTTTCAGTACCCTACACACTTAAACTCAAACAACAAAATTCTAAATCTAAAATCTTTTTGATTCATTCAATTTCTTCTGAAAATTTTCCAAGCTTTGTTTTATCATCAATTTTATTTTGTATATTTTTAAATTACTTTTAATTATGACAAAGTAAATAAGATATGCGTCCCTGTTGGATACGAAAAAAACTAACAAATATTAACACATAAAATAAATAAAAAATATTATGTATATTAGAACCATTTTGGAGGTCATTATAAATAAAAAAAAATTATTAAATTAATTAAAACTCAAACACAAAAATCTTAAAGTGAAGTTGACAATACCAACGAAGCATTATACAAATTCTGTCCATAATATTGAAGGGTTAGTGATAAGGGAGATTAATGTGAGGAACAACAGTTATCATAGAAATATTTATAATAATTTAAGTTCGCATTATATTTCTGAAGCTGATGCTACTACAATCGAAGAGAGATTCAATTTCTTTTATAATATTGAAATAAAAAAATGGTGATCAACCACGATCAATAAACCAAAATTATAAAATTTTAGTGGATAAGTAAACAGTTATCTGCTACGGATATGATAGTTATGCTTCTCATTAAATGCACGTATTAAAATATTAAAAGAAATAAATCTATTAAAAAATGTATTTTTATTTAATTAATTTTTTATTAAATTAGGTTTTTAATTAAAATCTAGAGCAAAGAAATTTAAGTAGCATTCATTTAATTTTTTTTAATATGATATCGAAATATTAAAATATAGTATAATAGTTTAATAAATATTTTACGTACAAACACCTATTTTTTCATAAGAATGAACTGTCCCTCTATTTGAACATTGTATTATTTGTATTATAAATCAATAAAGAACAAATTAACATACAGTTCTTACAAAAGTTAAATATCCGTACACGAACTCTAACTAATATTAAAAATTTTATTTTAAAGAAAAATTAATAAGTCAATAGATATATAATGCAAGATACAATGTTTCTTATAGAATAATTTATCTATGTATAATGTATTAATAACATTAAATAATTGAAAGTATTTTGTGTAAATAATGCAAATCTACTTAATTGGAGAAATTATCGTTGTATAAGATTGAAAGTCATTCATTATCTTCATTATCATCCTCTGCTGGAGGAGAATAAATAATTTGTATTCCCCGCAGACATTGATGCTTGCCTTCACGAAGAGTCTGTCGATGGAGACAGTCCATTACGTGATGGTATCTATCATAACATATCTGAACTTCTAAAAGGTATTGTGCATGGGCGCCCTAAAAACAACATGTATAATGTAAATTAAAATCCTTATATAACATTTTTAGAAATTCTGTACAATTATTCTATTATACCGGAGCTGGTAAGCATTTAAGGTAGATCCGATGTTCTACAACATTTTCAATCACGCTTTCATAACGTTCAATATCATAAAAGTTTCCTGGTTCCAGATTAGCATTTAGAAGTATTTGATTTATGTCATATTCTCTCAATAGTTGCATAGAGGTCTGAAAGTAACTTCTTGTTCTAGAGCTCACGCAAGATCCATACTCGGTATACTCTCTTTCCCAAAGCTGTTCTTCTTCCTGACCTAGCGTGAACGTCGGCCATTTATCTTTCAAGTTTGTTTTGAATGCGTCACTCATAGAGGCAGGATTATATACAATTGGATGATTTTCAAAATCTACACAATTCGTAAGTACGTCGTCGAACGCAGTAAGGGCCCATACTCGATGTAGAACCCATTTTCGATTTTGAAATATTGTCCAATGATCATTCATATATTCTGAAAATTGGTTACTGGTTCTGTTTGCTTGATTGAAGCGAATTTGTGGTACAAAAAATGAGGTTACGGGACAGTGATGAGCTACTATGAGTTGTGAATAATCACCCGATCGTCTGTAAATTATTACGTATTCATAACAATATTTTTGCAACCATATAAATTTAATTGAATATAAATTTTGTACAACTTTAAGAGAATTTTTCAACTCTCCTGATGTAAAATATAGTTCGACACTAATATACAAATTACTTTTTTAGCACATAAAATTTACTGCTTGGCTTCGCTTTAGTAACTGTCTCAAAAGCTAAAAAAAGGAACTACTTCATGCATATTAAATTATGCTATATAGAAAGCCATAATATGAACTATAATAAAGAGAATAATTATTTAATCTACCTTTATTAACATCTTATTGACTCAAAGAGCCTCAAACGTGAATAAGACCTACTTATGAGCAGCACTCTTCATATTTTGATTAAAGTTTATTTCTGAATTAATAATTAATGGTCAAAGGCTCATCAACTGAATGAAATTTAATTGTTATTTAATTAAATTATTTAAAATTTAAATCATTCTTCTAAGTTTTATAGTTAGTATTATTAAAATTTTATTTACTAAGTTGGATTCTATAGCATATGTGAACATGGATTATTTATTTACAACAATTATTCCTAATAATAATTTAAAATGATAATTCCTAAGTTTACTTATTCTACCGTATGTAATGTTTACTTATTCTAATAACATAATTGTTACTAATACATAAAAAATTAAATCGGTACTATTTAATTAAAAGAAAATTTTTTGATCAAAAATAATAATGGTGATCTACTAATAATAATTTACCTTTGACCTGAAACGCATGCGGCTAGGATGATACATAATACTAGTATGTATCGTAACATTTCTAAATAATTATATTCTAATTCTACAAGTATTGTTACAGATTTTAATTTTTTTTTATTTTTATTTTAGTTCTACAGTATTGTAACAAACACAATTGTAAGAGATATAATGACAATATTATCAGTATTTCCTCCCGCTTTAAATATAAAATATTTGCTTTGAAAATTTGAAATTATATCTAACTTAAAGATAAACAGCTTGTCAAAATTGTCATCTTCCATTATTAGGCTATAGCTTCAATAATATAAATTAGTTTCATATCTTATAAAAAGTAGTACTTTAAATTCATTATTCTTACAGTATCTTTAACCTTTTTTTATATTTATTAAATATTGGCAATGAAAATTTGAATTTTTTTATGTTATTGCATGATTATTATTTATCAAATATAGTCTGATAAAAATAGTTATCTCATCCGTTACATTAGCAAACTTATTATTTTGATATAATAAATGATTATTGATTTGTGTTATTAATTTTTTAATTCATTATATAAAAGCTAAAAAATATCTTGCATTATAGAATTACTAAAAATTTTATTCTTTAGAAAATAACGAAAAAATTTTCAATTTTTGAATAATGGAAAAAAGTACAAAAAATTAAAATATAGTTAAATATCTGGAACCATAACAGAGAAGCTATATATTTATCAGGTATGTGAATAAGTGCTTCCCGTTTTTTTTCAAATTTTGAGCCTTTATTGTGAAAAAATGGTTACAAATGAATTATTGAAAGTATTGGCCATCGCTAGCTACAACTTTTTCCCATCTTTCTGGCAACATACGAATCCCGTTGCGAAAAAATTCGACCGGTTTGGCCTTATCCAGTCATCCACCCATTTTTTGGCTTCCTCGTAGGAATGGAAGTGCTGGTCAGCCAGGCCATGCGTCATCGATCTGAAGAGATGGTAATCAGACGGAGCAACGTCTGGACTATACGGCGGGTGGGGTAGGACTTCCCATTGGAGCGTTTCTAAGTATGTTTTCACCGGCGGTGCAACATGTGGGCGAGCATTGTTATGTTGCAAAATAACTTTGTCGTGCCTGTCGGAGTATTGTGGCCGTTTTTCTCGCAGTGCGCGGCTCAAACGCATCAATTGTCGTCGATAGACCTCGTCTGTGATCCTTTCATTCGGTTTCAGAAGCTCATAGTAAACCACACCTAGCTGGTCCCACCATATACAGAGCATGAGCTTGGCGCCATGAATATTTGGCTTGGCCGTCGATGATGATGCATGGCCGGGTAGTCCCCATGATTTTCTTCGCTTCGGATTATCGTAACGTATCCACTTTTCATCGCCAGTCACGATACGATGCAGAAAACCCTTTCTTTTATGTCGCTGAAGCAGCTGTTCGCAAGTGAAAAAACGCCGTTCGACGTCTCTCAGCTTCAGTTCGTACGGCACCCAATTTCCTTGCTTTTGGATCATTCCCATGGCTTTCAAACGCTTGGAAATGGTTGTTCGGTCAACTCCCAATGCTTCAGCAAGTTCTTCTTGCGTTTGACAAGAATCTTCATCAAGCAAAGTCGCCAATTCTCGATCTTCAAAGATTTGCGGCCGCCCGGAACGCTCCTTGTCTTCCACGTCGAAATCACCGCTTTTGAAGCGTCGAAACCATCCGCGAACACTTGAATCATCGACACAACCTTCTCCATAAGCCTCCTGAAGCAATCGATGCGTCTCGGCAGCAGATTTCTTCAAATTGAACCAATAAAGTGAAACTTCCCGCAAATGACGTCGACTCGGCTCAAATTTCGACATTTTCACGATATCAAAAATTTATGATGCGAAAAAATTTTAACTAATGTGTTAGTATGGAATTGTTGACATATGAATAAGCTTTGATTATGACATATGTAACCATTGAATACTCGCACAGTATTGGTGGCGCCATCTCTTACAAAAAACGGGAAAGACTTATTCACACTCCTAATAACATTCATAATAACACTATAATATTTGCTATGAATGTAAAGATAAAAATTGCTCATTTTTATTACAGACTGAAATTTAAAAAATGAAATAAAACATGTTATTTTTCAAATAGTTTTTGTCACATGCAATGATACTGTGCTTGATTCATTATAGTTGTGAAAGTCTTATATGTTCTGATAGCCTTAATGCGGCGACAATGCCTGCGGCTGGTCCGCATAACCCAAAGGGTTCAAAGACTACATGTTACGGCGAAAAAGACTCTAAAGCGAACCATCAAAGCTAGTAAACACGGATGCTGGAAAAAGCTGAGAGAAGACCTGAACAACAATCTATGGGGATTCGGGTACAAAATCATAACTTGCAAATTAGGCATTTTCCGTAAAAACATGCCTATGAGCGTGAAAGTGGTGGGCGGCATCGTTCATACCCCACTTGTCCCAAACGAGGGAATGAGCTCCTGGCTCCCGAGGGCCTTGAGGTAACGCCATTCACAAGCGCGGAGCTAGAGAGAGCAGTTCGCTCTCTCAAGAACAACAAGGCAGCTGGAATTGATGGATTTTCGGCGGAAGTGTTAGAAGCGGCGGTACAGAGCAATCCTGATATTTTGCTTGGCATGTACAACTCGTGCCTTCGCGCGGGAATATTTTATCCCTGCTGGAAGGAGGCAAGACTTGTGCTGATAAGCAAGGCCAAGAGACATTCGAGTGCTCCGTGGGCGTACAGACCCTTATGCATGCTAGACACCGTCGGGAAACTCCTGGAAAAGCTGGTGAGGCCTCACCTACAGCCGGCGCTTTTTACATCTGGTGATCTTTCCGAGAGGCAGTATGGCTTTCGGAGAGGGCGGTCCACCATAGATGCTATTCAGGAGGCATTGGAGACAGCCAGGACTACGGAGTGGGGAGTCACTTCTACCGACCTGTGTCTCTTCTGGTGACACTTGATGTCAAAAACGCCTTCAATGCGGTTAGGTGGACAGACGTACGGGGGGGCACTGGGCCCAATAGGCACTTCAATGTACCTAGGTACCTACTACAGTTCATCGGAGATTATTTGAAGGACAGATCCATTCTGTATGAAACCGCAGAGGGCTCTAAACGAAAAGAGCTAATGTGTGGCGCAGTCCAAGGCTCCATCCTGCGTCCCGATCTATGAAATATTTCCTATAATGGGATCCTTCGTTTGAACATACCGGAAGGCTGCTCGCTGATCGCATATGTGGATGACGTGGTAGCTATTATTCTTGCGCGCAATATGATGCTGACACAGACGCGCCTTGATCAGACCACGCGCAAGTTGTATGACAATAGTTTAGTACCTTCCTCATATATTGGGATAGCATCGCGCCATACGCTAATCTAAGTTTAAACTGTTCCGTAGCCATTATTAATTAAGAATTTTAAATTTAATTGTTTAAATTTCATTTCTCATTTTTGTTTAACTATATTATTCTTTACTCGGCGAACAATCGTACCTCACGAAGGGATATGAAAGGAGTTATGGAATTTCAAAGACTTACTTCTTCGATGATTCCAGGTGACTTCTGCCTGCAATTTGGTTTCAGCTTGGGCGTAATGAATTTTGTAGAACTACGACGATGGGGTTGAAACACCAGCTACTTCCTTCTCTTGGATTTCCTTCGGTTAATTTGAAGATGAATCTTAAATTGAGCAGCTTCGCAGTTTCTTATCTACAGCGCCAGTTATATGACAATATTCTTGGTATCAGATTTTCAAACCCGAAATAATCGAACAAACACAGAAGGAACACAAGATATTGATATATATATATATATATATATATATATATATATATATATACGCATTTATATAAATATAAAAATAAATTAATTGAACTACAATAGTTAATTAAGAGATTCTTTTATTATGCCTCTTTACAGCTTGAAAGCCCGACAGAGGGTGGCACGTTGAGTTGTATAAAATTATATTGTCACATAAGAGTTATAATTTTATTGTGAAGCACTGATATCAGCAGAAGTGTCCGTTTACCTCATCCAGACGGTAGCAAGTCTCCGTAGAATAAAAAGTGCTAATACGACGAATAGGCGGCAAAGAGCGTGGGAGCATTTGTGAGAGTTATATAACTCGCAGAATTCGCTTTTGACGGGTGAATATGGGCTAGAACTAGCGGACTTATATTCGCTAACTTACATTAACTTACATTGACATACTTAACTGACTAACTTACATTCGCCCGGACCGTGAGGTTCAATACATTTTAGGTAATGATAATTCAGGTTACAGTTGTGTGACGTATATCCTAGATACTGGCATTTATGGTATTGAATTATATTGTTTTCTCTTTTTTTCCGATGTTATAGAGAAATAAGTTAAATATTTAATTTTATGTAAATTAACGATGTTACTATTAGGCGTTATTTGAATAATAAAGATCGGGAGGAGAGAGTTATTAGCGAAAGATTTTCTAGTAGTAAAATGTGCAACTTTTATAAATTTAATGTCTGGTATCTGTAGGGCTTCCAGTTCATTAAGAACTTCGGTTTCGGTAGTAGCTAAGATCGAGACCTTTTAGTAACAAGGTATAGGTGTTTTCCGATTTCGGGGTGAAGGTGGAGAAAGCTGTTTTTGCATTAAGTAAAACGTATTTCGCCTTATTGTAGTCGAGTAGGTTTTCTATATATAAAATATGTTTACCCTTGTGAAGGACCTTAATATAAAAAGATGTAATTTTTAAAGACATTTCCATTAGTTTCACCATGTCCTTTGAGTCCTGATGAATTATGTTGATAGGGGGTGGCTTGGCCCCTTTTATAATTGATAGTGTTTCGTTCGGCTACTTCGTGACATTTTCTTCCTTTGATTTCGAATGAAGCGTATCCATAGAGGGGGTCCAGGTGGGCTGTGTTAGAGGCGTTGGCGGTCTAGCCTATATATTGCCCTCAGGTAAGAGAACCTGTTTGCTTGTCACATCATTTTGTGTTGGAGATTCCCCTTTTTTCTGATTTGACGATCTGAGCCCATTCTTGCGATTTTTTTCGTTGTTTAGACGGATTCGATCTATTATCGAACTTTCTGTTAAATCCATGTCGTTCAGAAGTTTCTTCATGCCATTATGATATGTTAGAGAGGACGTTTTTCACTTGCAAAATATCGAATCTGTTTTTGGATAAGAATGCGGCTATTGGCGTAGGTGAACTATCATCAGGATTTATCGTAAATTGATGTTTCAAGTTATTCGAAGAGACATCAGCCATTGATTTTAATTCCTTAAACTTTTTTTTCTTCTTTCGCCGAATGTTGAATAGATTTTTTTCTTATTTTTTTGTTCATTTAATTGATTAGATGTGTTAATTAACTTGCTTGTTAATGCGTTTTTTGTTAGTTTAGCTTCACTTAATTTCAAACCTAGATTTTCTATATTTACGGCTTTTATTTTGTGGATTTTTCTCATCGTTAACTTGAATTTCCTCATGGGGGATTCAGATCCGTTCTTATGACTATCATTCGGTCTGTATCTTATTTTTTCACTTATTTTTAATGAACTATATTTAATCTATATATATATATATATATATATATATATATATATATATATATATATATAAAGAACTATTTCTAATGTCCGTGCCGCTACTGAGTGGTTTTTCTAGAAAAGATTTACAATAAGATTAATAATACAAATTACATTAATTATTAATGCGCAACATTTTATAATTAATGCATCAGGATTTATAACTGCATAGTTTTAGTGTATAATATATTATATAACATAAAGTTGTTATGATTAGAAAAATTTCAATTTAATCTAAAGTTTTGTTTTAATTTGTTTTACTTTTTTTTATGTACAACTTTGAAACTAGACTTTATTTTAATTTCCACATTCATTTCGCTTATAATTTTGACTATTTCAAACAGGACTGTGTAGTGTTTATCGAATTTCGAGGTGCGTCGTTCAGTAAATATACAAAATCGCCTACTTGAATTTCTTGAAATTTAAAGGTTTTATCATAAAATTTTTTATATGTTTGTTTACATTGGGCGATATTCTCTGTTACTTTTGGTTTGGTATTATCTTGTAATCTATTGAAAAAGTTATGATTACTACAAAAGTCAATGATATTTTCTGCTTGTCAAATTCAGAAAGGATTCTTGCCTTTCTAACGAAGAATGCCTGCGTGGTATATAAGCATGGGCTTCTTGTAGATGATTATTTTATGAAAATATACCAAAACGAATCCATTCATCCCAATTATTATCTGTGAAGTAATGTCTGAGTTATTGAATCAATGTATGATTACATCTCTTAAGAGATCCTAAAGATTGAGGATGAAACGCAAAAGATTTTATTCTTTTAATTTTGAAAATGCTGCAAATGGTATTTATGAGCTTACTACAGAAATTATTACTCTGATCTATTTGGATAAGTTTTGGAGATCCATGGTGTGAGATAGATTCTTCTGTCAAGGCAGTAGTTATAGGTATGGAGTCGATATTCTTAAACGGAATTGCATCTGCATACTTTATTAAACAACATTGCAGTGTGAGTAAATATTTATTGCCTAAAGGTGTAATGGGAAGAGGTCCTACGATGTTCATTTGTACTTTATCAAGTGCAGTTTTAGAGGTGTCTGTCATTTGCATTGGCAGGCGCGTCTTAATGCGAGTTAACTTATTTTCCTGGCAGCTTTAACAAGAGAGAGTATATTGACGGATATCATCCTTCATATTTTTCCAATAAAAATGGTTTCTAATATGTTTATAGACTTTGTTTATGCAATGGTGGCCACCGACTAATGAATCATGATATTCCTTCACCATACCCTCTCTCGCATAGAACTCGGATCACTAAGTTACTAGTCCTTCGCTCTAACGATCGAGCCATCGCAGGCCTCAATTAATTTTCTGTTCTTGAAAAGTTTCTAATAATATATTTTCAATTATTTCGCACAGTATATTTTTAATTTCATTATCGCTTTTTATATTTTAAATGATTTAATATTAGTTTCTAAAGTAGAGGTTTTTAAACAATCAAGGTAAATAAATAAATAAATAATAATATATATATATATATATATATATATATATATATATTGGCTGTTTTAAAGGTAATTACCTGTCCAATAGATGGATTCAATTCAAATAAACTTTACTGATTTAATAAGCCTTGGTCAACAAATTCGTTACTGATAGGTGTGTTCAGATTACAATCAGCAGAAATAAAATGAATTACATGTTCGCTACTCATAAGCAAGAAGTTATTGGTATGCGCTATTGTTGTATCTGTTATATAGAACACAGGTTAGTTATTTTGAATGCTGCATTGATCTTTTTCATCTACAGTTCCTGATCAACTTCTTCTCTGGCTTCCAGACTGTCGGGCCTTTGTACTATTCAATCTACCTTGTACACTCCCCAGTGTACTTTACATCAAACCAGTTACATCTGCGTCGTTATTTCGAGCATTCTCTACCAGATTGACATGTGTGCAATTATCAGTGTGAATATCCTCTTTAACATTCTCAGTTAAAAATATTTTAGAAATATTGGCATATATCAAGTGTAAGTTTTCATCAGGATCTGAAACCGATATGGATTTTGCGCAAATGTCTGTCTTTTGCATACACTTTGAAGGTTCACACGAGACTTTTCGTATCAATAGCATTTCTGGAGAAGGTATCAGCATTGGAATTTATACGACCGGCTTTGTATATTATTTTAAAGTTGTGTTCCCGGAGACGCATCTACCAAAGAATCAATTTAGAAGAGGGCTTTTTGAGGTTATATAAACCATATAAGTGGACGAGGGTCAATGACTAGAGGAAATGTTCTGCCATAAATATATGGTCTAAACTGTTCTGCTTCAAAAATCATGGCCAATAATTCATTATCCGTTGCTGAGTAATTTTTCTCAGCTTTCCCAAGTAAACGGCATGCATATGCAATAGGTAAATCATTGTTAATCGCACCTTGATTTAAAATTGCACCTATTGCAGAATCAGAAGTATCTCTAGTGACGTAACCTACTAGCCTTAAAAATCATTTAATATTTTTCTTATTTTTAAGAGTGGACAAATGCTGTACTGCTTCAACCTTTTTGGGATTTGTTTCTATTCCATCCACAGATACTCTATGGCCTAAATAAATTATTCCTTTATAAAAAAATGATCATTTATCAGATTTTCAGATGAGTTTACTTTTTTTAAAAATTAAAAAAAAAAGTTCTAATGTCTCAACATGTTTATTAAATTTTCAGAAAAAATGAATGCGTTGTCCATAAATATAAGCGTTTCTCAATTTAATAGACCTGAACAGATTTTATTAATCATTTTTTGAAATATTGCAGGGCTTGTACGAAGGCCGATTGGCATACGATTAAACTGCCAGTGACCAAAAGGTGTTGAAAATGCAGTCAGCTGTTTTGAAGAAGAATCTAATGGAACTTACTGGAATCCCGGAGCTAAATCAAAGGTCGAGAAATATTTTGCTTTTCCTAATTGATCGAAAATGTCCGTAATATTAGCAAACGAGTATGAAATATTTACTATCTTTTCTTTGAAGGCTCTATAATCGATTACTAATCTTCAATTAATTTTTCCAGAGCTATCTGCTGTTTTGGGGACCAGCAAGCATGGAGAATTCCGTGGAGAAATTGAGGGCTCTATAATGTCTTCATCGAGCATCTTATTTACTTGTTTTTTTATTTCTGGTTAGTGAATTTGTGGGTGTCTGAATATCCTATTTCTTATGATATTGGTTGCCTGTAATTTATCCTCAGGAATGTAAAATTGGAAGGGTAATTTACTAACTGAAGTTATTAATTTGTCATGTTCTTCGATGTTAAAATGATTTGTGTCACAACTATTTAATAGAAGCTATACGTTTTGCAATAATTTTTTTGTTTGTTATTAAATTTAATGCTACATTGTTATCTTTTGTAAGTTAAATTAGCTCTAATTGAGGAATAGACAAAGTAACTTTAGCATTCACTAATGATGAATTTATTACGCAAACTTTTATTCGACCATTGATTGGTAAGACTAAGGCTTCCCCTAAATAAATATCAGGTCCTACATTAATTCTATTTAAAATCCCCTCCTTCATCTTAGTGGGATGTGTTTGTAATTCAATCATTTTACGCGAGTGACTAGGGAGTTCGATGGTAATATTTTTTTCAAACGCGATGGAACTCGTACTAATTTTCAATTCTCCAAATCCATATTTTTTAAAGACAACTTCCGCTTCTTCCTGTTCTAAAAATTCAACTCCTAAAATACCGACTTTGAAAATGTAAATATTTTGAAACATGGTATTAAAAATAAATATAACAGAGAAACTCATGAAAATATTCATATTTTGAAAAATCCCAATAATGTAAATTTAATGTTAGAGTCGAGTAATCTGGACAATACTTATCATTCCATATTAACCACAGTACACAGTACTTGCAAAGGCGTGAGCGACCGCTCTTTTCGATCTGGGACGCGGCAGCAACTACAGCACTAAATATTTACCTGCCGGTTTAAGGAAGCAACAGTTTGAGATGAAGGAAAAACGGGGTGAGTAAGGCACTGCCTCTTATGTTGTACCGTAGGGAGTGTGCGAAGTGCGGATGTCGCTGTGGCGTGATAAGAGGACCCCGTTGGTTTCGCGCGCGTAAGTCGACGTCGCAAGCCGGTCATATAAGGAATATGGAGGCGCCATTCGCGTGCTCGGTTGCCTGGGGATGGCTGTCTGACTCGCGTGCGTGCCTGATTATCTATTGTGGCTATCTGTCAGGTACGCGTGTCGGGTCGTAGAGTTTGAGGGTTGTCTGTGAGCACGCGGGTGGGCCTCTCCCTGGGTTGGGCAAAGCCGTAAGGTGGAGGTGGGCATCCGCTGGCAGCGGCGGCGGGTGCACGGGATTGGTCGAGCTGACGCGAATTGAAGCAAAGTGTACAGACGAATTAGCGAGAATTTAGATGTTAAGTAGGATTATCAGGTTCCGTCGAAACTTGCGAATTCAGCAGAGCTTCACACGTGTGTCGGGATGCTGTCCGAATGGCCTTTCTGTAGGAGGGGCTTTGGGAATTCGTTCGGTCGGCGGAGTTGGACGCATCTCTCCGATCCTTAGCGGGTGCCTTAGGCACACTGGCGACACCTGACACTATATAGGGTTAAGAGATAGAATACGGTGGGTTTATTTTATAGTAGTACGAGTAAGATTACAGTGAGAGGCGGAGCCCAGGCTCGATTGGAGAGTCTTTGAACCTTGGGGATAAGGTCCAGATAGCAAACACCGAGGTATCGGGCAAAAAAGGGTTCTCTTTGGCTTATCTTGACTTATCTTTGTATTATCTTTTGGCTATCTCAAACGGGAATTTCCTGATTGTCTGAGGATTATCTCTGTGAGGGAATCTAGGAAATAAGCGGCGGATATTTTTCATTATCTTTAGTTGTCTTTAGGATTATCTGTGGTTATCTTCGGTTATCTTCGGTTATTATACGGTTGTCTACGGCTGTCATTTGGTTGTCTAAAAAACTACTAGTATATGTTAAATGACAGGAGAGAATTCAGTAATAAAAATAAATAAATATTTATAGTAAAATATAGGCTTTATTTTATCACAATATAATTAGAGTGAACACGGCGGTTCTCTAATATAAGTGACTACTTGCTCCAATAAACTACTTCGGCTTCCCTTGCATTACATGGCAAAAATCCACTCTCAGGTATCGCTGAGCCAATCAGCGCATCGCCTTTCCTTCTTTCTCCTGCTTTCGAGACATGGTAGTTCAGCGGGAAGGCGGCTAATTGCTTGTAGATATATTGCGGGGAATTCCAAATGCAGCTCATAGATGTTCGGCTGTCATGTAGCGCCGAATAGCGAGAGGCTGAAACGATGAACGAAATAATAAGACGTTCGTCTCTACTCTCGATCGTATTTGAATGAATATTTATATATATATATATATATATATATATATATATATATATATATATTCATGTACATTTTATACTCGTACGTGAAGACGTGACGTGTATAAAAAGATAAAGATAATTTCTACTATTGTACATTACGTCACAGGTAGTCGAAATCAATAAATCGTAGATGTCATACAATAAGATTAGGTATTTGTAAACATAACGTCTTCGAAATATTAGTCGATTTGTGTCTGCATTATAAAGTTATTCTTGATTAAACATGTCAGCTTACGCGGTAAATTCTTGTCATTTGCTGAAGACTTTAATTTTCTGCTTTAATACGAAGAAATCTGCTAATGAGGATCATCGAATGCTGTGAAACACTTATGGTGAGGCCATTATAAGTGATAGAATGTGCTGAGAGTGGATCAGTTTTTTCAACGCAGAATTCATATGCTGCCCGAATGTTGGGAGAAAGTAGTAACCAGCAATGGACAATACTTTGAATTATAAATGTATAACCAGTTTTTTACAATAAAGCCTCGAAATTCGAAATCAAACGGTGGAAGCAAAGTTGTACACACAATTAAATGAAAATTTTTATACTTTGAAAGAAAGTATTTATATTGAACAGGCCGTGAAAATATATAAGAAATGAGATAATCATAGTAAAACTTGCAGGTACTTTTTCTTACAATCAAACAGCTTGTTTAATTTCTCATCTTCAAAACTGAGATCAGTTTAAATTGCTTTAATCTGCGTTCTTTTTCTAGATCGTTGGAACTATGAATTATTCTCAGAAAAATATTATTTATATAATATAATAGAATATAAGTCATTACTTTTCAACAATCTTGAAAATTATTCAAAATTTAGGTCATTAATAAGTTGTCTGGCCGACATTATTATTATAGCTTTACAACTTTTTCACTTTTGCATTATTTTCTGTTCTCGTTTTCATTTACAAATACAAACTCATTTATATAATGTCTAATCGATTTAAGCCATTAATGCCGATGCAGACATTTTTGGACACTCGCTTTTTTCGGGCTGATCTAAAACAAGAAAAACGAGATCAAAACATCGTTCTATAGGTTATTTTTCTGCTCTATCGGTTCTTGGGCTCAGTTTGATCCTACGCCTCTTTGGAAAGAAGCATAAACAGTTTTAAAGGGGTAGTTTTTACCCTTGAATATTCTAAGTATTTGTAGTCTGTATTTGTTACTGCAAACACGATAATCTTTATGGATATAACTGTAAAAATTATTTCTGATCAATATTTTGATGCTACCTATTCGAAAAAACTATGCAAATTTTTTACAGACATTGAAAATAAGGGTTGAGGATGAAATTGTCAAATATCGGGAAAATCATATTTTTTCGCAGTCCGAATAATGGATTTTTTCAATATTTCACCAAATTCTACTCTGAACACTTATTTGCAACCCCTTATAGAAAGGTGGTATACGAAACCTAATCTCAGAAGTAAATTCAAAAAAATATTACTTTCCCAATATTTGAACATTTCACTCAATCCTTATTTTCCACCCTTTATATAACAAATATATAAAATTTTTTTAAATTTCTGAAAAGTCAATTTTTTAAAGGGTGGAAAATAAGGATTGAGTGAAACGTTCAAATATTGGGAAAGTAATATTTTTTTGAATTTACTTCTGAGATTAGGTTATATCCATAAAGATTATCGTGTTTGCAGTAACAAATACAGACTACAAATACTTAGAAAATTCAAGGGTAAAAACTACCATTTTACAACTGTTGTTGTCCTTTTCAAAGAGATGTAGGGTGAAACTGGCCACAGAAACTGATAGATCAAACAAAATTACCTATAGAAACATGGTTTCTTTCGTTCTGAGAATCATGCATAGTCCAATGACCTAGGAAAAGAACACAGATTAAAGCGATGGATACACCATGAGCAATTAAACAACCTGTTTGGTTGTAAGAAAAAGTACTTGTAAATTTACTATAATTATATTTTTTATGTTTTGCACGATTTGTTCAATATAAATAGTGCTGGACTACGAGAAGGGGGGGGGGCTTTGTGATCCTGAAGGACAGGGTTCTTGATGCTAAGGGCTCCATATAAAATGTACATATTTAAATCGTTATGAATGTTTTTAAGTATAAATACAAGATATTTAAATTTATGATGCAAATAAAAAAATGCAAGCGTAAAAACTTTGGATAACAAAAATGTTTTGCTTTGGATAACTCATTTACATATGACATATAACAGAAAATTATATTTCATCTGTTGGTATTCCAGTATAAGTGACTATTCTTCTTCTATCACATTCATGAATTTGAGGAGGAAGCTGTTGTCGATGGGTACAGTTAACTATATCGTGAAGAGGTGTGAAGCATAGTTGAACTTGTAAAAGATATTGTTCCTGTGGATTCTACAATAAAATATGCAATATATGAAGTACAATTTTTTTTGGAAGATCTAAAGAACAATATATTATTATTTCGTTATACCTGAGCTGGTAAGCATTTTAAGTATATTCGTTTTCCTATAGAATTCGTAATAGAGGCGGAAATGTCTTCTAAGTTATAGTTGTTACCTGGAAAGATTCTAGAATTGCTAAGTATATCTCCTATGTTATATTTTCCGAATACGTGTACCGCCGAAGTAAAGTAAAACGATGTATAAGCAGTAACGCAGGATCCACGCATATTGTACTCTTTTTCCCAAAGACTTTCCACTGTTTCATTTGATCTCAAAATGGGCCATATTGTTTTCAGTTCCTCTTGGAAATTCTGATTCAGTTCCCCATGATTATAAGTTAGCCGTCTTCTAGATATTCCTTCACAAAATGTAAGTTGTTGACCAAATAAATCTATTGGCCAGAAACCATGTATAATCCATTTGTCCGCAGTTATTGCTAGCCCATGCTCATAAAAATGCTTTTCAAATTCATCAGCGCCAATATTATGATTTCCCTGATTTATTTGTTGCCAAAAAAATGAAGTTACGGGTGAATGTAGAACTAATACTAGATTTCGATAAATGCCAACTCGTCTGAAATATATATATTTAATGCTTTTATTACTGATTTAAAAAAATTAATTTAAGACAGTCAATAAATTTATATAAAAATGTAGAAGTATCAAAGAAATTTTATGAGGGAGCTAAAATAACACCAAAAATTATTCTCGTTTTCAGTTGCTTTTATTGTTATTATTTATTTATTTATTATTTATATTATTTTTGTAAAGTCCTTCATTTGTTTATGTAGACGTAAAATAAATTATTTCAATATTGAGTTATTCTTACTCAGAATTAAATTTAGAAATAATATTTGAAAATTAAGCTTTCGATTTTTTATAATATAATGTATTTTTCATACTAATCTTATCTTCGCCGCTTGATTCCGGTTTTCATGAAGAAAAATATAGTCCTTGCCTAAGACGACAAGGATTTTTTACGAACTTTATTACTCGTTTCTTAAAAAAACCATTCCATTGTCGGTAAGAAATGTACTATATTCCCTATGTCAATCAAAAATTCGACTTCTTTCTCTGTATGCCTCTGCTGAAAGTGACAGTACCCTTGCACTTATGATCCACTAAGTGATTCTAATAATTAATGATTGTCGTTAATTGGTTACATTAATTATAGACATAAGAAATACATAGAGAATCGTAATATCTCTGGTCGGCGGTACGAGGAAGAAAATTTGGACGAGTTTCTTTCTTTCACTAAAAAAGAATATGGAGGAAATATTCGATCAATTTTTCGATCAGTTTTCCTAACAGCGTTCGCGGCGATACGATGAATTATTAAACCGGTAACAACTTTACTTTCGGTTTTTGCCATTATTTCGTATTATTTAGAGTGAGAAAACAAATTTATATCTTCAGATTGGTCTATATGTACAAAAACTGATATTAATTAATCTATCTTTCTAAATTGGAAAAAAAATGAAAAAGTAGTGTCTTACGAATCGTTTGCTACACGCAATCATGTGACTTTCAGCTCTTTCGAAGACAATATTTATTATAAATTGTATGCACAAGTTGAGCATCTAATTCAAGTACTCCCACTTTTAGAATAAAATAATGAAATAAATAAAATTTGTTTTATCGTTCTACATGTAACGATGATTCACAATTATATATATATATATATATATATATATATATGCGCGCGCTCGTGTGTGTGTGTGTGTGTGTGTGTGTGTGTGTGTGCGTGCGTGCGTGTGTGTGTGTGTATCCATATATGCAAATTTTTCAGGAACACTGATAGACAGTAAACAAATTTTAAGTAGAATACTTTCAAAGTATAGAGTAGATGAACATTCATCATAAGATTATTATGTTCTGGAGGTCAGCTTTCTGTTATCAAAAGAAACCTGTGATTGTTTTCATCTCACGCAATGCAGTACTAATATACCGAGTATCATATACTATTTTATAGTACGAGTTCCGTAAATTCGACATTCTGTGGTGAATATATAAATATGATTATATATGAAATATGAATATATAAAGAAGTACAAATTTTAAAGAGGGAGCAGGAAAACTGCAATTTGTAGGTGGGGTTTATAGAGCTAGGAGTTATAATAAATCATATTAATTAGAATCATAACAGCTATTATAATTCATAATATAACAATAAACCCTAAAAGATCGTTAATTATAATGTAGGGATGGAAAGAGTCTTTAGAGAAATTTATATTTTATCTAAAGGATGGAATGAACCTGTTTCATAAAGAAAAAATAAATAGGTAATTATTATTATTAAAATAATACATGATAAACAAAAATGTAACGTAGCATTTCTATTCTATTTCTGAAAACCGTAATTATATTCATGAAGCAATTGACTCTTCAAAATAAGGGATAGCTAAAAATAAATTTATAATTACAAGTGATTCTCAAAAAGACGTTAGACCTTAAACTAAAGTATAAATACAATATGATTCAAAATAAAAACCATAAATGCAGCATTTACTTATACTACAAAAATTATGATTCATTTTATCCATATTTAACTAGTAACAACAAAAATTGGTAAATATTGCGCCCAAGATAAAAAAATTCATACTAATTTATTAAGATAAAGCGTGTTGTATTTTGTAGACGATAAACAAAGAAAACCGATTGTTCTGAAATTTGAAATATATATTCTGCATTATTTTCGGAATTTCTCTTCGTTGTAACTCCGACGTCTCGGGCACGGCTTCGCTTCTAACCGCAACAGCAGAGAACGAACAACAAGGCCACTAGGAGCACTCTCGGATTTTCGTACCAAACGGATTCTTCACAAGGGCAAGGTCCCTTATCCCACTGATGCACCAAAATTATATGATGCACAAGTCTAGCTATGTGCACACACACCGACAACAATCTTATAATACAAAATTAATCGTAAAACCATGGCTTGCAAATCTAAGATATTAGCAATAATTTTTTGAGTTCGAGCGGTAACTTGAAAACGTCACGACGGTCTATTTATCAGTTTTCTTTCCTTTGTAAATATCCTGGAAGTAACAGGATGCAGTGAGGAATGGAGAACAAGTCCATCATTGCGAAAAGCGGTGCTCAGCATCAGGTAAGCCTTTCCTGAGGCTTATAAATAAATAAAAACTTTACAGAATAGGTCAATGTCCTGTCGAGATGGTCGTCTATCATACATGAACATCATCGGTGGGACCATTCGAACAATATAAGTATTATAGTAAAAAGGGCCTATTCTGAAAAATAAGTAATAATCGTAGTAGTCATTACGGGATTGTCCTTAAACATACGGTGAGGGAGAGAGAGAGAGAGAGAGAGAGAGAGAGAGAGAGAGAGAGAGAGAGAGAGAGAGATGGAAGCGATAATTTAGCCTGCCTGAACCCTCACAGTTCTATACTAATGCTGGATGTGTGTCACATGTTCGCATGGCTCGAATAAAAGGTAAGTATAGCCGATATTATATCTACATGTATTGCAAGTTTACTGAGCTTTTTGCACATTAAAGTCGGTGTTTGAAAAATTCAAATATTTATTGCATCATATCTTCTCTGTAAAATCAGAGGATTATGAAAAACAATAACTAGTTTTGGTATAGATTGCGATATCTTAAAAATATATAATTATCTGGAGTTTAATCAATTCAATTAAAAAATTTGTATATATATATATATATATATATATATATATATGTACATACTGCTATTCGTACAATTTTCATAATGAACACGGTCTTTTAATGTCGATAGTGCAGAACATTCATTTTAGTTCTACAACTTTACGCACAGTTTTTCTCTATGAGACGCAAAGATCGATTCGAACTTCCGGCTATTGCGAGGAGCACACGTACGATGAAATCATGTGTCTTGTCTTTTTTGTAGACATATATATTTGTATTGTATTAACTGGTAACTATTAATAATAAATAATTGAGTATTAATTAAATAATAATTAAATATTATTTTTGAGGCCTATTTAACATCGGATTGCTTTCTTTTCCAAAAAGCCAATACTTAATCCGATATTTTGTTGTTTTTTTATAAATTTCTGGTTCAAAATAAATGGAGTTTATAATTGCATAAACGATCTGACACCATAATATATATATTTAATCCACATAATATATTATCCATATATAGAGGCCTACGGTGGCTTGATCGCTAGAGCGAACGACTAGCAACTCGATGATCCGGTGCTTTATTTACAAACACATCGTGGACCTCCGTCGCTGATTAGCACCGATATTTAGAAGCATAAATAGAGCGACGTTAAATAACATAAAAAAATCATCCATATATACTCATATTATTTATATATTGAACATACTGAAACATATGAGATTTAAAAAAATTATCACTCTTGCATCTTTCATCATATTGAAGAGAGACGTAAAATACGTCAATCGTTTTTTCTCTCACACACGTCTATTACAGTTGCTCCATTTGAACTCGTAGACTACTTTTCTTGATTTGATTATTCTCTTTCACTCTCCAACACAAAAAAATAAAACTTGAGAAATAGAAGAAACAAAGCTCGTATTCCTACGTTATTCGTAATATGTCAATTGAACTTTATTACAACTTTATATCTCATGTTTATGTTCTTCTTAATAATTTATCTCTTACATCTATTAGATAATATTACATGATTATTAATAGTATGATTAGTTAACTTAATTTCATACAGCTGTGGAATTTAATATATTAAAGGAGAATTAAATTCAATGTCAGAAAAAATTAGGGACATATTTCTGTCGATTGCGGAAGTGATAATTTTTAGATTTTAAAGACAAAAAATAATTAGGAAACTTCAAAATGAATAAGTATTGGTTCATAATTATTAAAGCAATAAATGTAAATCTTATTTCTCATGGAGCAAATGGAGTTGTTTATATGGAGAAAAATTTTCATGAAAAATTGCTCTGTACTTGGTGAAACACGTATAATAAAATGATTTAATAATGGAAAATATTTTTCAAGTGTTCTTCTAACATAGAGACTAACTAAACTTATAAGACATTTATAATCATAATAATAATTATATTCATTATAACTATATTTAATGATATAATAGACTAGTAATTATTACGGAAACCATAGAATAAAAGTTCTGGTAAGTTAATCTTATTTCCTTATTAATAGAACATGCAGAATTAATTTTTATAGCACAAATACTTCGTAATAATAAAATAGTCATTATATATTTTAATAGATTACCTTTCATCCGAAACGCTAAATAATATAATACACAAAGATATAGAGTACTTTAACATATTTGGATATTCCAATATTCTCTGTCGCTTTACTACTCTATATATTTCTTACACTTATCTATTGAATTTAAGCACTTTTAACTTCTATTCTATCACAAATATACTCGTGCGCGAGCCATTTCCTTAAGACAAAGAATCACCTATAATACTATTATTTATAATTATCATTTTTAAATACTACACTGAATGTCTTTCACAATGCGATAGACGCGTATACATGGTTCTTCTTTCAAATTTTAGTCAAATTAAACGGTAAAATTTAACATATTATTTACTAAAGGAATCCTATGAACAGAATTGGCAATTATACAGTTTTTTTTCAAGAACGTTTTATTGCGTCTTTAAATAATAATTAAATTCAAATAATTAAACATCCAATAAAACTATTGTTTTATACAATATATAAAATATAGTTGTTATTTGTTATTCTGTATTCTCAGTTTCAAGATTATTATTCTATATATACGAGTACGTATAATACTTAGTGAGCTGGTCAGTATGATGACTGATGGCCCATTTCCAAATGTACAATAATACGGTAAAAAACTTAAAACTAATAGATGAAACTGAATTCATATACTTATTGAAAATATTATGGTCTTAATATCAAAGTCAATAATCACCTACAACACTTTATAATAAAAGTTTCTTAAAAAGGAAAATGCGGTAGAGTTGACAGCGTTTATCGATGAAGCTCAACGTAGTGTTCGAGCTTTATCGAATTGAAAAATTCCGGTTGAAAATTGAAATATATGGTTCATATTTATTCTAGCCACACGCTTGGATCTAGTGACGCGAGGTTGAGCGATACGAGCAGTATATGAAAGACAAATAATAATGCAGATTCGGTAAACAATTTATATTCTTCCCCAAAATTTTCGAAATTATTTGAATTTTTAGAGAAGTGTGCGCATACGCTTGGTATTATTACTTTACAAAGCAGAAAAACTGAAAAAAAACTAACACAGATATCTAAGACCGTCCTGGGCGCGAAAAGAGTTTTTCATGCAACGCACACACATAAATATAACAGTAATCTAATTATATGTTCAGATTGATACGGTGCATACCTTATTTATAAGTGTGATGCTTTTATAAATAAAAAACCGAATGAACGACGTAATGAAGTGCGACGTTTACTTTTCTGTTTTAATTGCTTAGTGTCACACAGAATTGATTAATGCACGTCTATAAGGTGTTGGCACGATGTTACATGTTCTAAGGTAACATCATTCAATAATTCATAAATATAACAACGCAAGTAATCAGCAGAAACAAAAGAGAATAATTGAGGACAATTGTGATAAAATTGTAATTTACTGATCGCTAGCAGTAAACGTGCATACTGCCACTGTTTCCGTGAATCAATATTCTGTTTTTTTAACAACTGGTTGGTAGGGACATAAAGAAGCAAGATGACTTAAAAACATCTGTAAATTCAATTACAAACTCGCCAACAGTTGCCTTCCATACAGCTGGTATTTCTGAAAACACCTATCAAAATGCTCGGCATTCAATGGAGTCCCGCGCACGATATGTTTGTTTTTAGCTACGGAGGTCGTAATCATTTTACCGAGATGATAAATAAACGTGTGTATTATCCAATATCGCACGTCTATTCGATTTGCTCGGTTGGCTAGCTCCTGTTACCGTTATAGATAAAGTTCTTATGCATGACCTATGAGATTTACGCTAGCGTTGGATGGAATATTACGAGTCTCTCGACTGCACAACACAACTTCCAATCCAACGTGGGCTGGATGGCTGTAGTTCCCATACCGTTGAGATTCGCGGGTTCTCGGATGCGTCTTCTCGTGCATATGCGGTGGCCGTATATGTGAGAATAGATGACGGCAAAGGAAATCTTCGCGTCTCCCTCTGAACAACGAAAACCAAACTAGCCCCAGTCAAAAACGTCAGCATCCCTAATCTCGAAATGTGTGGGGCCGTGATTTTAGTCAACCTTATTCGTCACTTACAACAACTAGATTTCTTAAAACTTTGCCCGGTATATGCTTGAGCGGAGAGGTCAAGTCGTACTAAGTTGCAAGGCGCTATCTGGGTGAGCGTACGAGTGCTTTCAGCGGGTGCCACTGCGATAACTCGCTGCCCAAGGAGTTATACGGACACACACGGGGCGAGGGCTGTACCCATATCCAAGACGTCAGAGCACTGTGTCGTGTCGATTTGTTGTCCCGCTTCCCTCAAACCACCTCATCTGAATTTCAGCGGCAGGTAGGATCACCGCCGATACAGAGGCCGACTGTCGAGGTATGATCCGCGATAGTGCGTTACGACTGTATGTTTAAACGCGTATTGATAAACATGTGCTTATATGCTGCAGTATCAAAAGTATTATGTTAAGAGCGTTGCATCGTATCCTTAGAGATAACTGTTCAATTTCTATAGTCTCTTCGATTGTTCGTAATATAATAAAGAAATTATGAGTACACTTTCAACCTTCGGTACAAAGTGGACATTCATTCCCCTTGATTCGATACTTTACGGAAGATTGTGGCAGGCTTAGTTAAATCTGAATAATCATATTTAAAACAAGTTTTTGGGACAAAACCTTAACCTTTGAAGAGCTTTCGACAGTTTTAATAAAAATAGAGGCAGATGCATATATATATATATATATATATATATATATATATATATATATATATTGCAACGGGGTGCCCGCTTTTTGCGCTGCAAAGCAGAGGTGCGCCGTTGGAACACGAGCGCTACGTTGTCGTCGAGATGTGCGGCTGCCGCGTGCAGACCGCGTGAGCCCTGTGCAGATATGCCCAGCGCCGACGAGACGATGATTGGATGGCGCGCGAGGTATGGCTGCACCGTTAGCAATGTACACCTTGTCCACCCGGAGGAACACCGCGCGCGCGTGCACCCTTGTGCGCGCATTCTGAGCATTAGCTCAGCTGGAGACGCGTGGCAAGCTCCTACTCAGGCGCGCCCGTGGAGACGGCGGGGTTCGTCTATGTCCCGCACACGTGTGGGGATAGCAGAGGCCAACGGCTAAGATTCAGAAAAGAGATGCGGGAAAAGGGAAGAAAATGAATACACGATGGGATGAAATAAGGAATGAAACTTCATGAATAAAGCAGGTAAAAGTACACGGCCGCGGTGACCGAGGATGATGCGACGCGAGGGTAGATAACTCTCTGACACGTACACACACACACTCTCTCTCTCTCTCTCTCTCTCTCTCTCTCTCTCTCTCTTGCACTCCCACGTACTCGATGTGCGAGCAGACTCCTCATCCACGGACGGTGAGCGTGCCCGTTTCGCCCGCAAAAAAGAGCCTCGGGCTCGGTGCTGCAGGCTGCCGATGGTCCTTGTGTGACACCGCTCGTCCATCGTCACCGTCGGTCGGTCCCGATGCTCGGTCGTCCGGACGCTAAGCACTATTCCGGTAGAGTAGTCTAAAATGCCGCTAGAAACGCCAAACTGCGCGAAAACCGAGTACTAACGAAGCTATCTGCGGCTGCGAATCGAAATCTGGAGCGTACGACTAATCTGCATTTCCGCGCTTAAGGGGGGCAACGAAACGAAAAAATGATGGGTTTTTTAAGAATTTGTTTTGAAGAGACAAAAACAAATATTATTTCCAAAATTTTAATATTATGTTTACACACTATTAATATACTTCAAGTGAATTTTTATTAAAAAAAAACACAATGCCGGTGCTATGCGGCGCTGTAGGTCGCAACCTGACGAGCCAATTTGTAATTCGGGTAATTTTTTCAAATTTTTTGCGTGATCTGAAACAAAAATAAAGTAATTAGTAGTGTAATTTCGCTCTATTCTTACCTACAAATGCATAAAAACTTTTAAAAAACGGTGAAAAATTGTACTTTTTTTAAAAAAAGATGTCGAATTTAAAATTTTGTAAGTTATATTTTTGTTTAAAAAATTACTTTTTTAATAAGAAACATTTAATCCCTTAGATATAAATAGACAACAATACTATAAAGTAATTTTGTGAAAAGTTTGAGAAATTTCTGTCGTTTAGTTTTTAAATGAGATCTACCTACTGCGACGCACGGGCGGTGCGCTCTGAAATGAGTCACGCTCATAGACTGTAGCTCTCATAAGACTATGAATTTCACTTTGAAACTTTTGCACGATATTCTTGAAGGGATAAACTAATTTTTTATGCAAAAAAATTCGATTTTTTGAAAATTGTAAAGGAGTTGCCCGCCTTAATCAACTGAACTGACGTCGAGAAAAAACTTTTTTTCTTTGCACGCAGCGGCTGATGCATGCCCCCGAATTCGAGGAAACAAATTCCAACCCGGCTCGGGTTTGTTCACATCTGCGTGGACACATACGGTCGATCGCTGCTCGCGCGATGCAGGACGCCGACCGTTATAATATATATATATATATATATATATATATATATATATATATATATATATATATAATATGTACCAGCAACTATATATCAACAACTCATGAATTCTCATTGGAGCGTGCTGTTGGTGGGCACCTAAAGTCTATCCCTTGGTGTAGCCACAGTTGTAAATTAATTTTAGTTGTGCGTACAGAACAAAGGTATTTCAGTTTATTATTTATTTACTTGTTTATGAATGTTAATTACAAATTGATTAGTTGCTTGCCCCCTCCTAAATAACACTGATTTTAAATATATATAATATAATTACATTGGCAAGTGATGTGTCAACACTAATTTATCTATTTCGTCGCTTAAAAAATGTATTATATGTAATTACATTTATAGAAATTAATATACTAAGAACTAGTTAAATAATATTATCAGCGTAAATTACATGTTTGTCCATTCAAAAAGTAATAGCTTTTAACAGTTAGTGTTTAATAAGATGTTTTTAATTGAATAAAAACAGGAAAATCTGAAAAGCTGACCTCCAGAACATTATAATCTTATGATGAACGTTCATCTACTCTATACTTTTAAAGTATTCTACTTAAAATTTTTTACACACACACATACACACACACACATATGGTGATTCCGCGAACCCGATCGAAGGCCACTTCGACTTGGGGCGGGTTCACGCGCATAACTGAAAGTTATCTCCCTTTGCTTACCCGGGTTACTACGGTCTCACTGGGAGGTCCCACCAGCCTGAAAGGGGGATTCGGGAAAATGACACACGACACAAACCAAAAAAAATCGCTTAACAAATTTATTGATTTAAAATTTATTGCACACACGTACATCATTACCCGACTATACGCCTCCACTATTCTCGGTCCGCGTACCCGGCGCACTCGCCCGAGGGGGGGGGGGGTAAAGGTACGGTAAGGAAAAGGAGTACAGGATAGCCGCACACACGTACGGTAGGGCACCGAGCGAAGTCGCAGAACCCGTCGCCGCGTGGCGCACACTCACCACGACGTCGATACATGAGGGGGTCGTGTGTCGATGACGGGCCCTGTGTGGAAGAAGGTGCGTCCGTTGAGTGACCACCGTCCGCGTTCTTTTCCACTCTTCTCTGGGTCCACACTCGTAACTCGCCCGCTCTCACTTCTCCTCCGACTCTTCGCCCACCTCCTGTTGGATCCAAGGCTTTTTGCCACCTCTCTCTCTCTCTCTCTCTCTCTCTCTCTCTCTCTCTCTCTCTCTCTCTCTCTCTGTACTACTTTCTCCTTTCTTCCGCCTTCACTCTCTTGGAGCTCACCTTTCCTTTACTATAAATATCAAACAAAAAAAATCGTATGATTGATCGCGATAAAGATAACTTTATTACAAACAAAATTTCCATTTCTATTTTGCTGAGATCAATATCGAACTTATGTGACAATTTATTCGAACAACCCTATCATAATATAATTATCTCATAGCCATATAACATCTTGTTAGCACTTTATAACGGAGAACTGGTTAGATTTCCATCCGGGAGCTGTTAACTTTATAACAAGATATAAGAAGAAAAAATTATAATGCAATCTATATGCAATACCGTAGAGGCTACAAATTGTAATTTTTGGCAACAATATAAGCTTAACACTACTTACGTAATTCTAAATAAACAAATAAATGATATCGCTATGACGCATTTAATCTTGTTACAATTTGTAATTGTTTGTAACATGAACAGCCAACCCGAATATATAAATTCAAGAAGATAAACGAAAATTAATTTAATTGTGCTCGTGTCGACTGTATTTGTATAGATAGTTTTGATATAAATACACTCGATTTTTATGTATTCAATCTAGTCTATTTAAGTGTACTGTAATCTAATAGAACTTTTTTTTGCATTTATTAATGTAAGGAAAAAGTTTCCTTATTCTAATATTTTTTTTGTTTATATCCTGACAATAGAATAACAATAATTATACTCAATATAATGTCAAATTTACATATAAGTTAAAAAACAAATTCTTTCTTGATTTATTGTTTTTGCTAACTTGATCAGCCTTTGTAGAAACAGTGTAGCTAATGATATAAAGAGACACGAAATGATATAAAAATTATAATTACCATCAAAGTACGCTTCCAAAATTAATATACTAAATGATAGTTTTCCTACGCCTCGCCCGAGAGAGTACCTATCACCATGATAGGTACTCTCAATCCTAATTTTTACATAATCTAATAATGAAATGTAAATATAAGGCAAAATCTCACATTAAATTAAAATTTTTTCTTTTTTTTGTACCGCATTTTTTTGAACAGCTTATAATCTTATCTTCTAGAATAATTTACATACAATCTTACATACTACTATATTTTACGTACAATCTTACATACTGCTATATATTTTTGTATACAATCTTACATACTACACACCTTACATACTACTATATTTTTACATACAATCTTACATACTAGAACACCTTACATACTGCTATATTTTTGCATACAATCTTACATACCAGTTTATTATTGAACCTGAATAATTTGCTACTATTTAGATATAAACAACCTATACAGTCATCTTTGTTTATCTACATCATCTTCGGTAAACACTAACTGGGGGAATGGCTGATAATTGTACTGGCTTTATACGAGGTCTCATAACTATAACATTTTTTGCTGCTCCAGCTTTACTGGATCAATGTTGTTTAAAATAATTTGTTTCATTTATTTCTTAACTACATGTCTTCAATATCTGGATCCCACATTCCAACGATCTGAAATTTCTCTATTCTTAACATTGATTCTAAACGATCTCCCACATTCCAAATTATCTGAAATTTCTGTATTCTTAACATTTTTACTATCACTTTTCTTTCTGCAATTTTTATTTTCACTGTACACTTTTCTAAATTTTTTCTTAACTGAACTATTGTTTCCTTTCAACTTTTTAGTTTATGATTTGTACCATCTCTACACTAGCTTTAATATTATATAAAACGTTTCACCAATTTCCTTACCTTTATTCTTAACATTAGCCTTATTATCTTGGTGTGATTTTGCTATGGTTTTGATTGTGTTCGTTTCATGACACATTTCAAATTATTCACAGTTATTATTATTTTCATTGTAAATTAGTAACACAAATTCATTATGCTTGTGATTTTATCTACCTTATTTATAGTTGTTTATTTTATTAATTTTATTAGTTTATTTTTACTGTTTAGATTGATTAATTTCGATTATTATAACCTTGAATTATTTTCAGTCACTGTTATTTCACTTTTTTTCACTGTCTAGATTTGAAATGTTCACTATTATTGTTTAGGTTCTCTATTGATTTTATAGCGTTATCAACTGTTCATAGTTTTTTTTTCTTCTTCTTGACATCCATTGTTTTCTTTTCTTTGTTTTTTTTTTAATTCTTAACTCTTAACTTAACTTAATCATTGACTTCACTTCATCTTTATTATTATCTACTATTATTTTCTTTTTCTTGCGTGACTGCGTCTCGGCACTCCAGTCCATGCGGTGACATTGGTTAGGTGATATAACCTTGCCGCCTCTCAGCAGACGACCATGCGTAGCTTATGGAGCGGGGAGGTAAAGGGATGGGAAACACAAGACGTGAGCACAAGACGTGATGGCGCGCGCGAACGCTTTGAGGTTTTCCTCTCTCTCTCTCTCTCTCTCTCTCTCTCTCTCTCTCTCTCTCTCTGGACAAGTTGGCACAGACGCCTTGTGACACTCGTCACAATATATATAGATATATATATTTATATAGTTATATAGAAAAAATATATATAGACGACTTCTACTGGAAAGTTGGAGTTCGGATGGCAGAACGCAATCTGTCGCGTTCTGGAGTCGACTTCTACGGGGATTTTTGTATTTATATCTTGTAATACGATGTCCAGATGTCTGGAGACGACTTCTCCGAGGAATATGGCGTTCAGACGGTGGAATACGCTGTCGAAGTGAACGCTGTCGAGAAATCCCTATAGAAATAGCCCCCAGATACGTAGACATCGTATTTCACTATTTAATCACGTATCTTTCAGTAGAAGTCGTCCTGAAACCCCTGGATTTTCACCGTCGGAATGCAATATTCCCCGTAGAAGTCGTTCAGAGATAACTGAACAACGTAATCCACCATCCGAATACGAAACTCTTTGTAATAGTCGTCTCCAGACAGCTGGACACGGTATAAAAATGATATATAATTTAAATATCCTTCAATTTGAAAGTCGAAGTTCCACTGCACCCTTGACCATGACATTCGGGTTAAAAACAAAGTTATTTCAAAGTCAAAAGATATTTTGATTAATCTCTTTTAGAATGTTTTTTTACACCCTCAAATATTTTTTCGCTTGATTTTTGTCAATTTAATATTGGACTGTGACAACTTTGGTTAACAAAATGAGTATTCAAAAATATTGCTAAAATATTGCAGAATCACAAGATTTATTTGAATTTTGAATAATATTAAATATAGAACGAAGAAAGGAATTTCGTACATAAGATAAGTGTTTATGTAATTCAGTATCTTTTCTTTTTATGTCGGAAGAAGACGTAGCATAAAAAATATTAAAGCTAAAATATATTTTTATTCATAGCACTTGGTATATGACATAAACAGACTCTAATTAATCTATAGGTGGTCCAGGATAAACCACTAATCTATTTCTACTGCATTCATGAATTCCATTGGGATTATTGCGACGGTGCTCACAATGTCTTAAAGTTAGAAGCGGAGTAAAACATAATTGAACTTGTAAAAGGTATTGTTCTGCAGGGTTCTAAAATAAGACATATAATAAAAATTAAAATTATTATTTAAGGTTTTCAAAAGATTATTTCTTATTCACCTCAGCTGGTAAACATTTTACGTAGATCCATTTTCCTAAAGTATCAACGAGAGTAGCGACGATATGTTCTAGTTCATAATTATTTCCAGGGTAGATTCTATTTTCGGCCAGTATACCTCCTATATCATATCTATTTAAAAGGATCACAGCTGTACTAAAATAATATGATGTATGAGAAGAAATGCAAGCTCCGCTTTTCATGAACTCTGTCTGCCAAAGATTTTCCTCTGTTGTATATGGTAAAAGAACGGGCCATTTTTCTGTTAATTGCTCTGTTAAAGTTGCATTTAAAGCATAGAATTCTGGACTGAGCCCTTCACTATTTATACAATATGAAATAAATTCATCCCGACAATCCAACGGCCATAGTCCATTTATTATCCATCTATGAGCTTCCAATATCAATCCACGTTGATTTAAATGTTCATGAAACGCACGGGCGCGAACATGATTATGTCCATAATTCGATTGCTGCCAAAAAAATGAAATTATGGGCGAATGTAAAACTAATACTAGTCCATGATAAACGCCTACTCTGAAAATTATTTGTGTATTCGTTATTATTTGTAGAATAATATAATTTAATACAATAATTTAATATAAGTAAACTATTCTATGTAAAACACTGTGTAGAAGTTTCAAATAATAATAATAAATATTTTACTTATTTGTAATTTAGGTTAAATTTCGATAACAATATTTTTTTAAAAATTGAAGAGACTAAATCATTTGTTGATATTGTTCAATATAATTCAAAGCATAATTTCTACGGACACTCCAAATTCAACATCAATGAAAATATGATTCGCTTGTGGCAAGCGTTAAACTCTATCGAACCACTAAGGTTGGCGGCTGGCACATAAAGATTTTCGTTAAAGAATCAACATTGATCCATCTAAAATTACTAACCTCAAAAAAGTAGATATAGATAGAAGCACAAAGTCAATATCAATATAAAAAGTGTCACTATCCCAAGGTTAAGGTACTATCCCAACATAGATGGCGCAAACGTTTTGAATCTCGATGGTATTAGTTTCTTACTCGTTGCCAGTTCTTGTTTTACCACTTCATGTATCGATGAGATTTACAGTTTTTACTTACCTTACTTCAGAATGTAATATATTTTACTTGTTGAAGTGGTAGTGACACTTTTTATATAGGCTATGTGATTCTGTCCATGCCTATCTTCGTTGCTAACGTAAACTCTTCCGTAAGGCTCTGGCATTCTTCATAGGCATGCAGCACACAGATTCTCTAACCTTCACAACAACTTTATTTTTAAATTTAGAAAATATAATAAAATTTTTTCCTATTGCTCAATCTACCAACTAGAATGAATTCATCACCAGTATTTCATTCATATTGTTTGGATTAACCAATGAAATTTTACTTTGAGCTATATTAATTACTATATATAATATTAATTATGAGATTATGAAAATATTAAGAACTTAATGTTGATTTTTCCATGTCAATTTCAACTTGTTCTATGCAGCATCTCCTTCATGTAATTGTTTATTCTAGCTCATGGGGATAGGTAAGAAAAAGTTCTTGGTAGGTTAAATTCATATCTACTGTTATTAGAGGTGAAAAGAACTAGTAAGTATTACTGATCCCAATTGCCAACAATAATATTATTAATTTTAGTAAAATATTTCATTTTTTTAAGGCAGCTTTGGATCAAAAATAAAGTTAAACATTGCTGAATTTAATAAAATTCAATCACACAACGTGTTAAAGTTGGTGGTACAAATGAAGCATTAGGAAACTCTTTTCATATGATCAAATCAGTAATAAATACTCAAATATTACATCCTTTTTGTTCAAATACAATCCTACTCGACCTAAGCTCCGTATTTATTTATCAATTCACGTTGACCATATTTTTTTCACTTGCAACTTTCTACATGCGGTGAATATTAAGTTTTCCAATATGTAAAAGTCAAAATGTATTTTGGTGAGTTTCGAATTGTTTTTACGTTATCTGCTAATATTCGTCAGTCAATTATGGCACACATAAGTATATCATCTACTGTGGACATAAAAATGTAGTAGATAGGCGCACTCGGCAGCGCAGACTGGAAAAACTGTTAAATATTCATTATTTGAGCAATTTTGTGAGCATGACGATAAATCATGATAGCTTATCATAAATAGATTATGTGAAAGTCCCCGTTCATTTTCTTAATATCTATGTGGATTCAATTCTGAACATTGAGATTGGCTTATAATTTTATATGTGACTCTACCTGGTATAGGCCAAAATGCATTTTTATATATAAGTTTCCCTTCCAATTTTAATGTGCTAGGTCGATCAATTATTTATGTGTCCATTATGCATTACATCACTTATCCGATTGTCATGAAGTTTTGAGAAGTTGTTGAGTACACTCTGCACAGGTTTCCATAATAGGAAATAATAAATTATAAATAAATCAATAAATCTGGTAGTAAAACTAATTTATCCTATTGTACCTATTATTTTTCTGCAAAACATCAGTTCACTACAACGTTGCAATGATATAAAACTTTTGAATAAATATATCTTGAACAATCTAGTCGAAAAAAGATTAAAGATTTTGCTTATCCAAAGCTGTACATCATTTGAAATGCTGACAGCCATATTAATATAAATTATGTCTTAAAAACGATATTAATATGCTTGGAACTGGATAAGAATTGGCTTATATTATTTATATTAAGGATAAGCTGATGATATTCATTAAAAGAATTATTTGCTTTAATTCTATCGCATAATTTCTTCTCTAGCATAAAATTAAATAGTTATCTCAAATTTATCTAAACTTATTAAAATATATTGAAATTTTTATTGATGCATAAATAATGAAATATGCAATAATTAAATAAAAATAAATGAACTAATTCTCTTCAAATGCAATAGAATATTATAATGCTTTACCTTCCAACTGAATCGCAAAATGATATAATACAGAACAATATGATGTATTTTAACATTTTCAAATAATATCTCAGAATAAGTTCGATGTGACTGGAATGGTATGAAAAAATTAGTAGAGTTATACTATGAAAATCTTTCTTTTTTAAAGATGCGTTTAAAGAAATATAAAATTTTATGTAAACATAAAGATATATTACTTTATTCTGTTTGAAAGTCAATGTCGACATTTGAATAAACATGTTAAAATTACTTTTAATACATAAAATAAAATATAATTTTTACAGTGAAGTGATGTAACATATAATTCATGAAGAAGTAAACTATTATTAATACTTTTCCCGTGTTAAGTGACGCACTATCGGTCGAAATAGCGCAACATTAATCTATTTAAATTTATATTGGTATTATGATTATTTATTTTATTATTAAGCGAAACGAGACAGATAAATCGTTCGAAGCTAAATTAAATTATAACATTACAATTGGACTCTATTTTTTATGAAAACCGTAATATTAGGAAGTTATGGTTTTGAGGTTAGTGTGGTGAAAAACATATTAATCATTATTCTACCTAATTTCTTACGAAGTATGTGTAAATATAGGCTTAACTAGGAATTTTCAACAAAACTTATTGGCTTAGAAAATGTTTTCATAAATATATGTTACTATAACAAATACTCAAAAATTCCTTTGTATTTTTCTCTTGGAAATATAATCTCAAGGCTCGGAATTAATCAGAAAATGAAAAGACTGTGTAGGTTATGTTATTTATAGTATTCTAATATTTTTGTATATATTCGAAATTATTTAATATATTATCATTTTTAGTTTTACATTAGTTTTTTTATGACTTGCGCCATAAAAATCGAATTAGCTCTACTTTTTACTATAATATTCTTAATCAATGCCGCGAAATTATTTACTATTTTCCCCATTTCTTCTCGCAATGATACATTTTTAAGAGTAGACGAGCTTATTTCTATATTATATGTGCATACAAGTAACACTGGTATTTTTAAAAATATTCACAGTTATAATATTCAGATTTTTTATAATATATAACATCAAAAATAATTCATGAGATCACGTCGTTAACATAGCTTTGCTTTAAAAAATATTTATGTTACATACAAATACAATACTTAAAAAGTACAATCACTTTAAAAACAATCCGAACTAGAAATTTCTGTATTTGAACAGTATTATTCGATATTCAGGTGTAGTCGAATGATTTCCATGAAAAATTATCAGTTTGAAAACTTCCACTCGATGTCGAGATGTATTCCTATGACATCCACCTGAAGTTTATCCTTTGGACCGTATCACTCGATATATGATATATTCGGATGGTTTTTGCGAGAAATTAGTGTTAATATTTAAAATTTGATATTAATATTTAATTGACCAATAATATTTGATAATGAGATGTACTCTAACATAATAAGATTTCGATTGTATTCACACTTTTATAATCTACTATATTCACAATTTATTAAACTTTCAATATACTTATTTTATTTTATTCAGCCTTAGTAATTCAACTGAAGTTTATGAACTTGGTGTTCGTTTTTTAATATTTTCAGGACTCACTACAGCGCTACCTATTGTGATGACTCGCATCTCGTTATTCTTCCTTTAATTTTTATTTTTACAGTCGTCAACAAACGTTCTTTTTTTGAAATAGATAGACTAAAGTCGAAATTCTTTATAAATGTTTTACCTAACGCTGTTTTATGTTAATCATAAAACTGAAAATCAGCGCATTTAAGATTTTCTATGAACTTAATACCAGCCCCCTTGTCATTTCGGTAATTGATATTTATAAAATATATAATAGTATTTACTGCTATTATATTATTTAAGACTTTCTTGTTTGATATATGCAACGCATATTTTATTTTTTCTTTCTTTTTTTATTTTAAGACATGATTATGTTAACTTTTTCTTATTATTGTTTTTACATATTTATACTGTAGTTCATTAGTTATCTTTTATAATATTCAGTTTAAAATTATAGAAATTCTGCTGTCAATGTTTTATAGTTGTATATTTTTTGTTTGTTATTATAAATGTATGTATTGTCACTTTCGGAAATATTGAATTTATTCGGATTCAACGTGTGCGCGTAGTAGCTCTTAATGTATAGAGTCAACCAATATGACTACTAATTTCTGGAGTTTAAGCTTATTAGCGAACAAAAAATTCTCTTCTAGAGTCCTTTTTATTCTTATTCACAAAAATTTAAGTACTTAATATAATAATTTATATCTACCTCTTTCTTTTTTGTTTGAAAATGTATTTGAAATCTTTAGCACTGTTTTACGCTCGATATTTTAGGTTCGATAATTTTAGATATTATATAATGCATATTATAAACGACATTTGTGTGTCAGCGAGATGTCTGGCTAAAGATGATGAGGGAAATCCATCCGTCTATGAGGATTCGAGTGGAGATAACCACAGAGACACGACGGCTGATGATTTCTAACTGTAGAAGATCGTGGTGGAAACGCATTCCCCAAGTCCCCTAAAAGTCAGGATTACTGATATATGTAATAATGTCAGCACTATCTGCGCTTGATGGTATTATTCGTGTCCGAGTTGTGGGAGTACTTTCTAACTTTAAAGATACAAGCTCTCTCACTGATAATCCGAGCATAAATTATAAGGTCTATCATTTATAAAAACACTATTCATTTACTACTGTATTTATCATCAATCTCAAATTGTTTTATTTTATAACAGTAGAAGGTACCACAAAAAAGTTCATTCCGATTTTTCTAAAACTATAGATTACACTAAAAATTTAGATCAAAGAAATAAAATCACGGAATTTACTGAAGTGTTGACTGACAATAGGTTTATGTGGAATAAGAAACGAATACGTCAATAAAAATTGTCTTTAATGGATTAATTTGATTACATAAAATATAATAACAAGTTAACATTAATTTACTGGCCTGTCGGAATAAACAAATGTAAGATGTCTATCACATTCATAAATACCAGCCTGCTGATGCGATTGATGTTGGCAATTCAGTAAATTGTAACATGGATCGAAGCAAAGCTCAACTTCTAAAAGGTATTGTTCACTAGGATCCTACAATAAGTCACGTATTAATATTAAAAATTTTATCTACAATGAGAGAATTTTGACACTGGGAGAATAAAAATGCACACTAACGCAATATGTGTTCTTTGTTGCTACGGTTATATCAGACTGATAACTTTGTCATATGGCTGATGTAAGAATATATAGTATCCATTTATACTAAATGACTGTAAACGCTATGAATATGCTATTACTTCTAAATTATCAGTTTGACAATAATATAAGTATAATTTGGTACTTTCAAACAATCGATTGTAAACATATTCTACAAGTGATAAGTGTCAACTGATGTTAAGTATGTATCACAATTTCACAATGCATCACAGTTCCACGTAAATGGTCCTAGATCTTTTAACATTTCACATTTTGTTAATAAAGCGGAAAAAATAGTTTATGTTCAATTTCAGAGAAGTTCATGTGATATGAAAAATGTAAAAGTTAAAATCGTTTTAATTTAATACAGGTTCTTTTAAAGATATGTCTATGCATTTTAGTATTTACCTTTCATACGATATTATTTATAATATCAATTAAAAAATAAATCAAAAATATGATTTGTTCATTAGATAATATGGAAATACTGTATCGTCTTACTGTATATCGTGTTATTTGGTGTAATATATTCACAGTATATGTACATGGTCCAAGCTCCTTTAGTGTCATAATGCGGATTGTATAAGGTATTTAAAAATAATTTATCATAAGTCTTATTGTTAGAAGTGTTCGTATTTAATTATTATGACTTCTAGAAGATACCAGATAATTAAATTTCACGATTTCAGTTAGAAGTTATATATTTTCATAGAATGATCTCCATTTAAGTCGGTAGTATCGAAGGTGGCATTTATATGTAATGTATAAGAGCAAATTGATTGCCAAACGGGTTAATTTGAAAGCTTTTGGTGAAAAGTTTTTTAAAACTTTTCTCTCAGCTAAGGCGTAGCAACTATAAATACACGAAGAAATACTAGACATTAAATTAAACCATCATTACTTCATTAGTGAGTATTTACATTAGTCTCTCGGTAATGATAAAGTCGACTATTTATACTGTACATAAACCAATTCACTGCGATGTTCTACAGCTTGAAGACTAGATAAAAATTCTTAAATCTTGAGTAGCCCCTTCTCGAAAGCCAATAGCCCATCCTGTTGATTAATTTAAGTTCTTCGTTTGATCAATCGAAAGACTTCTTTCATGTACATAATGATATATTTAGTTATTATACCGAATGAAGGTTGCTAACTCGATGGAGACTTCTTAAACGGATACCAAAGATAATTTGTATAGACCGAGTTAATTACTGAATAATAAATATTCTGTTTTAAATCATGTTATAACGAAACATTAAATTATTGAAAATGTTCATTAATCAAGCTCTATTTACCTTTATTCTACATTTCTAATAAGTTTCAAGAAGATTGGTCAAACCATGTAGAAATGAGAACGTTTTTAAAATTTTATTTATAATTTTTGATTCTGAAATTTTAAAAAGGTTCTCATTTCCGTAAAACCTAACGAATCTACTTAAATATTTGCAGTGATGTGAAATAGACTTAAATAAATGGGTTAATTCACTAAAAACTGCAACAGTAAATAAAAATCGTGCTGTTTTGAATTAAATTAACAAATCATAAACTTTTAAGCTATATAATTGAAAATTTAAATAGTTAATAATATAATAAAATAGTTCTCGAATATTTAAAAATTTTTATTTAATGTTAATATTTAGAAATTCATATATATTTAATGAGTCACTAATAAATCATAATTAGATTTGTTATTTAGTAAATCCGGTTGATTTACAAAATCACATAATAAGATTACGTATTTTAGCATATTTAAATAAAAATACCCCGATGCCGAAAAAGTTTAAAATCAATTATAGTAAATTATTTTAGTTATAATAGATCAATTATAGTTTTATTTTAAATGTTTTATCAATTTTCATGATACTTCATACCGTCGTTGTAGTAACGCTATCTTTAATATGAGAATTAATTATACGTACAGTCATGTAAAAATATCAGGCATAATTCTATCTTTAAGCAAAATCAGATACTTTTATAAGCAGCCAAACAATCAAATAATGTAATCTGAAACCAATGAATAAGTAATCTGATTATAGTTTTTGCGTATTATTTGCACATGTAAAGTTTTCAAATAAAAATGTCGCATTTAAATCCTAAAGGCAGAAAGAATTTGTGCTCCTACTTTAATCTCATAAGATTTATAAAACAATAAAAATATCATACTCGATACATATATATAGGTAGGTTGTAAAATACAAGTATGGATCTAAAAAAAGGACGCAGTCAAGGGAGAACGTTTACAAGCGTTGATTAAACACATTTCTATACATATTATATACATATATAATATAGTTAGAACGAGCCTGCACACATGAGATACCGCTTCGCGTGTCGTTGGTGAGGTGTATCCGAAATTAGTGTATATATAAACCTACGGAACTCTAATAACATAACATCCAAAATCAGATTTGCAATGTAGTCCGAGCTATAAGAACTCAGCTAATAATTCGCTTCTTTGTATCAAGGCTTTTTCTGCGGTTACCCTAGAGACGAACTAATTATTATTGTCTCTCAAGTTCATTTGGTTGAGCATTTTTTATGACTGAAAAGCCTGTACGAGTGTGTCATTGGTGATAGAGTCCTTCTGCGAATTTTGATGATTTCGACAAAAATACTTGGCGTACAAATACTGCATATAATTATCTGTTTGTTTATTATATATTATTATAGTCTTTATACTCATAAATCTTTCGTCCGATAGCATGTGACAATAAGACCATTCATAAAATGTAAACATGGAATTCGTTCTCGATGTCAATATATGTCCCCTTGAACTTATACGCCTGCCCTCATTTTTATACCGAAATTTTATGGAATTGTCAATCGTACGTTATTATAATCATTTTTATCATATTGTTAGCGGACTGTATGAAAGAGAATATATGCCAAGGATATATATAAGGGATATATGTATATACAGAATATATTTTAAATTCAATATTGTACTCTTGTTGACTGTTGTAAACTAAACTGACAAATATTTTCATCAGTCTTACAGTCGTTTAAAATGATATATTTATAGCTAAATAAGTATATAATTTTATCATTAGAATTTTGTTTCAACAGTCCCCAATGATGAACCGAAGCGGTTCGAAACGTCCAACGAAAGCATATAAATTGACTCGGTAATGGTGGTGGGGGCAGACTAATTTTTATTTGTTTCAGATTCTACGGAGGGTCATTATAAACAAGGACAGTCTGACTGTCATTATTTAATTATTTAACTATAAATATATTATTTTAAATGACTGTAAGACCGATGAAAATATTTGTTAGTTTATATATATATATATATATATATATATATATATATATATATATATATAAGTTAAATAATTTTCTACAATTAAAATAAAGTTAATGATTTTTATTTGTTTTGCTTATCTTTAAATTCGTTTTAGTACTTCTACATGTTATTTCTGTGATCTATGGATCTTCTTGTCTAATAAATCTACCAAGTAAAATACTCTTATATAATCTTTGTTATTCTGTATTTTTCTGGAGTTCAAGAATTTAAACTCCAATCATGCAAATCAACCTTTAAAAAGTAAGGAAAAGCTAGCTTTTGTAGGCTGTATATTACGTATGTAAAAATAAAATTTTGACCAAGAATTTGTAAATCTTTTGGAAGATTTGTGATTGCCGCAGGACACGCTCACAAAAGCTTTATTAATCGATTAAATAAATTAGCTTGAATATAATTAGATTTTGTTTTTACTAATTGATTATTTATTTAGTATCTTGCTACTTACAATTGCACCCAGCGTAATAAGTAAGTTTACGAAAATTTAATGTAATGACATAACAGAACTTCTTGAGTGTTAAATAATTCAGTATATTTCGTCACGTATTTAAATCTAAATCAATAATCTTTCTAGTTTTTCAGCTGCAAATTCTATTAAAGTAACGTGATAGTCGAAGGCAAGTTCACACTGTAGTAAGACCTATTACGCGTAAAGATAATATTATAATATAACTCGAATTAGAACTATATAGCAGACCAATAAGAAGAATCAAAAAAACTAAGAGGAACAGCCAGCTCGCTCTGTTTCATTGTTCTTTCTTCTGTCTGCAAGAAACATTCTTTTCTATGATAGCTCTCTTAAAAATTATTTCAACCACTACTGCTGTTCGCGGCTGTTCACAAGTTATTATCTTCTTCCCCTCATTTTTCTATTTGTATCATAGACGGTTGTTTTTTATTTTGATATAATTCTTAAAATGTCCAAATTTTACTACTAGATGTGCCATATTTACATGAACTTTCATATATTCATTATTTAAACAGAAATTCAATTTATAAGATATCGAAAAAAAGAGATGTATTGCACGAAACAACTTTTCTGTTACATAAGATGCAACAAAATGTTAATTTGATAGCTTTTTAAGGTAACGAACAGATTTCTTTCTATCACATTCATGAATTCCCTCAGGATGATTGCGCCGATGATCACAGTTAATTAAATTATGAAGTGGGTCGTAGCACAGCTGAATTTGTAAAAGATATTGCTCCCGAGGTTTCTAAAATAAGACATATAATACAAATTAAACTTTATATCTAACTATATAAAAAATCACTTGTTATTTTATTATACCTTAGACGGAATACATTTTAAGTATACCCATTTTCCTACAGTATGCACAATAGGAGCGACTATATCTTCCAATGCATATTTTTTGCCTGGTTCGATATTAGATGAAGCTAGAATTGACCCTATGCTTTGTTTCTCGTACAGATTCATAGCTGACTTAAAGTAAAAAGATGTTAGAAACGAAAAGCAACTTCCATAAGTTTCAAACTCTGTTTTCCAAAGACTCAATTCACGCGTCGCATTTGGTTTTAAAGAAGGCCATCTACTTTTCAATAACCGTTTAAAATTATTATCCAAGTCTTCATCCATATATGCCGGTTGTTCATTTTCAGCAGTTTCACAATTTGTGAGAATGTTTCGAGACTTCAAAGCCCACATCCCTTGCACAATCCATCGATTGGGCTCCAATGTTAGGCTATGCTCGCTCACATATTCCTCATATGCACGTCTATTTACACTATTATTTTCCCCATCCGTATGCTGCCAATAAAATGAAGCTATGGGCGAATGTAAAACTAATATTATTCCATTGTAAACGCCTATTCTGAAAATTAATTATGTACTAATTATTATTAATAAAATACAATTTAATTAAGATAATAGAACAAAATAATAAAAAATCAAATTAAACACTATATTATGAGACTCAAATCATATATCAAAATATATTAAATATTTATTTACTTTATTAAGGTAATTATTTTTTCAATGATGAAGTTCAACATTTATAATACAAATCCATAAAAAAGTGAACTGAAGTTTCAAAAAAAAACTTCCAAACGTAAAGCATATTTATTATATTCTGAAATGCTCAATCCAAATATGTTATAAATATAGCATTTTGCAGTGATTTTGAAAAAATTTAGGAGAAAGTTTTAAAAAGAACTTGTTCAAAACTTGGTATTGAAAAGTTTTGTATTGGAAAGTTGGATTATTTCAAATATTCTGACAAAGCAGATATTGTTCCATAAATGATATTTTGTCTAGTTAGTATTAAGGATTAGTAATGACAATACTTTTTCACTTAATAGTTGTAAAATTCAACCTCTTTAACGTATTGTGAAAGAGCTTTATAATTTCATTTGTTGATACTTATATGATAGAATAACTACTAACTAAGATTATCTTTTATAATTGTTATTCAATCTAATAGTATATTTAAATTTCTTACTTTTCAGCTGAATGACAAAAAGTTATAATACAGAATATTATAATGTATTTCAACATTTCTTAAAAATAAATACTCTTTATAATATGGATCAAATTAAGAATCAATGTACTAAAAGCGGTTATGTTGAGAAACTTGTATATAATTTTTTTTTATAAATAAAATTTTACACGAATTTAACACTAATTTTTGTAATTTAATGATATCACTATTCAAACGTGAATGAGTATCAGTAGCAATAGATAGAAGTAGAAATCTATAGCTTCAAATATCTGAATTTGAAATGAAGATTTTAAATGAATATTTTAAGTCAGTTAAAATTGTTTAAATTACACTTAATTTTTATTGTAATGATAACCAACTAAAAAATAAAGTACTCCAAGTGTATACGTTATCGTAAATATATATATATTTTTTTAATATAAAAAATTAACCTATGTATATCTGAATAATACGTACTACTATAATGATTAACTACGTTTAAAAATTCAAGGTGAATGACTTATTTGTCGTCATATTATTTTTCAATGAAATGGACTCCTACATAGATCTTACATTTGTAATATCGTTACCTATTAGTAAAAAATTTAACTCGGCAATGTAATAACAGGTGTAAATGGATTTTTCTTTACATGTTTAATTTTCTGTCTAGTCGAAACCAAAATAGCCGTTCGATATCCAGATCGTATTATTAACTAATAAATTATATTCATATGATTATCACAAATAATATTTAAGCAACTATGGTGTTTCCTTAATAGATTGTACTTACAATAAAGTGTTATAGATAAGGAAGTCAATGGAAGAAGAGAAATAAACAGTAAACAATAAGACTTCTTTTTAGAGGCCTAGCATAGCTAAAACGAAGAACTAAGAATTTGGTAATCCGAGTTCAAGTCTCTATTATAGTTAATATTTGCAAAATTATAAGTTCATTTCAAGAACAAAAAGCCGCATTTCCTGATTTTTATCTTTTGATTCTCCGTTATTATTCTTTTAGTACTCTCATTTCCTTATTAACATTTTTTAGTTAGACAAGTATCAAGTACGTATGTAATGAGTAATACAATGAATCGATTATGGTAATATCACAATGACTTAATATTATTTGTAAAATCTATATGTGAATAAATTGGTTGAGAATACGATCTGGGTACCGGATACGAAGCGGCTTTGAAGGTCTTAGGTCGAACGTTATTTGAACACACAAAAAATATTTTTTGATACAAAACTGCCTTCAGACGGAGCAATTCTAACGCTGTCACCAGCTGCGACCTGCCAGCGATGTGCTGTGATCTCACTCAGATAACAGCACTTGAGTTCCATCTCATCATTTGATTTTTGAAGTAAAACTTTTTTAAGTATATAGGCGACGAGCGTTACATAAGCATATATGCAATTTGTATTTTATATTAAGGTTTTAAAAGAATTTAAAAAAAGACAAGCAGTTAACTTCATACTTGAATGCTCTCCTTTTTTAACAAACGACAACTTCTCAATCATATTTTAATTTCATTATTACTTTCGACGATGGGACGATGAGGGATGATTGTTTACACTAGCGAACCAGTAATAACTAGAAGTTGTATGCAAAGGTTTTATATATTTTGGAAAGTTGAAAATAGTTTTGCCAATGTTTGTCAATATTTATCAATAAATAAGTAAACACTAATTCGGTGCTTCAACCAGTAACATGAAAATTGAAAAGACGGGCGGATAATTCAACAATAATCTAAAGAACGAATGGAGAAGGCTATTGACCAAACTGACAATGGTTTAGTTGTAACTTTACTATCGTGCTCGTAGCCGTATGACTATCATGCATATTAATTATTAATTTTATTAATAACAACACAAATATACTTTTTATGCTTTTGAAATTTTGATCCAAGATAACAATATCTATATTTAAAAACATTGGTTGATAAAAAAATTGTCCAAATAAAAAACTTTCGAAAATACATAAAAATCTTTATATACTTCCTGTTATGGAGAGACATATGTTTTTTGCGTATATAGTATTTACAGGAAAATAGTATTATTACAGAAATATATTATTTGTTATTAAATTAAACGGTTATTAAATTTTTGTAAATTAGGATACATTAAATTAAAGATTTTAAATCAAAGTTTTTATAGCTTTTATATTTAAGGTTTTATTTCTCTGAACTATAAGATTACTCAATTTCGTAATATAAAATTGTATTTTATTATCTGAGAATTATAGTTTAATTAATATGAAAGATTTTTCTACGTTATACATTTTAGTTTGTGTTACATATGATAAGTATGTGATAGTATAATATAATACATGATAGTACTTGAATTTCTTTTTATTTCCATAATTTCATACGCATGGGTTGAGCGTGCTAAATTTGTAAAATATACTTGTTTAAATATTGAGATAAATACGTTTTTAATTCCTGCAAGTTAATGTAATATATTATTAGATTAAATATTACTTCGACTGTATGCGTAATAATTTTTAAATTCATATTTGTAACAGCGAATTTGTATATATATTGTAACGGGGCCATTTCTGGGATAGGTACGGTCCTGGTACCTTCTTTTACGTCTGTAGGACGTTACAATAATTATAGGACTTACCTATCATTAATTATTTACCACTACCAAGGTTTCACTTCACTTTCACCTAGGCAATAAACAATTATTAAATTGTTTAAAGAATCAATTATTAATAGGAATGTTTTGCTTTAACTCCACTTGTCCTATAAATATTCTTCAATTCTGGAGGGTAATTGAATAAAATAAAAAAATTCAATCACAGGGCTATCAGTTAAAATCACAGTAATTGTTTATTATTAAATCATAAATAATATTAAAACTATTAATATTAAATTGAACAACTGTTGTGATTCACCACGGAGATGGCAGGGTCCTGAATTGCCAATATCAGAATTTATTGGTTTGAATAAGAAGAATATTAATAATTTATTATAACAATTTAAATATATTTATAAACTAAAAAATGGTATTATAAATGATTATTTAATTACCTAAGTACACCCGCAAACCTATTAGTTGATTGAGTGTGATTTAGTCGAGAATAAATACGATTTAAATTCTATTGAAATTCAAATTTCGCGCGCTTTATTTTAACCTAATACGGTCTTCAAGCGCTAGGAGTCGCTACTGTAACTTATTATATTATAGTTGCGCGAATCTCTCTCGACAACTTATACGCGCGAGCGGAATACACCGTCGCCCTCACACACGTATAAGCTAATCACACTGGCGGCTGTGCTTGTTTGCGTATACGATTCCCGCTCGAAATTGTTATAAACACACACAAGCTAATCGAACGGTTATTCTACCTATATTCTTTTAATCAGCGTATATAAATTCACATTCATGCACATTCGCGCGTATCAAAATAAATCGAATATAATGAAGTTTGACGAATTTATTTTAACGAATTTATTTTAATTGATAAATAATTCCCGCACGATTATTTATCTACGCAAGTACACGCAAGAACGCAATAGTTCGAATTAAATTTTTATATACCTGATGATGTTCTAATATATTCGAACGACAGCTCGCGTTGCGGGCCCGTTATTCTTCGGTCGATGATGTTAGCTCTCTTCTTATACTTATTGAAGCTGGTCAAAATTGCTCAATTCTAAGAGCAACAATAACAAAAGTATTCAACTACCAACAACAACAAAAACAATATCCAAAACAACGGCAACGATGCAACAGCAATAAATCGATATAACAAAACTTTAACAATTCAATATTTCAGAATACCAAAATAACAATTCGAATAGAAAAGAACAGCGAATACTCCCTTTAGCTTCGACTCTCAAAAATCGACTCCCTGACTTTTTCCCTCACTCCCTTACCTCCAACTAGAATTCGACAGCGGCTATAACCAGCCGTCTGTCTCTCCCTAGTTCAAAACGAGCACCTATACTTGGCGCCCGTTACACCCCCTTCCAGAAATTGCCAGTCCTCCTGGACTCTGGAACTACTGGATGTCCTCATCCTATAAGCAGAGAGATGCAAGGAGTTTTGAGAAACGGAATTCATTTTAAATAAGAATTTTATTAGACATTTATATATATAAAAAAATACAAAATATTCTAAATAAAATCTAAAAGCTGTCTTCCAGGAAGTAGCGATACTTTAATGTTTATCGTCCCTGGAATTATAAAAATAGGGTTGGTACTCCCATGTTTTCGAACATCCGAGCATGTTCTGGGATTTCGAACACCCGGATATCCACAGAAATAACAATACCGGGGCTTACCTTGCCCCGGCTCACTGGGTTGGCCTTTTGGTTTCTGAATAGGCTCAGGTCTCGATCTTCCTTCGACCTTCTCCAATTGGTCGCTGACCTCTACCCGCACTTCTAAACTGCTGACCTGTAGGAGTTGCTGTACTTTAAGTTTTTTTGTTTCCAGCTCTTCCATTATTAGCCGGGTCGTCCGTTCTTTTTCTTCTATGGCTTCATTAGCCCTACGAACGGCGGCCTCGGTTTGTTCGTAAGAACGTATTGCCAGCGTCAATTGTTCTGCCTGCTCGCGGCGAATACGCTGGTTATACTCCTCCCGAAATTGAGTTAGAGCAACCATTTCTTCTTTTTTCTGCCGGACGACTGATTTGTATCTGTCCGTGGCTTCAGGGCCGCCTGGGATATTTTGCAACTCATCCCCGGCCTGGAAAACTTGGCGTTCCAGGGCCCTGGCTTGAGCAAATACTTCATTGGTGGATAATATTAATCCTTGAAATTTGTCCACCAAGGTAGCCACGTCACTACATCTCTCCTCCGTTACTGCGGCCCCTTCTTCTTCCACTGGAACGGGAACATCTCCCACCGGTAGAAGAACCGGTGGGGGTTCCACCGCAGCTGGAGACATGACTGGGACGGAAACATCTCCCACCGGTAGAGCAACCGGTGGAAATTCCTGGTCCGGGGTCGATCCAACTTGACCATCACAAACATTCGATATACCGAATAATCCCAGCAAATCGACCTCTTGGTCAAAATCGACCCTCATTACTTGACTCTTGATGTCGGAGATACAATTTTCGAGTAGGGCAATCATCCTGCAACATAAAGATAAAAAGAAACAGTTTTCAATTATGCCTTTTTAGGCCTCCCACGCGGTCGTCTAACTTCTACCGTCCCTCGGTGGTCGAGATCTTCGGTAGAAGTGTGTCGAACAGCTTTGGTAGCTTTCCGAGGGCGACCGCGTTTACGCTTATTCGTTTTAGCAACACCGCAATCGACGTGATCCCCTCGTTCGTATGCTTCGCCCGCTGGCGACCTATCGGACCACGCTAGTCCCGCACGCTCCTCATCCGCTGACGAGGTCCTATCGCTAGTTGGAATTCGATCTTCCGATGGAAATGACGAAGGTCGATGTTGATCTAATGACTGTCTTCTTCGCATTTCCCTCGATGGTTGAAATCTTTGACTTGTCGAAAATAAAGGTCCTCCTAAAATTGCTTCGTCAGTTGCTTGAGGTATGATTTGTTCTTGATCAACGAACGGCTTCAAGTGTTCGGAGTGGACCAAATCTTCTATCCGACCCTTATCATCGACTAACTTATACGTATTAGGGCCTTTGATCTCCGTGATCACATACGGACCCACATACTTAGGCGCTCACTTAGCTGATACGCCTTGGGCAGCGGAAGACAAGATACGGTTCCTTTTCCATACATTATCTCCTGCTTGGTATGGCAAAGGACGATGACGAGCATTATAATATATCGGTTGACGTTCATGTTGCTCTCGCGACCGTACCTTTGCTGACTCTTGGAGCTCTTCTAGCCGTCTCAGTTTAGCTAACCAAGATTGTCGGCTTGCATCTTCAATACTTTCAACCATGGCACAATCTTGGTCACGGCGAAGCATTCCGGGTGGAGTCAGCTCCCGTCCAAAGTTCAGCATGGCTGGAGTATACCCAGTGGAAGAATGAGGCGTGGTGTTGAGTGAGAAGTTTAGCTCTATCAATCTCTCGTCCCAAAAATCGTGGTTTTCACCCACAAACGCTGTAATTTGTGATTTTAAGATCCTGTTAACTCTTTCCACTGGATACGCCTGCGGATGATATGGCGGAGTATACGAATGATGAATACGAGCTGCTTCGAGATATTCATCTATCGTTTTATTTTTAAACTCCGTGCCATTATCCAACAGGAAAACTTTTGGAGCTCCGAATCTCATGATAATTCGCTCCTTCAAGGCTTTCATAATAGTTACTTCGTAGGCTTTGCGAAGTGGTATACACTCTACCCAACGAGTGAAAAGATCTTGTAGGACTAGGACGTACTCGTAGCCGGCTTTGCTACGATTCAACGGACCCATGATGTCCCCTGCGACCATTTGCCAAGGTCTTTCCAAAAGCCTCTGGCCCATTAGACCAGTGGGTAATCTCTGGTCCACCTGACATTGCTGACATATAAGACAGTTCCTAACATATTCTTCGACCGTCTTATAGGAGCTGGGACAGTAATAATATTTAGTTACTCCAGCGTATGTCTCCTCGCGTCCAGGATGGCCTGCTGTAGCGAGGTGATGACACTCTCTTAATACTTCGCTACGTTTTTCTTTTGGTACAACGATTTTCCAGGCTTCTGCGTCGCCAATGATTGCTTCTAAAACTTCGTTAAGAATAGAGTATAATTCGTAACAGTAGAGTTGCCCTCCGTAAAATTTTCCATTTTGGATAGTCGTTAGGGCTCTTCCGAACTTTATTCAACCAGTCAAGATACCATTGGTCTAAGGTTATTTCAGACCAAGTTACAGCAGCATACCTGGATTCGCTTACTTCGTCCATCTTAGAGAACGCATCTGGCACATAGTTAAGCGCACCTTTTTGATGCTCTAGCTCGAAATCATATCCCTGCAATTTCAGGGCCCATAGAGTGAGGCGTCCTGTGGGTGTCGGCATCGTACGGATCTAACGTAAACTGGAATGGTCCGTTACGATCCGAAAATGATATCCTTCGATATATGCACGGAATTTATCTACTGTCCACACGACTGCTAGGCATTCTCTCTCCGTGACTGAGTAATTTTTCTCAGCCTGAGATAGTGCCCTACTCGCAAACTCCAGCACTCGTTCCTGTCCATCAATCTCTTGCAGTAAGACTGCTCCTACTCCAGTGTCGCTCGCATCCGTCTGGATGGTAAATTGTGTTTCGAACACTGGTCGGTGGAGGGCAGGGGCTGTAGCGATCATCGATTTGATCCGATCAAAAACCACTTGCTGCTCCTCAGTCGCGTGAGTGATTTAGCTATCATGGCAAAATTTCTTAAAAACTTTCTATACCACGACGCCATACCGAGGAATCGTCTCAATTGCTTGAGGTTTTGCGGTTCCGGGTATCGCATCACCGGTTCGGGCTTCTCGGGATCTGGACGGAATCCTTCACGATTAACTAATACGCCGAGGTACTTAACCTCCGTATGTCCAAAAACACTCTTCTCTCTGTTAATCGTGAGTCGGGCCTCTTGGACTCGCTTGAGTACACGCTGGATCCATTCCAGGTGTTTGTGTGACGATAATAATATAATAATGGTCCAATTACAGGATCGATTAATCGTTGAAACGACGCTCCCGCATTTGCAGGCCAAAAGGCATTCTTCGCAATTGGAATAATCCCATGCCTGGCACTGTAAAATCGATAATCGGCCGAGATTCTGCCTGGAGCGGTATCTGATGGTATGCACTGCTTAAATCCATCGTTGAGATATACCTCGCTGACTGCAATTTCCTAAGTATCTGATCCATATTAGGTAATGTATAAGCATCTGGTTTCGTGACTGCGTTGACTTTCCTGAACTCTATACAAAACCGATACTTTCCATTATTTTTACGTACCATCACTACTGGGCTATACCAAACACTCATGGATGGCTCTATGACTCCAGTTTCCAGCATCTCCCTTGTTTGAGAATGCATAATGTGTTCGGCCCACGTCGTACATCCCAGTACCACTTCCCCGTCAGGTAAGATCTTATCAAGTAAATCTTTCAATTTAGCTTGTTCACTCCGAATTATGTCTGCAAGTCTGATCAAACCTAATCGCGTGTCGTCTCGGAGACAAGATTGAATCTTCTGTATTTATTTGAGCTTAACTCTCCCACCAGAGGACGCTCGAAACATTTTGGCGCAAACAGCCGTAAAGGTGCTATACTTTACACTTGATTTACCGTCACTGCTGCAACCTCCAGCCTGATCCGCTTCTTCGCTGCTCTGACATACAGCGTATTATCAGTAGGGTCATGGACTGTCCCAAAAACACGTGCGAAGTTGGTTCCAACATAACAATCGACTTCCAATGAGGGGATTACAGTAACCAATACGTCGCGTGTAATTCCTGCCAACTCGAACGGTAGTGTAACATGATCCGTTACATAAAGCGGAGAATTACCGGGACCTTTGGCACCAATACCAGAGGCAGTGTTGAATTCTCGTCCACAGGCTGAGGCCAGTTGTAGACCGATTCGGCCCATCATTGTGCGCGACGCTCCAGTATCGTATAATCTTCTTATACGGAAGTCGCCGACACGCACAGGGATCCACCAACGAGCTTGTTCTGGTGTGGTCGCGATTTGGCCAAGGTCTAAATCTCCAAGGTCTTCAGAGTTAGACCGACCAGTTTCAGAAGATTCTGAGGATGCCTGATATGCGAATATCTCTCGGCGAGGACCTCCCGCAGAGGTCATGTCGTTGACGCTTGACGGCTGGGCCCCTATTTGCCGCCGCGCCTGCCATTTCCCGAACACTTAGGGCAATTCGTGGTTCTATATCCTAATTCTCCGCAAGTATAGCACTTGAGCGGAGGATTCACTGTCCTGTGTGGACTGGACCTTTTTTTCTCTGATAACTTATCCGGAGAAGGGCGACTTGCCACCGGAGGGGGAACTTTCTTGGGTGGAGATTTCTTCCTCCACCAGTTCTGCTTCCTTGGACGACTCCTTGAAGGCGATTCCATCCTTACTTCGGTGGCTTTCGTATTATCTACCGAGGTAATTCCCGTCTTCAGCTCCGCACTAAGTTGTTTAAAACAGCCTTCAAGTCGGGAAATGGCTTTGACCGTCGCGTCTTTCTTCGAAACCTTAGGTGGTGATCTTTGTCTATCGCCACTATGAGCTGTAGTGGCAGCCACCCTTGGTTTAGGTTTTGTTCGGCGGACCTCGTATGCTACTTCTGGCCAGGTTACCGCCTCCGGTGGAGGTGGAGATTCATAGGATTTCTCCACTACTAAGCAATCCTCTGCTTCCTTAATAGCCTCCACCAATTCGTCAAAAGTTTTGGAGTCTTTCCTGCGAACGAGACGGTGCAACTCGGGACGAAGATTGGCATGGAGTCGATCTAATCGATCCTCCATGGAAATCTTCGGAATCAGTTTGTTTAGTATCCAATTGAGTGCTATCAGGTACTCTTGGATGATTTCATCAGCGTCCTGGATGCGCTCGATGGCTTCTCTACGCCAACGTTCCTGATTCCTGTTGGTCGTCCCGTAAAATCGTAGAGCTGCTGTCTTTATATGCGTCCAGGATGTGCACGGTTCCAGTGGTTCTGTTACCCAGGAATGGGCTGAACCTTTGAATAACTCTGGCGCTGCCTAAAAGAGTTGCTCTTCTGACAGGTTAGACATGCTCCGCAGCTCCTCAACCCGGTCTAGAAATATTTCAACTATTTGCGAATCATTGCCCTTAAAGGAAATATTCCATTTGCGAACGACCTCACCTATATCACGAGGTTTAACCACAGATGGTATTCTAATCGTCTCGTTTTGACGACTAATGTTTTCCCTTGAGGTTGCGATATGCCTCAAGGGTTCCCCCCTCCTCCTACCGACTCCACGTCCTCGTGGACTGTCGTTTAGAGTGGTTCTCGTGGGGACGGACTGTGGTAGGTCCGTTCGGGTCGAGTTGTGGATCGTGAATGTGTCTCGTATATTCACGTTACGAGTATTCGTATTCACGTCCTCCATTTACGTGCTTGACCCTCGTCCGGGTTGGAATCCAATCTGGCTATGCAGTGTTTCAGTTAATGTTTGAAGCATTCGCTGCATTTGGTTAATTTGCCGTTGCATCGTTTCCATAGTCGGTGCTTCAGCTTGTTCTCCGCCAGATTGGTTCAGAACGATACTGGGTAGAGGCCCGTATGCTACCAATACATTGGAAGGTGGATTCCAATGCGTTACATCCACCTCAGTATCGTCTATAAACGCTTCCGGTGGCCCATGCTGCCTTCGTGAGGCATCTAACCTCTCCTGGATCAAGAAACTATTTCATATAAAATCCAGGGGATGCCTGTCTCCTTCCTCTGACGTTTCATGAAGATAAGACTGTTTTCCGGTCTGAATTTCTTGTTCCATAAATGTTTTTCGTGTGGCCTCTCTCTTCATATACTGGAGGCACTGATCTTCATCCGTGTCTTGGATGAATTCCTCAGGTACATAATTCCTTTTAACTGAGCCTTTGCTTTCGTAGGAATCTATCTCCCTCTACGCGTACGCTCAGCTGGAGGAGACATTGATCCAATTCACCAGTGGTCTTGCAAAAACACCAATTTTCGATTTTTTTCCTCGGTGTTGCTTGCCACTGGCATTTGAGATGCAGCCATGGTATCAGAAATTTCATGGGAAGCTAATTTATACTGGGAATAATCTGCTCTTTTAGGTTACAGGTTTTTGTGCCCTTGATGCACTGAAATACGCCAAGGTTTGCTCACCTCTATTGTAATCGCGCAAAATATTTTGTGTGAGTACACCAGAGGTTTAATTTTATTATAAGAGCAAAGAAGGGATATCATAAAATATGCCTTCTTGACTCTTGTTCTTATATATCAAAAAAATTAGATAAAAAAAATATATTTCCCTAAGGTGTACCTATACAATAAAAAATAAAATATACAAATAAAAATATTATATAAATAATTATATTATTTTATAAAATATATTATATCCTATTTAGAGCACATCTTGGTGAATTTGTTCAGTATGGATATAAATCGCCAGTGGAACTGTTAATTCTATGTCAATTTCACTAAAAAATAAGAAAAATTTTACTAAAAAAAATGTTATTTTTAAGTAGTAATACAAAGCGAATTAACCACACAAAAAAATCCACTAGTAAATCCCGTACTTAAACTTACAAAAGCCAACTTAATTGATACGTAAGCAGGTGTACTATTTTTTGTTATACTATTCAATTCTCAAATCTAAAAAATCCTGAAGCGATCAATGTGAAATATGATACCCTTTCAAAAACGTTGGGCGCCAATTGAGCGGGAATTGTACACGCACACAAGCACAGCCGCGACTGTGATTAGCTTATACCTGTGTGAGTGCGACGGAGTATTCCGCCTATATTCTTTTAAACAGCAATAAATCGATATAATAAAACTTTAACAATTCAATATTTCGAATACCAAAATAATGATTCGAATAGAAAAGAACAGCGAATACTCTCTTTAGCTTCGACTCTCAAAAATCGACTCCCTGACTTTTTCCCTCACTCCTTTACCTTCAACTAGAATTCGACAGCGGCTATAACCAGCCGTCTGTTTCTCTCTAGTTGAAAACGAGCACCTATACTCGGCGCCCGTTAAAATATATATATATATATATATATATATATATATATATATATATATATATATACAATTGTCGACGGTTGATATGCGATCCCTGAACTTAAACCCTAAAATCTCGGCACTAAGGCATCACGTCAAAGAAAATGAATGCACGTTGTCTATAATGACGAAACATAATGAAAAGCAGAGACGGAAAATTTTCGAATCTTCGGGAATGTTCAAATAATATATCGTCATTTTGCTCAAATGAATTTCAATAAAGAAATATATTGTGTTTCATGATAAATATGAAAGAAGTTTTATGGTTAGAAAAGAGTGATCGTGAGCGAACTCTAGTTATAGACCAACATACCGTATACAAATTTGGTACAGACTTTACGTGCTGTGACGGGAAAACCGAAGATTTTACTGAAAATTAACACGTATACGGTTTCATAAATAGGTGGCCAAATATTTGCTAAAGGAAAATCTTGAGGATTCCGAAAGAGGTAAATTTTTATGCTTTCTATAAGAAATTTCCGTGCTGTGTTGGGAAATTCGAAGATTTTACCTAAAAAGGCCTTTCTACAGATTTTTGTTTAAGTGAATCGTATTCTGCCTGTGTGAAAATCTTGAGAATTTCGAAAGAAGTTGACGTGTTCGGTTTGCCACCTCGGGCGCTCCAATCGTCAGGCTGTGCTAGAGTTTCGGTTGCGATCAGCGAGTGGGGCTTATTTCCGGTAATTTGACCCTGCGAAAAGGGACTTCGAGTCTATATAAATGCGCCAAAAGAGCGCTAAACGTCATTATTTTCTCGTCTCTATTCAGGTTAATTAACTCTGCGAGATCACTACCCATCATGGTCGATTCGCCAACTTCAGGCTCCACAAATTAAATTCTCAGTATCGAGCTTTACTGCAAAATTTTTAATAAATTATGTATTCATTCAAAAAAAGTACTATATAAATATACTATTAATTATATAATGAATTAATTTAGAGTTATTTGATTTAATGTAAATCACCTCATTATATAACGTTATATTACTTATAATTAAATTACATTTGTACAATTGACATTACGTTCAGTAACTATGAATGAAACATGTAATAGTATGAACAAAGAGAATTTAATTTAAACATGTATAAATACTTTTATAAATATGTCACTGATTTTTTAGTGGATTGGCTCATTTTCATACATGAATATTTTTTTTCTATTTGCTCAAATATGATTCCCTCTGTTCATACCAAAATAAATAATTTAAACAACAATATCTCTCAATTTGAATTAATTTGTTCTTTGGTTGTATTGGAATCCAATGATCAGTGAATGTCGATGATTTTCTACGTACATTTAAATAACTGTACAAAGCCTGCATCTAATTGTATAAAATTGATATATTTAAACAATATTGTTTATATAAATCAAGTTTACTGTACACATCAATATTTCTATCATTTACCGTAAATATTAAAATTCTACACGGATCCCCATTTTAGAGGTAAAATATTTTTATTCTATAATTTATATTGAATGAACGAATAAATTAAAAATTATCGAACTCATTAAAAAAAACGAAAAAGAAGTTCCGGCTTATTTTTTTCGAAAATTTGGAATACGATGCCATGTAGATTTACCATTAGGAATAAAATCAATATCATTTGCATGGCAACATTCCGAGATTTTCTTTATATTTAACATGTGGCATTCAAAAAAAGAAACAATTATCTAAAATTAGCTTGAAAAGAAAATATAATAACACACAAGCACATTTAGTATAAAAGAATATAAGTAGCCACTATAATTATGTGTCTATCTTATCTCTTGCGATATTAGACGAACATTGGTACAATTCATATATCATATACATTACAGAATATAAAAAATTAAAATAAATTTCGAATTCCTTCCGAGTTTAGACAATGAGAACAACATCTGTTCTAAGTATATTTCACTATTATTGAGTGAACATTTTAATATTTCCAGCCTTTCATAAAATGCAGTGTTCCTCTGTAAATTCGAAAAATATCCAAATATAAAGGTTTTTAAATTAAATGTTCGGAAGTGATTTTAAATCCGAATGGATAGCTCATTTAAATTTTAATAAATTATGAAAAGAGAACTATTAGTTCACATACATTCGAAAAAATGTAAATATTATTGAAGTTTACTATCTCGTTTAATATACATTAAAATGTCTTCGATTCATTGAATATAATTCATTTTTTCTCCTTGTAATTTATGAAACTGATTGAAAAATAATCCAATAAAATCTTCAGATCCGTGTTTCATTCATTATGAGGTAAATTTCTGTAAATTTATAGGGGATGCTCAAGACATATATTTTTAGACGTTTTATATAAAATATAAAATATTTATATAAAAATATAAAATATTTTTAGTCGTTCAAGCATTTTAGTCATACGAGTTCTTCAAACTATTCGAATCGTATTTCAAATACTTCAATTCGAACTTCAAAACCGTTCGAACAGTATATACAAACAATTTATATTTCGTACAGCTGTATAATAAATTACTTCTGCTTATTCAGAATTTTTAGATGTTAAAATCATACAATTGGTTCGAAATGATTGAACGTTTCAAACAGTTCGAACGGCTGAAATATTCAAAAAATTCGATCAGCTCTATATCAGCTTTATTTCCTCGAATACGATGCAAACAAGCAAGAACATTTTACAGAATGAATAAAGATTACAGCCTTAATTTCATGTACGTATCAGAAATCAAGCTATGTAGTTGCGAATAAATCTAAAATAACAATAAAAATTATATTTTTAATGTATCTAAATATTTTCCTTCGTTTTAAAACATGTTTTGAGTTTTATTATTGTTTTTTAGGATGTATTACTTTTTAACCCACGATTTTAAGGTTCTGCATTCAAATTTTTATTCAAAAATTATTTTTCTATATTATTAATTATTTATGAAATTACTACACAAGATTTACCAAAGATAACATGAAATCTTCCCAACATACGAGTCCAAAATTTTTCACAAGCTTGCAGTATAATTACAGGAACCTTGCGAGAAATATTACGAGAATCCTTACAGGAATCTTTCACGGAAGATTACCGTGAGCTTCCTCAAAGTTCAAATGAACAATAGGTCTAAAGTTAACGTTAAGCTTACTTGGAACTTCCAGAAATCTTCCAGGAAATATTCCCTGGAATATTATGGAAAATCCTCAGAGAAGCTTACGATAAGCTTTATTTAAGCATTTCAAAAACATATTGTGAAACTTTTCGGAAGGTTGCAGTGTAATCTTTCAGTAAACTTATATTGAATGGCTTAATATGAGTTTTTCATAAATATTATGGAAAGATTTTACTATTGCTTTGTACAAAAACTCTTACAAAAGGGGGGGGGGGTACAAAAATACCAGAGATAGAAAAATGACGAAAAGATCACGCTGTCGAAAGATCATGATTGTAAAATCTCTTGCGTTTATAATTCTATCTGTAAAATTGTAAAAGTTATGAGTTCGGTCTATATATTTGGATATATATATATAGATACGAAATACCGAAATGTCTCTACGAAAATTTTAGAACCTGCTATTTTCGCTGTTTACTTACTTTATATAGTTCTTAAAACATTCACAAATACTTATGTTTTACAGCTTCTTTAAAAAAAGAACATAATTGTGATGTACCTTCTTAATCGAAAAATTCTTGCAGCGGTATAGAATAGACGCAAATAGAAAACATTTTTATTTGATTTCAATGGTAAAAATTAATTAAAATTTGTAGTAATTAATTGTTAACGTATTGATATTGAAAACAAACTATTGGTTGCTCTACAGGTGTTTAAAAACAATTATTATAAATTATATTTAAATTATAAATAAAAGCACAAATATTTTGAAAAGAAACATTTACTCTTAGAAATTCAAAAACAAAATTAAATATACTAATCAATTTTCCTTACAAGATATAGAGAACATGTTATTGAAGGTTACAAATAAATACATCAATATAATTTTTTATAAGAACTTTTTGTTATTTAATCTAAATTCACAGTTGTTATAAGCATTTTACTAATTTAGTAACCAAGTTTAGATCGAGTTAAATTCTCGCATAATATTTTTTACATATGTGAAATAAAAAACACTTATCTTATTCGATCTTATTGCACATTGGATTACAAAATATAGGTACAGTTGAAAAAATGATAATTTTTTTTTATAAAAATCTATAAAAACTTATTCACGACATGATACTTACTATTTTGGTATATAATATCTAGTATAAAAGAATAATACAAAAGTTATTAAAAATAATCAAAACGCAGTGATAAGAAGACAGAAGAAATAATAAGTCGTTAAAAAAAAACATTTATCAATTAATTAATCAAAATAGCGCTAGGTATCGTTACAGACTCAGTATATATTTATTCTGATCAATACTCGTTCATCGATAAAGAAAATTAACTATAAAAATTCGATTTACAGTTTTTCATTACCACAAACGTATTTCAATTATCGATTAGTATTTAATTCGATTTTTGTTTTCAAAAATCATAACGCCTCGTTTTCGTTTACATATTTTACCGCAGCTCTATACCTATTTATGCGTAATTCACATTGGTGACACACATACACAGTGTACACATACGTGTGTATGTAAAATATAAATGGCTGTATATTTATATTTCTCGATATAACACCCATTAGATCTTAAGAACCAACTTGATACATCACTTATTATTATTATAACTTTCGGAAATAACTTAAACTGTTTAGACAGTGAAAAAAACAGTTAATGACAAATCTTTCAAAATTATACACATGCGAAGAAACATATATATATTCTTGAGTTTCTTACAATGCTTGTTTTTCCAGATATATTATGATTATTAATATTTTTATCTGCTGAGATTGAATAATATTTCATTTTTATAAAAACAGCAAGCATAAAATTGAATGCACAGATAATTAGATTATATAGCAATATTTTGGAGATTACAGTAAACAAAACTCATCAATTACTAGTTCAATAATGATTTAATTTCAATAAAAATATATATTCTTCAAGCTTGTATTTACTGTGTTGTTTATACCACATATTTATTGAAATCATATATATAATAGAACTGCACACAATTGGTATACACAAAAATTGTTCATTGCTTTTAAAATTTGTCGTTTGAAAGTATAGTAATTACCATTAATAATCACGAATCAGAGAATATTTATATATTTTTTTTTTTTTTTTATGTTATTTAACGTCGCTTTATTTATGCTTCCAATTATCGGTGCTAATCAGCGACGGAGGTCTACGATGTGTTTGTAAACAAAGCACATGTAAATAATTACAGCGGTGCCTGTATCAATCGGCCGAGACCGGGATTTGAACTCGGACTACAAAATTACTAGTCCTTCGCTCTAGCGATCGAGCCATCGTAGGCCTCAGAATATTTATATAAATTAAGTATGTAAATCAATAAATAATTATTAATTACATATAAATTAGTGAACTCCTTACATAATGTAGAAAATTGTATAATTTTAAAGGAATAAAATTCATTGGCCTACAATAAGTGCAAATAATACTCAAGGACAAATATTTTGAAATTCTTATAGTATAAATCTCAAAAGCAAAAAAATATTGATAAAATCTAATACTGATATTTCAACATATCTTAGTTTAAAATAATTTCATTTTTCAGAATTGTGTTCTTCATAATTTGACTGTATCTATAATAGGTAAGTATTATCATAGATAAAAATTATAAAGTGAATTGACTAGATCCAATAATTATTTTAAAATTACAATGTTTTGGATTTCTTGAACTGAAAGTAATTACATTGATAATCTATTGTACCATAAATAAAATTTAATAATATTCTGCTAATTTAACTTTAAACATTAGAAGACTCCTTAAACAAATTGAAGTTTTATTAACTGTTGATTATCATAATTTCAACAAATAATAAAACTTTTACAATCATTCTTTATTGAACTTATTTTTACATTTTTCTGTATAAAGGCATACGTACTTTTAAAAAATTATTTGATTATGTATTGCATTGAAATATATTTACTTTTTTCTTGTTTGAATTTGTTTAAAAATGATATTTAGCATCTTACTTTCAGTTTCTTATTATTTTTAACTAATTCAATGTAGTATTTAAAACAAAATATTTTTATAAGTTTTATAAGTTTAAATAATATTTCTTCAAATAGAAATTTTGACTGTTATTAATCAATAATAAAATAGAAACATTCAGAATAAATAAATAATTAAATTTTAAACATCTGTATTCTAATAACGAATAAATATTATCTTATCGGAAGGAAGCTAAATAGTAGTATAAAATTTTTAAGGACATCATACATCTTTTCACAATATTTCTTTTTTTTTTAATCCTAGCTACTATATTAACTATTTCCACATACTCAAGTGCAAGAATAGCGAGTTTCCCTATAAAATGTTTTTATTATGTACTTTTTTATACTCTTACTTTTCCATTCTTCATATACTCAAGGAAAAGTAAAAATTTATTTTTCTTTCTATCTTTCAGATATAGCTATACATATCTAAATCCATGGATTTATTAGAGGTCTTAAAGTTAGAGGAATATTTATGTTTAATCATGTAAATCTTTAACGAAACTACTGTTCAAGCCAAGATGGTAACGAAGAATTTGGAGACTTCACCTTTATATTAAATTGCTTCAATGTTGCTTCTAATGCTGTCTGGTTTCCAGAAAAGTAGGCTGACACAGCATTGTGGAATAAAAGAAGTTGTTTATGCATAACTTTAATCTAGAAATTGAAATAGATTGAATTTACATAATCAGATTAAATTAATTAAAAATATATATAAATCTATAATATTAATAATAATATATAACATTTAATAATAATTTATGTTCATTAATTAAAAGTCAAGTATTTTTTTTAAAGCAACGATTAATAGGGAGATATATCAGAAATATATTATATAATTTATTACAATAATTAATTTAAAAAAGTACTTACTCTATTCTCATCTAAAAATTTTAGTTTGATGGAAACATCAGATCGCAATTTGTCAAAATTTTGTTTATGTAATTCATAATTTTGTTGTGCCTCTTCTAGTCTAGTAACATTATTTTCATCAGTTTTAGCAGCTTCTGCCAAAGCTTCTAGGTCTGTTCTGTATGCATCATATTCCACTCTATAAATGTTTTTAAAAAATTTCTTTCATAATTTTTAATACATATTAAAATATATTTCTAAAAGCTGGAATTATTAATTTATGTAGAGAAATGCTAATTGAAGATATGACGTATTTAAACAAGAATAAAATAACGTACATGTCTTCATTGCTTAAAGAACTCATCCAAGTAAATTATTCATAATGTACTTTTAAATGCATTTTTATAAATTGATTATTACAAAATAGTTTAAAATTTTATCTTTATCATAAAAAATCTATATAATATCAAAATATAAGTTTATTTCTCTATAAACTACAAACATTTGATTCTTCATTATATTTAATTTAATTAATATTACCTAGCAGTTTCATATTGTCGTACAGTGAGTAAAGTATCCTCTATTGTTTTATTACAAAGTGTATTCACAGATGAAACAAAGAAGTTTAAGGCCCCTAGAAGTGTTTCTCCATTTTTGGTCAAATTTCTCTGTGTTTCTGCATTATATAAAAATTCTTCTTGCAGCTCCGGTGATTTCTGAGCTAATTCAGAAAATGCTTCACCTAACGAATGTTGTGTTTGAACTACGTGATGAAAATGGGATGCCAGAGCTCTAGATAATCTCAATAAATTACAGTACTTCTTTTGAGTATCACGTAATAACTCAATTTGAGTTTCTAACTCTATAACATAAAATCAAGGAACATTTAAACAAAAGGTGAAAACGTAACCTACTAATAAAAACAGATTATGCTTAATTTACTTAACATATTTTTCTTAATTTTGGAATAATTTGATTTTTTGTATTTAGAATGTTAGAAGTATATTAGTTCTCAAAAATTCAATAAACTATATATATTTTGAAATAATAAAAGGTATTTTCTATATTTCAATCAATTCAGTATAAGATTAATTTATTTTTTAATTATTATGCATTATCTTATTAACATGTAATAAATATGTTAAAAATGTAATGTAAAGATCAAATTAATAAGTGATTAATCTTTTAAAAATTGAAAATAATGCAAAAGAAACAAGGATCAGTCTACAACATTTTAACATTAAGTTTAATTTCTGTATAAATTACTTTTGTGATATGTAGTTATTTTGTATTTATTTATCTTTTACCTGAATCTATAGTTCGAGAAGTTTTCCCAAATGTCTCATACACACGTTGCTTAGTACATTTATAGGTTGAAATACTCCAATTTTTTATAGTTTCTATTTTACTTTGTGCAGCACGCATTGCCTGACTATCTCCATTTTGTATCGGAGAACTTGGTGTTGTTGTTACTAGAAAGGTTTGATACAAAAAATATGTAAAATTATTTCACAAATATGTATATTAGGTATAATTATTTTGTATGCAAAATTCAATTTAAATATCTCGACTATATCTCAAATTATAATAAACTTATGATATATAAGAATTCATTGTTTATATATCTAAAAGAAGATAATATTGATAAATCTTTTAGCTTACACGATTGAGAGGTGTATGTGCCAAGATTTAAATTCATAGTAGCTGGTCTAGTAGATGATTGATTTTCTTTTGATCTATTATTATTGGGCACATGTGGTGGAGGTGTTCCTGAATGAACTGCAGCATCACTTTCATTGAGCGATGGAGCATCTTTTAACATTTCATGAATACTTCGTTCCATTCCAGGAGATGTAATAGTAACTTGTGACATTTCTTAATAACTTCAGAATTCTAAAATTCTTATTTTATCTGCAATGTATCCAATTGATCATAATGCGTTAATTTATATTAAAAATAATATTATTTAAAACCATAAACATAAATAGAAATACAGAAATAACATATTTATAATGAAATGATATTGTTATATTATGTATATGGAACTGTAAAGTTAAAAAATCAGAGACAATGAAAATTAAATTATAAGCAAAAAGATGAATAAGAAATTGGTCAAAACTAAAAAACTAAATATAATACTTATTTTAGAAGTTGATATTCATATATTGCAGTTATAAATCTTTCATTGCTAAGAAAAATGGTTTTAAAAAGAAAGTCTTCTAAGTAAAAATTATGTAAACATAGATATAATTTACATTTCAATACATGAAAATAAGATTCTTTGTAATACATTGTGCAATGATATTTAAATAATCAAACCATACTATATGTATATTGTGTAATTATCCAATTAACTAACTTAGACGCTTGAATAGGATCGGTTTTTCAATCAATATCTTGATTAGTACAGAATAAACTCAAAGTACATCCAAAGTTTTGTTAAAAGATAATAACAAAACAGAGATAATCAATTCTGACTCGCAGATATTAAACGGTCTTTAAAAGTATTATAGCAGACCCATTTCAGAAAACAATCAAATCTATCTTTGCAAATTGCCAAACTTACTTCGTAAATTTTTAATGAGTTTTAACCACCGGTTCAAGCGTTTTCGTCGTTCTTCTCGAGGGTGGCTTACCGCTTACGATCGTTGATTCCATGACGTCATGTTTGGAAATGACAGACAGGAGCAGACGAGAACTAAGAACACCGCCAACGCAAAGATACAAGGGCGTTGTTTTAGTTTAGCAGGTTTTACAAAACTCACGAATTTTTTCTTTAATTTAATAATTTTTTTAAATATTTGCGTAATATATAAAGGATTAGAAAAAGGATAAATAGATGAAAAAATGACAATTCGGTTCAAGCATAAAATAATTTTTCTGTTGGAAGACAACGATAGACATGAAATGTGAAAATGTGAATCTCTGACTATAATATATATCTATCTCTTTATTTTATCTATAGTAAATTTTTTCTTTGTATTTGTAATCATGAATATGCATACTTGGAAATTAGTTTTGTTTGGTATTGTGGTGACCTCTTTGTAGGATCAGGTAGGATACTTTTATGTAATGCGGTGCAGGTATTATAGGCTGTATATGGTAATGGACTCGTAAGATATATAACTGCAGTTGCTATATGATAAAGTAGTCGGTATATTGCACAGTTGTTAATAATTTTTGTAGATGGCGTAACCAAACACAATATGATACCTCCTGTATAGGAAGGTATCAGTAAAATCATAAAGGTAATAGGTGATAAGAAATTAATAAAACTATGTATTTGTTAAAATAATTTTTTTTTGATAATGATTTAGTACGATAAAATTTTTGTATGTATAATATAAATAAAAAATCAGCATTTCAGACAAAATGACACTGACAAAATGAATGACGAAATGATAAAAAGAACTATCCACGTCAGTTGCACAATATGTTAATAATTTCAAACGGATATACTTGAGTTTATTAAACTGTAATGAGAAATAAGTATAATATGTTTCAATATTATATATATATATATATATATATATATATATATATATATATATATATATATATATATATATAATTATAAAGTGGATAATAAAAAATGAGAAAATAATAAATTAAATCTTCCTGTATATTATCAGAAGTTTGTTCAGTTATGGAATAATCACACAAAAGTACTCGCCTGACAAAGTTTTTGTGCGTATTCTACACAATGAAAAGGAAAAACAAATTTGGTATTATTCTGCTCATCGTCCAGACGTATCTACAAATACTAATTGTTATTCTTGTCAAGATCATTTACATTTAAGTATTTTTATATACTTTTTTTTCAATTTAAATACATAAAATTTAAATCATGAAAATGACAAATAATTATAAAATTATAACATTCACATAATGTTTTGTGTCAAAATTTCAGTGAATAATGTTAATATTACATAATATTTTTAATATAATTTTGTGTTAAAACATAATACTAAACATATATGCAAATATTAATATTTAGTTTAATAAATTATTTTTATCACGATTTTCGTAAATGTGATCTTGACAGTAAACATCTGTCGATCTTTTTGTTATTCCTGTTCATCACGTTCATTATCAACTACATAACCCAACTTTTCTTTTATATTATTTTTAAATTCCGTTGCATCAAAAAACAACTTTTTCTAAATAGACTTAATGCATGAGTTTCTTCAATACAACTACCTTAATAAGTTAATAGGAGCTTCAATTTAAAACTGTTATATTTGATCACATTTTTATCGACATTAGCATATCCAACTATATGCCATTTATATGTATTCAGAAGAATTTGTTAGGATTGTGTATGTCACGTTCAGGTTCAACAAGGTACAACCAATAAAAAGACAGAAGTCTCGCTGCTTGTAAAATCATATAAAATTATAAATTTTTAATTATTTTTTTATTAAATAAATCATAGCAACCCTGTAAAAATTTATATCCATGACTATATTATTCTTTCAAGGTTATATGAAACAATTCTCAGCCCATCTTAATAATTAATTTTGCAAAAGTGTGCTTTTGCTTTTTGTAATACCAGTGTGCCCGTATATTTGATATTTCTTCTTATTATAATTAGGTTGGTAAACATTTTTTGTAAAGACAAATAATGCAATATATATTTTAATAAATGCTTTATTCAGAAAAAATATTTTACATATAGAAAATGGGTAATAAACATAACAAAAATCATAATACTTATAATTGTTTGAATGGCGGTTTTGAGACGAGTTCTGATTAGGAATTCTTATTGATCTAATACTTTCTTTCGCATTTTTTCATGAACAATCCGTCACTGAACAAAAGTACAAAAATTAAGTAAGCATAACACTTTAAAAGTTTTTGAGTGGTTTTGGTAAAAAAGGTACTTTTTCTGTTGAATTGAAACAATCAGGAGCAAGGTTTCTCCAGCTTGCAGCATCCGAAAACGGCCATCGCGGTCACACGTATAAGGAGAAACCGCCTGCACGGGGCAGAGGGGGAGAAGAAGGGCATTATATTTATGTATTGTAGGTGTGCGGGCAAGCACGCGCGCGTACACACACACACACACAGAGAAAAAACAAATACCAGAATTTCGTAATCAGCACAGGCATAATATTTATCCGCACACGTGTCCCACATGTATGCGTCGTAAACAAGGTGAAGGACTGAGGGGAGTGGATTTTTTTTGCTATACAGTGCAAAATTCATGTGGGCAATAAAAAGGCTTGAATTATTATTTTGAGTATAAAAATGTTAACTTAGTTTATGTTTTATTATTTAGACATAAATTGTATGAGCGAAATATATTATTATGATATAAAAGAATGCAATATATGTATATATATATATATATATATATATATATATATATATATATATATATAGCGTGTCCGAAATTTAATTGTTCGCATTTCGAAGCTTGTATGGATTTTAAAATGTTCCAAATTATTCTTGGGTTATCTGACAATGCTCATCAGCCAATGAGCAAAAGATAATTAGGCTCTTGACCAACGGGCATTAAAATCGAGAAGACGGGCGGAGAATTTGAATGTAATCTGAACAATAATGTTGGAGATTTAGGAAAAACCGCTCTAAAAACCAGCAGTTGTATAGAATACAGATATCGTTATTTCAGCTAGAATTTCTATAGCATAAAAAGCACGTATGTTGTCGTCTGTGAAATGAACTATAATTTATATTTTTTATGCTAAAATATTTTAGATAATATCATATATTATTATAATCACTATAAAATAATTTTAAAAAAGTTTTCTTCTTGAATTCGGTGTATTTTATTTTTGATTATATTTTACTAAATAATAATTTTGAACTTCTTGAATATTTGAACTTGACGAATAATAACGTCAGTGAAAATATGTTGACCAAAAGTGACAATTAAATGTAATTTAAAAAAGACTACAATTGCATTTTTATCTGCCTCACAAGATGAAAAAAAAATCAAAGCATTAATTATTAATGTACTGCTCATTCTTTTTTACTACAAATATTACTCTTAAATGCTCTCTTAAATCGTGATCTCTTAGATCTGACCATTTTCCAAACTACAATTTTCAGGGTATCTTATCAAGAGGAATTTGAAAATATTTTTTTCTAGGCAACAATAAACAAATCAGTAGAAAAAACAGTGACATTTACAATTCGTATATTCAATTATAATTTAATTTTACTTGTATAGAATATTGCATCGTCTAGAGCGATCTAAGAGGTGTAGCGTGCTTGAATCGTCCGTGAATCTGTGAGATGTAAAAAACGAGTTTTTCGCGAGATAAGAATGAATCACGATACATAAGAATATGTAAATTTACTCATGGCAACTATTTACGTAGAATATATAGTTAATTGACGATTATCGAAATAATATTGAAGAGATTCCTAAAGAAATGTATGAATAATAATTCATTCCTTAGAAGCGGTTGTAATATTAAATTATGCTTTATTAATAATTATTTGTTTGAACAGAGAAACTAATTAAAGTTTTTCAAAACGAAACTTATACTACATTAAATAATACGTGACAAGTACAAAGTAATCAACTCTCAAACCAGAAATGGAGACCACGCGTCGAAAAGAATTCTTGATATTTGAACATTGCACAATTTCGAAAATTGAAAATGCTAGATCGTTGAGGATATATGTATGCCTATACTTGCTTTCGAGACGCCCCCGCGCCTTTTGATAAAGGGAAAGAAGAACCTGATCACGTATTGATCAATATTTTTAGCGGACAAGAGAGAGAGAGAGGGAGAGAGTGGGAGAAATCCAAGCAATTTCGAGATTAGTTCGGAGAACGATACGATATTTTCTTTTCCTCTTCTTTTGAATCTTGCCAAAGCGATAAAAACGACGAGTGAATGGGCTTTAATAAATGTCCCTCTGAAATCATGTGCGGAATAGCTTTTCTTAGTTTCCTTTATATACTATATATATTATCATTGAGATTTTCAAGAGCTCGTGAATGTAATTTTTACACTCCTGCTATTATATTGGCTTTTTTATTTTTGTTTCGATCTTCATTACAATTAATGATATTTTTTAAATAAATTTAATTTTATGATTAAACTTTAGTATAATTATTTTGCATTAAAAAATATTTGTTCAGAGCTAAAGGTCATTTAAGTCTCAAGAGTTTGAACAACATGTGATTTTCAACTCATTTTATTTTTCTGTTATTTTTAAAACTCGATTATTGTATATAATTTTTAGTAAATATTAAGTTTTAAACTTAAATAATAATAAATAAAAATAGTATGAGCGAAAATTTTTAAATTTAAATGTATAAATGTTTATTCCTTCTATTGACTGAAACTAAGATGAGTACACAATTGTTTCTTGGTATTTATTTATATAGCATGCAATTAGCACACATTTACAAACACATTTTTTTGTTCATCGGATGTCCATTAAAGTGTTGACTAGTTTTCTTAATTTCCTTACCTCTTGAGCAAAAACTGTATCTATTCATTGGATTGTAAACATTAGTACAGAGAACCAAAATGAATTACAATTTTTCAAAATTCATATTACCTTTGCATATGACCACTTCTTTTCATTGATCGATACTAGATATAATCATATTTGGAAAATCCTGCATACATTAGCTTTGGAAAAGTTAACTATTATCATAATATTTAAAAAATTTCTGAACTAGACTATTGAACTAGAACTGACACAACTAGCGATATTATATGTAATAAAAACAATAACTTACAGAAAAGCAAGGCATGGAAATTGCAGACTCAATGTGATCTTGACCGCGAACAGGAGGAGGTGATCAACAATGGCATTGCTAGTAACTATTAGAAAATGAGCTTCGAGTTACAATGCATGAAAAGTAAATAAAAGATTTTGTAAACAATTAACTACAATATAGAATATATGGTGTTTCGACATGGATAGACGGAAGACTATTACCGAATGCGAGAAAAGGTAAAGCGAACTAATAGATGTTTAACATGCTTCTTCAATAGTTTAAGGGTTTCGGAATAATATTTTAAGATCATCCATTGAAATATTGTGAGAAGGATATTTAGAAAATGATAAAAGAAGGTTCCATTGATTTACATAAACAAAATTCTGTGGTCTGTTATATTTTCATCGGACCTATACGTATACCTATTACTGCAAAGATGTTATCTGAGATTCTACTAAGGACATAGACACAAAAAGTTTTACTGAAGAAATCGTAGACTGTTGTATGAAGCATTGAAAAGTATAAAACATGAAAGGTGAATTATAAGTAGGGTAGTACAACGTTTTTCCTTGGTTTTCCACTTCTAGAGCATATAATATGATAAAGTACATACATCGGATCTCGTAGCCTATGTATTGGCCGATGGACATTGGTACGTAGCCCAAAAATTATTGGCAACTTTCGAAAATGCATGCAGAATTTGTATATAACTTTCCCTGCTTATTACCGATCTGCTAGTACGACGATATGTTTGGAACATATATTTTTATTAATGTATATACCAAATTTATAGATTGCAGAGCGGTCAATAAACGGCACAATGACCACTGGTGATACATTTGCCAACGATATTCTTGCGCAGTGGCATTTCAGTCTCTCCGGTTCGTCGATTTCCAAAATTCTAGACAGTGTGTTATCCCGCTGGCATGGCGAGAAGACCTCGAGAAAAACTTGCCGTACAACCTTTGGGCATAATAGTTTCGCGTTCCGGAGAAGAGTCCCCATACTAGTTGTCTCGCTACGCGACACCAGATACAGAGGTGCGCGCGGAAGGCGCACATCAACGCCGCAATAATGCTTGGCGCGAACAAATCCAAAACAGTCCACGGGCGGCCGATGGGGCTTTTCTTGCGCAGAGAATATATAGACGAGGTGATCCCGCTGCCCCTCGATCCAACCGCCACTTGCCGTTGATTTATATACCGCTCTCCGGCCGCCGAGCTGATATAGCTCTCCTCGCGAGCCTAGTATTTTCGGCTAATTTATGGCGCGATGCAAACATTATTATGCGCTTGGCGAGCAGGGGTGACGGAAGAACGGGTGGGCGGAGGCGGGACGCGCTTTTGTTTTCTCGGCAGGGGCGATTATGGGTCTGTTATGTTCTCTTCTTCGCCACGGCAGCTGGACTGTTTTTACGCTTAACGCGAGATTCATAAAAGAGAGAGAGAGAGAAGGAGAGGAAAAAGGACAGTTGGCGAATCTGAAGTTCGAATACTGAGAGGTTCACGCTCGGTCCACTCAAAATATTAATCAATTTTTTTTGTTCGAATTTTATTTTAATATCGGATTATTTATCAAGAGGATGAGAAGATGGGGGATAAACTCTATCCTATTGTATTGGGAATATATCCAGTTCAAGCGCAAATCGAGCGCAAAAGAAATTTGAATTATAGGTAAATTTTAACGAATTCTAATTGGAATACTTGATTATTAAATTAAAGTAACTATCTCATAGTTACAAGTGGATTAAATTTTTTAACGATATAAAAAATGATTATTTTTTCGATAAAGCTTAAGGCTTGGTTCGAGGATACCATCTGATGAATTTATTCAAACCTGAAAACATGTTTCTAATCTCAAGATTTTCTTATAAATAAAATCGATCCAAGTAATATAATATTTCCCAAGTATATAAGTAAAAGCATATTATATTCCCGAGACAATACACGTGGGTTCTTTTGATAGGTGATTTTATCCGAGCAGTTCAAAAATACATTGAATCAAATATGTATACTAAACAGCAAGTTAATACAAAGACGAAAACATAATATCGAGTCGATGCATGCGATCGATGCAACGATAAACGTGAATTCGAGAAGTACGCATCTTCAACACAAAAACTAAATATATATATATATATATATATATATATATATATATATATATATATGCATGCTGTTGTGTATTATATATAGGTATATCGTAGCGCCGCATTGGCAAAAAAAAAATTGCCGGCTCCAATGGAGCGGGTATATTTTTCTCCTTTTTCTGCTGATGCTTTATTTTTTGTATTAGTAAACATTGCGAATAGCGCGATAAATGTGACCATTCGAACGGAAATCGTTGAACAATATCTTATTTGCTTTCAAATTCGAGCCAAGTCTCAAATATGTAGTGATTCATTCTCGCTTCTTCTTTTTAACATCTTATTAATAATTTTTTACATAAGCACAAGCGAATCAGAATGTAAATTAATTACGGAAAGATAGTGTTGGACTCGGGTGCAGGCTTCAACCTAGGCAAACAACAGGTTTTAGAATAGAAAATATTGAAATGAGTGAAAAATTATGTGGAAGTAGATTCAAAGCATTCATTCATTAGCGGTTCCAGTGAATTGAATAAAAGTAAAAATTATTTATTAGTGAAGTGTTTGATATTTATTGGATATAAAAAATGTTTCATTTTTGAAATACAACTAGTCGTTCAATTAAACCTTTTTTATTTTTTATGAATAATGATTCAAGGTTAAGAAATGCTTTTTATTAACTAAAATATGAATATAGTTAAAAAAATGTATAACATTCATATATTAAAATATAGATTAAAATCAGTACTTTTTTGCAAAAAATAAGAAATTTTTCTGAAAAATAACAAATTGACAAATGATAAATATTTTTAATTTTTCATCTATAAATAATTCTTCCATACATTATTTCATTTTCCATATCAATTTTCATTGCTCAAAATATTTAGAAAGCTTATTTTACTGAGTAAATTTTATTTTTTAATGATCTAAATTAACGTCAGCATTCGTGTTTCAGGAAATGTGATGTTTATAACATTTAATAAAACTCTGTGTATATACTTGTAGAACATTAAAAATGTCATAATCGACTTCTTATGGAAATTTGTTGAAAAGTACTATGATAATTCTCCAAAGATATATCATATTTGTGGTAAAATATTTGATATATAGAGAAATGTGGGTAAAAAATAATTATATGGCAGGTTTTATTCTCATAATGAAGGAGAAGCGGTAAAAGTAATTGAATTGAAAGAATTTAAAGTTTCGATCGGCTTCCTGCTCAAAATCTTGATCTATTAACATCAATGTTTAATGACAGATATTGATAATAACATAATTACTAATAACTCGTTTTACAAAACTCAGAAATTGAGCAATTTTCAAAATAGCGTACGAAAACAAAAATTGATTTCGTAAAAAAAAGTTTCTTAAAAGCTTTTGTCATTTATCTTTAAAAGGGGAAAAATATATTTCGCCATGCTGATGGTTGATCACACAACTGTTACCGAACTTGCACGAGTTATGAATTGCTTTTACGAAGTAAACGTTGTAGCGTGTAATAGGTAGAGAGTATTATGAAACTGAAGAATAAATGAAAAGGAAAAAACTGCACGCTGCCGTGTATATCTAGGGAACAAGCTTTATGCATTTGCGGATACGTGATCTCCGAATTACACGACCATATTATATATATATATGTAATATAAGAAGCTTAGCGCTGACTCCACGTCGGTATATTTTCCATCATACAAACGCGATATCGATCGCAGTTATATCTTATTTTTTCGTTCAGCGTGTATATATATATATATATATATATATATATATATATATATATATATATATATATATAATGCATTAAAAGAGCGAGCAGAGAGTTCGTCGCACTTTTTAGGTAAGGGATATATATGATATTATATATGTATAGTATACCTGTGCATAACGTGACAAGTGACTAAAAATTTATGCTGGCCCTCGGATTTCTGTTAAATTGTATATTCCCTTTTATATGCCTGTAAATGCTCATCAGGGTATTCATCTTGAATATACATGGAGTAAGCACACGGGAAGCTTAAGGATTAAAAAGACCATCAGCCCTCCTTTTTACTCGGCACATTATTAGAAAAGATCTAGTCAATGAACGCTCCCGTCCCCTCGTTCCTTCTCGCCAGAGAGCGAAAGAGATCTGCTGCATAGATCGGGATGGAAAATTCCACCGATATGGTGTTGGATTTCATTATGTTTTTTTCTTCTTCTTCTATTATACTTCTTCTGTGCCTGTGCCTCTACTCATCTAATTTTTTTTTTATTTTTCTCGTAAAATTATACACGTATAACCATATACACATACATCCATTGAACTCATATATATATATATATATATATATACCCTTTCCAAATTCATATTTTTTAATTTTCGAGATTTTAGAGATGCTTGGAGGGATTGGTGGACTCATTCACGTGAATTAGTAGTGTTTGTTCATACCTGCATATTAGTCTTCACAATTGGTGAGAAATTTTGTGAAATCTCATTAATTAGTTTGTGAGGGCGATGAAGAAAATGAATCATTATACATTTTCCGCAATTAGTGAATTAGGCTCAGTAAATTATACTATTTTCTATGGTTAATGGACATCCTACTTTGAACGATTATATGTTTTAGATAATCGATAGTTTTAGTAAGGAAAATATTGTTACTTATTCAGATATATTGCCTAACTAGGATGACTTTATGGTAGCCAAAATTATCTAAAACTAGATTAATAAAGTTTACAACTTCCGACAACTTACAAATACGCTTGGATTAATTTATTGGATTTGACATAATATTGAAGAAGATTTTCAGGTCAATGTATCCTGATTTTTTCGATGCTTTAAGTTAGTAATCGATAGAAACTTACTTAAATATCGTTTTTTGGTAATAATCATTTTAATGGATAGAGTACATATATTGGCCAATTTTCAATAACATTATTTGCGTCATATTTTATAATCAAAATTTAGAAGTAAAATTTTCCAAAGTACTTTAAACTACAAATTTAAATACTTTCATTATTCAGGATGTCTCCAATATGACTGTTCACATTATATTAGCGGATCGGTAAGAAGCAGGCGAAGTTGCATACAGAAGTCGTATAGAATTTTGAAAAATTTCAAATAGTTTTTGTTCTACATTTGCCAATGTTCATCAGCCCATTAACAAATAGGGCTCGAGATTTTGAGTATAATCTGAAAAATAATGGAAAGGTCAGATTCCAATGCTTATTACCGATTCGCTAGTGTGAATAATCGTATTTGAAACACTGAATATAATTTGATTCACGAGGAACCTCTTGTTTTTTAATCGATCTATAGAAAAATTTATTTTAACAGTCTCTTACGTCATATTGAAAAAAAGTAGATTCTTAATATTATTTTTAAATAATTCGTACTATTAAAACTATACTTTAATGCATGGGTAATTCTCAATTTCATAAAATATTTTGGATTAGTTATGAAACAAGAAATATACCAATAGAAAACAAATCGTTAATTTGTTGTTAATGGGTATTGATTTTTATGATATTAAAGTAATAAGAAAGCAATATTAAAAAAGTTACGCGATTCTGATTCCAATTTATGTTTGCTAAGATCTTTTGCTGTTCTACATCTATTGGGAGTTCAAATTGATCTATAGTTTGAATCCATTTAATTATTAATAAATTATTTAAAAAATACAAGTAAAATCGTGTTGTATTACTGTAATATTCTTTCTCTTAAAATCTAACAAGGCATTATGTACAATTGTTTTGAATTCAACTATATTGATTTTTGAAATAAAAACGGATCTTTATTCTTGTCTTTGCTTTATATATATTTTGTTAATTAATAATTTATTCCCGAACCACATAGATACCAGCTGAATACACAATCATCTTTATTCCGTAACAACAAACAATGGTTTTTTCTCTCGAAGAATCGCGTCGACTTCATTTATTATTGGAGGAAGAAAAAAAAACACAAAAACCACCCGCTATAAAATTCACTACAAGGAATAAGTTTTTAGCCAATCAATTAAATGCAAGCTGGTCTCTGGAGGCCTTGAGTTTTTCTATAAATAAACTTAACTATATTTACTATATTTGCACTCGGTGCGCTAAGAGCTCTAATGCTACGTTGCCTCTAATGTGTTCGCATGGAGTCCATTAGAAGCGCTCGCATACATACACATACACGCGCGCGCGCTTATATATATATATGATATAAAGGAAAATCAAGCCAATAAGTTTTCCCGGGGCTGAAGGAAAAGAGGAGTTCTTCTGCATTCCTCACGACTAATCCACGAGATTGCGCAATGCGCAGATTCTGCGACAAGATAGAGACTTTGAAAACTCTATTGGTATACGTATTATACCCATTGTCATATGTGAACTTGAACGAATTTTCGCTGTGCGCACAAATGAAGTAGAGTTTCTTTCAGAAGAATTTTTGTATTTTTTCCCCGATGGTTTAATCAACGTTGAGACAATTATAGCTTTGTAAAGATATTAATTATTATAGGAAAAGTTCACAAAACGCATCGCTGATTTTGGATGGGGAGGTATAATGGTAATGAAAAGATATTTAATGGATCCACGAGAAGAGTCCGAAGAGGGTGGTCGAAGCTAAAGGGCAAGTGATTTTTCTGAATTATTATCGATCAAAATCTATTTTAACTTTTCGAATTATGCAAAGAAAGGCTCTTGCTAAAGGAAAAACTGCTTTACTTGATTCAATCGATTATTTATAACCTGCGGTTGCGTCGTTCAAAGAAGAAGATATCGAAATTAATTTTTTTTTATATTGTTCAGTATCGATTTGAACGGTTATATACTTAAATATAAAGAAAAAAAAAACAGAAAAATGATTCGTCAGATTTAAGCACGAAAAGCATGAAAATGTTATTCATAGTTTTGTTAAAATAATATCTCGAAGAATTCATCTTCTAATTATAATCAGAGACTTAAAAATTTTTTGTTTATTTTCTTTTATTGAAGATTATTAAGTTTAATAAAGGTGTTTAAGAAAAAAAATATATTTGATATATTTGATCTGATAAAAATTAATTTGTATTTTTTGGATATTGATAAATTGTCAGTTGAAAATTTTGAAAACAAATGAAGATTGTCGTTGATCGGTTGAGTCATTTTTGTTCTTTGGAAATTTTTACTGAATCTTTCAATAAAAAATTGGATATTATAAAAATGCTTAATATTTTTTTTGATAACTTATAATGTTTTGTTAATTTTATTGTTTTTTGGATCATTTTCAGTGCTTCACATACTAAGAGGTTTATCATTATTGCTTAAGAACCATATATTAATGCTAATATTTGTCATTATATTTCATAGTATTAAATGTGTTGACTATTATAAATATAGTTTTCGCATTGTTGTTTCTTATTCATTGCCCATGCAATTTATATATAATAGTCTATGATGGAGAATAACTAACTATTTTAATTGTGCTTTTGTCAACTGCTTATATACAAATTAATAAATATTTTCATTAGTCTTACAGTCCAATTAAATCAATAGAAAATAATACGTATTATTTGGTACATCAATATACAAAAATAATAACAATAAAAAATAAAAATTAAAAATTATAATGACAGTTAGACTGTCCTTATATAAAATCACCCCCGTAGACTAATCTGAAAATAAAAATATTAGCTGAAAAAAAAATTTGTTAGTAAAGTGCAATCTGATAAAGTCCCTGATGAGGAGCCGTAGCGAGCTCGAAATGTTGGACTACGTCTTCTATAAGGTAAGAGTGGTAGGGATAGTTAAATTGCACTTTACTAACAAAAATTTGTTACAGCTAATATTTTTATTTTCAGATTAGTCTACGGAGGTGATTTTATACAAGGACAGTCTGGCTGTCATTATAATTTTTAATTTTTATTTTTTATTTTTATTGTTTTTGAATATTGATGTATCAATATTAATATAAATATATATTGATATTAATACGTATTATTTTCTATTGATTTCATTGGACTGTAAGACTAATGAAAATATTTATTGATTTGAATAACTTACTAAATAACAAAACCTGTATTATTCATTTAAATTAGATAAAAAAATTTTATTGATTATATATTTATATACTCCATTAATCTATATAATAATTATCAATTTTTCTTGCACATTATATGAAGCAACAGTTTGATTATGAGTTATTTGATTAATATATAATTTGTTAATTATTTTTGTTATTTTGTAAACTGCGCTAAGAGTATCATTTAAATTATTTATTTGTAATATACTTTGTAACGGAGATTAATCCGTTTAATTTAGAAATAAATAAATAACTAAATAAGAGTAGGAGAAAGCAGATTTGAAATATGTTGTTTCAAGAATAATACGTTTAAAGAAAATATTAATTTTTTGATGTAAATTCATACACGTCAAAAAAGCATATGCCGTTAAATAATTATCTGATACATTGGAAAATAGGTTTTATTCTATGAGATATATACTATTAGAAATTATATTTTTTCACAGATATTAATAATGAATAGACATTTTAATATTAATTATAATTAAAGTAACTATATACAGTTGTTTTCGATCGCTCTTTATTTTATAAAAATTATTTCAGTTTCAACAAAGTCATTGAGTAGAATTATATTCTAAAAATCGATATACACGTGGAACCAGTAAAGATATTATATAAACAATTTCAGAAATACTCGAATACCAACTATATCGGAAAATAATTATTCCATTCCCTTTTTTTCACTACCGCCTCGGTTGAAAATCGTTAAAAAATGACTTTAATATTTCCCGCGCGTATATACACGATTTTTCAATAATTATTAATTGCTCAATGAGCGCTATTTCAACTATATCTATACGAGTTAGAACGGAGTAGGCCCGCGTTAAAGAGTGGCGTTGTAAAAAAAAGATAAATATTTAAAAAATCGCCGATTACAGAATGAAAACAAAAGTGGACGGTTAGTTAAACGTCTAGTTAATTAAGAATAACAAGTATGGCTCGATCTTCTGTAAACATTGTCAAGCGAATGGACACTTGGGTTATTCAGCGCATAGAAACTATGTGCGCGCGAAAGGTATATCTATCCGCGCATACTTATAGTATTTTCCAATACTGTGTTTACTGCATTATGCGATTCTCTTTTTATCTCTCTCGTACTTGGAAATTTGAAATTCTTCCCGTGCGCATTTTTTATCTCCTTATACGCTGCTGCACCTTCTTTTGGATTACGAAAATTGCACCGTGGAATCGTTCCGTATTGCAAAGTAAATAATGTTTGCAATTACGTAGAGTTCTTTAGTCTTCTTTTTTCTTGTTCACGTACAACACGCGCATATTAGGAGTTAGAGCAACGTGGGATTTCGTAACAGGATCCATTATAAATACATCTTAAGTGGTTGAAACTTTGCATAATTTTTTTATACGGAGAATTTTCTGGAGCCTTTTTAGAAAATTTGATCTAGCTTTACGTCGGCTTTACTACGTTAGTAATAGGGCTTCAGAAAAGGGAGATATTTTATTTGTGAGTAGAGATTTAAGACATTAGTATAGAAAACGTTAGAAAAAAAATATATATATATATATATATATATATATATATATATAATACTGTTTATCTCTTAAAATTATGTACCCTAATATTTATTCTAAAAAACGAATCATGAAAAACACAGAAACATTCAGAGTGTAGAAATGATTTGAATTAAAGAATTCATGAAATTGATAAAACGTGATATTTTCAGAGAATATGCAGCTCACCCATCAGAGTACAATAAAAAGACAATTTTTTTTGGATCAGAGGAAAGCAAAGAAATCTTCAGAAATAAAACAGCGAGTTTCAATTGATCGGAAGCGAACGACGATAATGGGTCGAAAAGATGGAAAGACATTTAAAAAATGTTTGAAGAAGTAATTATTAAATAAGAAATAAATATAAAAAAATTAATTTGGATACAAACGATGAGAGGATAAGTTATATTCTAAGAAAAAGCGTAAATTAAAAGAGCACACTTAAAATAGAAAAGGCAGAACCGACCGAAGCTACATTGTCAAGAAGAATCAAAAGAACGAATTCACGTTTCTCAGTATCTCTTTTCAGCTTTTCTGTGAAATTATAGACTTTAACACGTGTGTGACAGTTAATTTTTTCTTTTTTACAAGCTAAATCCAAATTACATATTAGTGTCGAGCTTTGTTTTACACCACATAGTCCACAAAATGATGTTACAATTTTACAAATATTACAATCGAGTTGTAATAAAATATTGTTTCTTAAAAATGATAACGTAACTAAACCATATATTAACCACAATCAGCAACACAGTTTCATAAAAAAATGGTCTGAACATGGAAACAGAATGCATTTTCTGACATATTTTGAGCTGTTAAATCGAAATATGTATTACAATCTCGTAAAGTATATAAGTATGTATTACAATATCGCAGAGTATATAGTAAATACGTATTACAATCTAGTAAATCTCGTACAGAGAAAGGACCAATATAATTTATAGCAATCTTCACCTAATTTCCTATGATTAAATTTAATTTAACGTTGATATAATTAAAAAGATTTTCGAACGTCAAGATCATTATTAATATAAAAGCCTCTATTTTTACGGTGAAGTTAAATACATTGAAGATTTCAAAGACCCAAGAATATGACGATATTCATATTGTTTTGGAAAGAAAATTAAAAGGTACAACAAATTGACTTTGCGTTACAAATAACTATTCCAGAAAACTGTTAATTTGAATTAATTTAGTGCCAGCCACGCTCTTAGTAAATGCATGTGGTATGTGACGCGTGATGCTACGCATAAGATAGCGCATGGTGTGGATTAAGGTCAGCTCATCTTGGAAGCCTACATATAGCTCACTCAAATATTTTATAAGTAGGAAGATGCTTTCACCGACAGGCTACAATCAACATTTTTAGCTCGCATATAATTAAACGAGTATATAATATAAGTTCATTATAGCAGATCTTCTCAATTTTATGAAAATTCTCTAAAGATTGTTGTTCATCTATTTATATATTTATAATATTCCCATTCCACATCAAGAAATTAACAAAATCTTTCAGCAATTTCAGTTTAATGAACACAAGAGGCAGAAAAATCAACTAACAATCGCTTTATTATGTTTATTGTGCCACAGTTTGCCGATGATTGCTCGATCAGGACACATACATAAGAACATAGATTTTTTGTAAAGTTAAAATAAAACTATTATGTGGATTATTTTAAGATAAAAAATAGCTAAACCAGTAAAACATTAGACAGTCTAGCTATTTGTGCAGACTAATACTCAGGCCCAGTGGTTTCGAAGTTATTGTATTGGCTTCATTGAAAATGAAACGTTTATTTCGTTCATCATCAAAGAATTTTGCTAGAACTGGATCATCAGTTTGTTAATGAGAATTTGATGCTTTTTTTCTACACTCAGAGGCATTGCGATGAAATGCGCGTACATACTTACAGACATCTGTACATACTGATTAAAATTATCATTTTTATGAAACAATGATTTCGTAACAAAAAGTAAACTTAATTAACTTCTTAATAACGCTTACAAGATAATCTGAATATGTGTTTAACATCATATAAAGATTCAGAATTTTCAATTGAATACAATTTCACCATAAAAAGATGAGATTTTTATATTAAAATGGTCTCGACCTTCTAACATCCTCTCTGATCATGATAAGGTCAACTCCAGAATACATGCCGACGAATGCTACAAAATTTCGATCGTTTTTTTAACTGTACAACTCTTATTGTTCATATTACGACTATAAAAACTCGTTGTCTTCGTCCACGTGAATCTTCGCGTCTGCTTTATGTCAAAATTCATATGACTCCTTACCAACCTCAGACTCAGATTTCCCATGATCAGATCCAAGTACCACGTGGTGCGGAATACCTTGTGTGCATTCTAATGACTATGCTTCTACTCCTATCAGAGCTACTATGCACCAGTAATTCATCCATTGGATCGCGCGTGTCACTATCGCATAATTTCTGCACACCTCTTCGAGTAAGAAGAAAAAAAATAAACATCGGAGAAAGAAGTAAAAAGAAACTTGGAGAGAGAGTCCAGCGTATGAAAATAATACGTGCACGCGCGCGTGACTCATCGTACTACTTCTCTCTCTCTCTCTCTCTCTCTCTCTCTCTCTCTCTCTCTCTCTCTCTCTCTCTTTCTCTCTTTTTTCTTATTCTCCTACATATACACTCTTTCTATATACTTCGAGCACGCGGGGGCCGGGGACTTATATCGCTCGCGGGTCCGACTTCCGAGAATCTGCGCGCATGCGAGAGTTTGTGAATGGAGCGGCCAGAAAACTTTTCCCGGTATCGTTGGCGATTCGCAGGTATGACTCACTCGTCTACCTCCCGCCGCCACTCGATCTTATAATCTCGCCCGTTATCGGGCGCCGCTCGAGAAAATGAGAATTCATATATACGATTATATTACATATGCGCGCGCTCAAGGTCGACGACACGATCGCGCACCTATAATAATGCCGCCCTCGCGAAATTTCTCGGTACGGGGCTGCAAATAAAAGAAACGTGGGAGAACTGTTACACAGGTTCGAGATATTAAATAGGCGCCGGGAGATTATATAGTTCATACATATAGTAACCGGACTGATTAGCTTACTTTTTTATTCGAGTTATTCGATAGAATTTCGAAGTCGAATTATTTGATAGATTTTTATTTATTTTTTGGAGGATAAAAGAAAAATTAGTACTTCCGGATGAGCGAGTGCATTTACCCGTGGCTCGCTATTATAGCTTCTGAAGTCCTTAAAAATAGTAGTAGCTGCGACGACCATTACACAAATTTTTCAAAACAACGAATAATTATTGCCAAACGCGACGTTTTGTCAGATAACCTCGTTTCGCGCTCTACGTGTATTACATATACAATATAGTCAACAATCGACTCGGTAAACTCTAGGTAAACGCCTTAACTTCGATCGATATTTATACGTATAATATTTTCAAGAGCCATTATGTACAGGCGCAATTCAGTTTTACGAAAAGAGAGAGAGAGAGAGAGAGAGAGAGAGAGAGAGAGAGAGAGAGATAGGAGACAGAGGATCGGCGACTCGGAAGAAACCAGTTATACGATTGCGTCGAGGCGTGGTGCGGTAAGGTAAAGGGCATTAAACGAGAGGCTATATAAAAGGGGCTTCTTTAAGAATGCGTCGCGCCGCGGCCGTTTCTTTTTCGATTCCGCACGTGCCCTCTCGCGATCCCTCCCTCGTCGGCGGGCGTCTCGCGTGCTCTCCTTTGCCGGATGAGTCATCCAGGTGTGTGTGTGTGTGTGTGTGTGTGTGTGTGTATGCAGGAGGAGGAACCGAGCGCCGTGAGGTATTTATGCTCTCGAGTGTTAAAGGGGGGGAGACTCGGAACTCGGACTCGGAAAGTGTCGTTATTATAACCCAAGAGCATGCGGACACTTACATTTATATGGCTTTTTAAGAGTGGAAAGCCAAAATTCTTGTATGCCTCCACTATAGGTGCAGACAGTAAACAGTAAATATACCCACAATACCGTTCCGAGGTTTCTAACGTTTTGAAATTTAATCGCTCGGGTTATTGTTGCCGCTTTATCCTGTACAGACTTGTTATCTTTGTATATTTGTTGGAAGTCGTTTATTTTTTTTTATTATTATTACACGCAGCAGCCACATTTGAAATCATTTGACAATTATCACTTCGTAAATTACAAGGATTGTTTCGAATAATTATGTCTTGCCGTAAATCATTCTGCGCTCTTAAATCTCGTGCTTGATAGAAGTGATATATACTTGGCATATAATTTTATTTAGAGGAAAACTCAACAAAGGATAATAAATTAAATTTTTTATATTTGTTAGATTCGAATCTATGTGTTTGCTAATTATTTTACGAAATATTCACCAATTTTTGGACAGACAATGTATAATTGTAAATTCAAATTAAGTTGCTTTTTATTATCTTACAATAGAAATGATATAGTATAATAATAAAGAAAACTGGTTGATGGTAATCTAGATAATAATTGTGTTGAACGAACATAAATAAGGACAACTTGACTGCCCCCACCACTTTAAATTTAAATTTACCTTCGATGTCCAACGTTTCGAACCGCTGCGGTTCATTTTAAAGGACTAAACTAAAACTATTTATTTAATTATTTGCATAAGAGTCGATATAAGTACAATTTTTAATTTATCAAAGGCCCATTAATGAACCAATACAATGTTTCTGAGTGCTTGAATTCAATAAGTTCTACGTCAAAATATAATGAGGATGTTATTGAGTTTGAATTAAAAAAAGGTACAGTTTCAAAAAATTCCATTGTACAAGTTAAACAATCACGAACATCGTCAATTCAATAAATTAACGTTTTTGAAACCATAGTTTGTTTTTCAACGTATACTCACATCCACAATTCTTATACTTGCAAAATCTGTCCATCTCCGATTACCCTACCCGGAATCTTAAACCGCAAAGAGGGAAGCGAGGAGAAAAAGAAAAAAGGAGGCTTCGTGTATAAGAAGAAAAAGAAGGGTGGCGGCGTGGGGGCGATCTTTGCATTCCCGGGCAACCCCAACCGCGCAAGTCTGCCTATGACTCACCAGGTCGTCACCCCCCTCTTTCATTTATTCCTCTCTTTCTCCACCCCTCCCCTTGTGTTCTCTACCTGTTGCCACCTGTTGTTGTACTCGCGAGTTTCTGGGTCGAGCTCGTGTGCCTCACGCTATGTATCTTTCTCTCTCTTTCATTCGCGCTCCCTCATTCATACTCGAGACCTGGTGCTATTATAGGCGCGTCTCTTTTCTGCGAAATAGAAGAAAATGTTGCTCCATACAGTTTCTGATCTACCTGTTATAAATGCGTTCGATCATGGCTCGATTTAAGAAAGCGCGACCTGTACGACCGATTCTTGGCTCTTTAGAGGATGATGTAATTAGGATTTCGATTAGAATATTTTGATTGGACCTCGAAGCAATTTAACAATGTTATCTGGCTCGGTGGATATACACGAAAAAAAAGGAAAAACAACGATTTGTGTATCAGATCAATACGATCGATTTCTTGTTGCCAATCGGTTGGGGAGACGCGTAATGTAAGATTTTATCTATATTTAAATTGTTGCTTATCCATACCGCGATCGTTATTTTTTCATCTAAAAGATGATTATTAAATTAGAAATATTTGTCCGAATAAGTTAATTATATCTTTTAAAAAAAGAATTTATTTTAAAAAAATTTGCTAAATTTTTTTCACTATAATATTGATTGTTATCTATTAAGTCACCAGTGTGTTGCTCAATATAAGAAATCTTAATTGCTAATTCCGCTAGAATGTCCAAAACTTATCATTAAAGTATAACTATGTTTAGTGATCTTTGAATTGTTAAATGAAATCCTTGATATGTAATAAAATAAGTTCAATACATTTTTAAATATTTTTAATCCATACTTGTTAAAGTTTATTGACTTGGTATGATGCAACAAAAAGTGGCTTTTGGTGCACACCTCAAAACTGATTAATCACATTCAATTGGAAATACAGTGCGATAAATTTATTGCCTGTATTATTTCTAGAATGCAACAAAAACTTTCATTCACTCATCATTGTTTGTATAAAAAATAACTTAACACGCTTAGGATGATGTTGAATAAGGTATTGAATGTACCACAAAGCCACATATTTCACGTTAAAATGGATTTGAACCCATCTGACTTATCGCATACTTCTAAAATAACATTGTTGAATGAGGTTTTTCGAAGTAAGACAAAAAGAATCTATAATGTTCGTTTTTTTATTATTCTATCTTTGCACTATTTTTTTTTAAATCCCATAACTTTATGTTTAAAATCGAAAAGCCGTTGACTCTGTCTTTTATCAAGAAATTTATTTTAATACTGCTTGGAACTATTTCTGATTTAACATGTACAATCATAAAATATATGCCTTAATAAAGAAAGATATGGTAATTCTGAATGTTATATAATACATATTCAATATTCTACATTTTCTAAATAGTTTTTATACTTCACTGGCTAATATTAGTCATAGATTTTGTTTCCCATTTCTGGATATCGATCAAAAAAAGGATTTGCCGCTGTGAGCTGTATAATACCAACTAAATCGTACTAAGAACGCAAAGCCGCGACATTTAGCTGAAGGATTTGATCCAGACTGAGGAAGGTGAATTCGATTACTTTCAAAATGAACTTATATTCTCAAGATATAGTAATTTATTACTTACGATATAATATACTTTTCCTATATAAATTGAGTATATCGTGTGATTAAATAATTTTTTTTATGAAAATCCATGTTTGAAATCGGGTTATAAAAACAAAATTTTTCAAGCAAAAACGTCTGAATGAACTCATGCCGTCACATCTATATTTCCCATGTTATTGTGAATTGGAAGTTTGACAAAATTAGTGATGCTAGCGAATGATTGCTTGTCTATACTAATAATTGACCGAATTCTAGTCGACATAAGCAAAAAATCAATAGATTTGATTGATTAGATCTTTTTTCTTGAAATGCTATCCTTGCAAGGAATCCAGGGCTAAATTATAGATTTTTATTTAAAAATTCCTCTGACTACATAGTACACCCAATTTCAATAAAAGAAAATATACTAATTTTTAAATAAGAAAGTATCATATCTTGAGTTAGGTACTAAAACATTGCGGGTACATTTTTCAGATAATCGAAGTCACCTTTCTCAGTCTGGATAAAATCGGTCCCCCAAATGTCGTCGTGGCTTTCCCTTGTAAGTTTAGCTAAGCTCAATTTTTTGCCTTTGATTTTTTGAAAAATTTATGTTTAACGGTTGTCGATTCAGTTGATTATAAATCGCTTATCAAATTATAATAATTAAAAATAGCTAATCTAACATAAATGGTCGAAGTTTTGACATATTGAATAAAATCTTGTTGAAAAATTATTAACATCGTTTATTTAGGGTCGATGATGGGAATGGACTACCGAATTTAAAAACTTGAAACTAGATACGCGCATAGGATCTTTGATAGATTAGTTTCAATTTTACGATTTCCTTAAAATTGGCGTATAAAGGTTTTCAACATTAACAATTGAAGAAAATCTCATTAGATTCAACATGGAAACATAATCTGGTGATTAAAACTTTGAGAATATTGATGCAAAAAAATGAATTTATACAATTATAAATGAAGCCGGAAAATTAGATTAGTAAATAAATCAATGATGCATTTTTTATTGAATCAGTTTATTTATGAAATACTCTTGATCTTTTAAATAAGTTCACTCCCTTAATGTTCAAGTCAATATTAAAATGTTAGCTATTAATTTTACATCTGAAGAGCACTTTTTTATTTGTGTCATGTTATCAATTTCGAGGAATTCAGAGACAGATATCACGTAAGCATTAACTATATTAAATTCAATTATGTCCGAAGAGTTAATCGAAATTTATCACATTCATTGATAACGGAATACGTTTAATCGAGCGAGATATGTATAACAGTTAACGAGATTTGATGTACATCGACGATACGTAACTGGCAGCGATTCACAATAATTTATAGCAATTATTCTCGATCTTCAATTGATGCCCATTGCGAACCGAGTGAATTTTTTTTGGCTTAGAATGATACGCGCCGTATCAGATAAGGCGGGACATACTCATAACTCGCAAAAAAACTTCCATCGTCTTCATCAATGGAGTAACCAGAGCATAATTGAATATCGAATATATATATATATATATATATATATATATATATATATATACATACATACATACATACATACATAAGAACTGGTCGAAGGAAAGAAAGTCCCAGCGCTCAATCGCCGGATGTATGGGGAATTCCACCTCGTCACGATCGCTTCGAGTGAAAGTACTCGCATATTCTATAGAATGCGCGGCGCCTATAATGTACCCGAGCGAGGCACGATGCTTGGATCTTTCGCGGAACTTATAAAAGGTGATCGCGCGACGAGACCGCGATTTCCTCGTTCATTGCGCGCTGTGGCGCGCCGATGGCGGGTTCCCGCCGGGAATTCCCCGGTGAGCGCAGGATTTCACGCGGGTTTTGGGTTTCTCGACGCGCCATTATCGCGAGGGCGGCAACGCCCGAAGCGACGCGCGCTCGCGGTACACAACCACAACGGATCCCTTTGTGATTTAGCGCGCTAGATAGATTTTTTTTTTTTTATCAATACGCCGCACCGTGAGATTTTCGTGCAAGCATATTACGTAGAATTGCACCTAGAGATTGTACCGGTTCGGAGAATCATGATCCTACGCCCGATATTTCATACATGCTGAGTAAATCTTCATCTGTTTCAAGATTATGAGACTTAAGTTTCTTCTGATGCGCGGGTAATATAAAAGATTAGAACCTTGAGTTAAAAAAATCTTATAGTTATAATCTAAGCTTTGAAATCAGTCAATATGAATATGTGGGTACGTCGATGGTGCGGGGCTCGGTGCGAAGCTTGGCCTTGAATAATGATTTGACTCGAATTCTTTTTTTTTTTTTGCCAACAACGTAGTTAATTTATATAATGCAATTAGATTCAAATTGAAATCTACAAGATAATAGGTATACTGGTTTGTAATCAGAAAAATGTATCTATTGTCAAGTTAAACGTTTTCGATAATTATTAATAAATAAATTGCCACTTGCGATCTTTTACCGATCATGAGCTATTTCAACACTCCAAGTTGAATAATTCATCGTTAAAACAAAGATCAGATGCCCGAAATTGTCTATTAATCTCAACATTGTCACCTGAAGAAAAAATGAAAGGTGACGACATCAAAACCTTTGTCCTCGTGACCGAATCATATAAATAACATCTTTCGTGCACGTCTGCATCCGCAATAAAAACTTGTCCACTGCTACAGTAATACGAAATTAAATAGGCTTTATACGGAGGAGTGATGTGGTTGTAATCTACCTCGATCATAAATAATGGATTAGAAAGTAACTGAAGTGTCAGCTTGTTCTTATTTCCTTCCACCCTTTTTTCTTCTTCTACTCTCTCTCTCTCTCTCTCTCTCTCTCTCTCTCTCTCTCTCTTATAATCCATTCGAACAATTAAACGAAGTCGGAGACACGATGAATCACGGCTAACGGCTCGCGTTTAACTCGCTGCAAAGTGTGCAAGTGTAGCAGGCCATCGGGGCTCTCGGGTGTCCTCGCGTTGCGATAATATAATAGCCGATTTCAGTTACGCAGTGCATATGGTACCTGATTATACGAGGCAACCGATTCGAATCGCGCGCGCGCTCTTCCCGCTCTTTAACACCCCCTCGCTTACAATTTAAATATTATGAACTCCGCGTCTTCGTCGCGGTCGCTTTGATGGCCCGCCGTTGTTGTTGCAAAATACCGCGAGCGTGGCGGGCCTTTCGTTATGTTGAAATCAACGATTGTTTCTTTTTTTTCGTATACGACGGAATTTCGCCGAAGGTGCATTGCTAAAGGGGTATTGGATTATATGCTCTGTCTTTTTTTAGCGTAATAAACTTGCATGTATATCGGACAGTTTTTCTTTACAGTTATATGCGTTTATTTTAGAGGATCAATTTCCGACCTCCAAATATCAGTCACAGACGATTTTCCTGAAAATTCGTATACTTATGCTACTTAGGGTGTTTATTATCAAAATCGTAGTTATTTTACTCTCAAAATGTAATTTTCCATTCTATTTTTCTTAAAAATCATACATTTTAGATATAGAAATGTATACTAGTATCTTACATGTAAACGTATTTTTTTCAACTATCGGAGTTACAAAAATTCGATAAGTATTTAAATGTTCTCAAAATTTAGTTACAAATATTCTCAATATTCTGCATATACTTTTTAAAGTTCTTTATTAAATTAATACATAATAAATAAATTAAATAACTGTAATGTCATAGGCGGAATACGAGAACCACACTTCTCTTTCTTTGCCAATTTTTTCTCTTTTTCATTAATGTTTTACCATTTGTAGATAATTCAGTTTTTAATTATTTTTATTTATTTTCTCTTTCGAATAAGTTTTGCTTTTAATATTTTGCAAATACATCTGAGATAGTTCATATTCTGTTAATTTGTTCGTTAATTTTTTAATAATAACAATTTGTTAATTTCATAATCTGCTAATTGCTAATTTTGAAACGAATTAATAAAATAAGGGTCAAAAGTCAAAAAAATGAACGCTTATGCGTAACCACGAGAATTCGTGAACCAATAAATGCATCTGTATCTATGTTTATGTGTAAGTAGATATGCGTTGTTTTTTAGCTTTTTCTACGCTGCCCACATATCTTCTATTCAACCGTTTGTTAATACGCATTATTAAGTGCATCTTAAAATTATAATACAGTAATTATTTACTAAATGAATTATTTATTGAATACCGCACTAACACATTGAACAAGACGTGTAACTAATTAAGAAAAATACGCAGATGAAATATGCGGAACTTATTGAGTCATTCGTTTCGATCCATGTTCGATTACTTAATCCTATGAGATATCTAATTCAGCTATTGTAGTAAAAAATGACGCCATCTATCGAATCCAATAAAACTAGTCCCTAGAATGGTAGAAGACTATACTGTGACAAAAGTAATTTCATTTTTCCCTGTGGACACAATTCCTACCTTGAGTACATTCTTAAAATCTAAACATTTCTTTTTTCCCCTAAAAATATTCAATATTGTAATTTTTTAGTTTCATGTAATTTCGAAAATGGTTATTTCTTCTTCAGTTAACATTCTTAAATTCCTAACAGCTATAAAAATTTCGAGGTACAATTCAATTTCTTTATCGAACATTCTTCAGAATTCAATGTTTGGTATGCTTCTGTAAAAAAGTCGATATTCTAATGGTCATGACGAGATTACAGGAAGATAGCTTAAAGAGCTTAATTTAAAGAGAGCTCATATAATTTTGTTATTTGCACTTTGCTCAAAAAATATTGGTGCAAAAAACTTTTTCCAAGTAATGGATTGGGTTTTTGATCTACGACGTGTTTGTCAAGAAAGTACGTGCAAATTTTTAGAAAAATGCTTGTGTGTTCTCCATTAACTAAGGCTAAGCCGTGAACTCAAAGTGACCAAATTTCTTCTTTTTTGTTTTACTCGAATGACAGTTGAATGAAATGCCGTTCTGAAACATAAAAAATAAAAATAAAGAGCAAGCATAGTTCGTTAACCGTTCATTTTTGGCACGTTGAAATCGCGAGCTGTACAATCGTTCAAATAAGTAGAATAGTACCGGTATAGTACAAACACACTGCTGATGCACTCATTCTATTTTTAATCACTCATCAGTGGATATCTACCATTTTTTTTGCAATTGCGTAATATAAAATCGTTACAATACTCGTCAACAGTTGAGCTACGTCACGATCCGAGCTGAGAGCACACACCTACCCACCCACCCACACACACACACACACACACACATACATCTACGGTCACCTTTCTGCCGATAACTAATATAAACGAGAGCAGAAGGAGGAGCAGGAGGTGAAATAGTGTATGAGATGACCTTCAGTCAGTTCTCTTTCATTTAATGTCCTTGACGTGTCTGATTTTCGAGGTCTTTGCACTAATTTCAAGGCCAGAGGCTCACTTAAGTATGTGCGCTTTTGATCGAATGTATGAGACGCGTGAAGCGGGCTAATTAATAGGTGTGTCAGTTTTTCAACTCTTGACATTTTTTAAGATGGTTAGAAAAAAAGCACGCGGAGTTCTTTATGATAGACACGTAATATAATAATATTATGAAATTCCTGCTGTACATCTGATCTAGTCAGAATAATGGATGATTTAAAGATATGTATTGCATTCGTTCGACTTTTCTGAATAATATAAATTTGAATAATATATCGAAATAAAAATTTCAATTACAATTTTCAAGAATAAATCCAAGAACGTTTTACTATTTGATTTATATTTTATGTCTATAACTTAATTATATAGACTCATATAACATCAAAATATGCCACTTTTTTAGCTATATTGAAAAAAAACACTAGAAATTATTCTTTAATTTTTATTACTATTAGGTATAGTGAATACATAAAATATATACTTTATTGATTAATATATCACAATGTGTTTGATATTATAATATCTATTAATATAGGAATGTTAATATTTAAATACATTATTAATAGTTTTTCATATTCATATATTCAATTTAATTAAATTGCTGCTTATTAAACGTATTTCCAACGAAAATAATCGTATTAGATATGCAAAAAATGCATTAATTACATAATGAATTATATTGATAGAAATGAATGTTGTCGAATACTTTGCAACTGAAGCATGAATATTCAAATATGTAATATTTTGTGACATAATTGAAACAATGAATTATTACACTCTTGTTCGAATAAATGAATAATACATTTTCTAACAATAGAGTGCAGATTAATTAGGCAAATAATGCTCCTAGATCTACTATTTGGTCGTAAAGCACGTGATCCTGTGTGTAGCGCGATTTTTCAAAGGATTTCTTTAACTAAACACACACGCTCGCGCGCGCGCACACACACACACACACACACACACACACATATATATATATAGGCGTACCAATTGTTTGCAGGCGCAATTTGATGTGTCTAATTGAAAGTTTGACCGTCTTAACCATAACCTTCTTAAAAATGTTTTGTCCTTTAAATATAACTTGTGTTAT